>OY482671.1:68168170-68645580 GCA_960531455.1 Urophora cardui | reverse complement strand
TTAGATAATGATTTAATCGAAGAAAGTTATTCAAACTATAACAGCCCTCTTATACTAGTTCCCAAAAAGAAAATCAATGGTGAAAAAGCTTACAGAATGTGTGTTGATTTTCGTGCAGTTAACAAGAAGCTAATTGCTGACAAATTTCCGTTAGCACGAATTGACGATATTTTAGACAATCTTGGCAGAGCCAAATATTCCTCCACCTTAGATCTTTTTTCTGGATTTCACCAAATACCTTTACATGTTGATTCACGTGATATAACTTCATTCTCTACTGATCGCGGAGCTTATAGATGGAAAGTATTGCCATTTGGTCTGAATATTGCACCAAACTCGTTTTCAAGAATGATGACTATTGCATTTTCAGGCGTACCATCTAACGTAGCTTTTCTTTATGTAGATGACATTATCGTCATTGGCTGTAACGAATCACATCACATTAAAAATTTGACTAAAGTATTCGACACTTGCAGATCTTTCAATCTCAAGCTAAATCCAAATAAATGTAATTTTCTCAGACCCGAAGTGACATTTTTAGGTCACAAATGTTCAGCTAAAGGTTTGTTACCAGACGATTCAAAAATAGATGCAATTAGGAAGTATACAAAACCAACAGACAAAGACGCTGTAAGACGTTTCGTTGCTTTTGCAGACTACTACAGACGCTTTATTCCGAATTTTGCATCTCTGGCAGCACCTTTAAATAAATTGAGTAGAAAAAGAGTCGAATTTAACTGGGACAAAACATGTGATGAAGCCTTTGATGCATTAAGAGCATCCCTAATGTCACCTAAATTATTACAATACCCAGATTTTTCCAAACAGTTTATCATCACAGTAGATGCTTCAAAATCCGGGTGTGGAGCAATACTAAGCCAAGAACATCAAGGCAACGATTTAGCTATTTGCTATGCTTCAAAATCTTTTAATAATGCAGAACAGAAAAAACCAGTAATCGAGTTACGAGTTGTTAGCTATACATTTCGCAATAAAACAGTTTAGACCTTATGTGTACGGTACACATTTCAAGGTAAAATCAGATCATAGACCGTTAGTATACCTCTTTAATATGAAAGATCCAGCATCTAAATTAGCAAGAATAAGTTTAGAACTTTCAGAGTATAATTTCACCATAGAGTACATTAAAGGTAAATCGAACGTAGGAGCTGATGCCCTTTCGCGTATTACCATCAACGAATTAAAAGATGCAACAAAAAGCATTCTTACGGTACAAACGCGATCAAAGACGAAACAATTGAAGCAACAACAAGAAACGGCAATACCAATTAATAAAGATCAAAATATAGACTTACATGTTTATGATAAATTTTCGTACGATTATTTAAAAAAGATACCGAGAGTAAAAACATACATTAAATAATAAATAAATAAATAATAAGGCAGGACGTTGTGGTAGCGCACTACCCTCAAGTGGCCCTTGCGAATATTTACGAGTATAATTTATACTCTTACTTAAACCTATAGTACTAAAAAAAACACTAATGACACTTATGATAATAATAAATGTTTATGACTGCGCTTATTTTATAAGTCTGATGTTGTTCTTATAAACTCAATACACTGTCTTTTAAAATTTTTAATATTTGTTTCCATTTTTATATCTATTGGTAACTGGTTAAACATTCTCAGTCCCTTATAGAATATGGAATTTTGTGCTGCTGCTCTCTTATGCATCGCTAACCTAAAATCTCTATCATTTCTCAGAGAGTAGGTTTGCGTATCTCCCACATACGTAATACTATCGGTCATGTATAACGGTGCCATGCTATATTTTATTTTAAAAACAAATATATATGTATTTAAACTTAGCCTTTGTTCTACTGATAACCATTTCAATGTTCGCAGCATGTAATTTACACTCGTATATCTATTGCACTTTAATATTATTCTCATTGCTTTATTTTGTAGTTTTTGCAGTCTTTCTATTGCACCTTGGTTACAACAATTGAATAGAATCGTCGAACAATATTCAAAATGAGGCTTAATAATAACATTATACACTTTAATTGAGGTCATTATATTGATTTTGGATCTTATTCTCCGAAAGAAACCAATCTTTTTACCGATTTTTTTGCACACATAGTCAATCTGAGATTTAAATTTAAGATTCTTGTCTATGAATACTCCTAGGTATTTGAAGTTTTCTACACTTTCGATTCTTTCATTATTAATCACTATTTCTGCACTCGAATTTATATTTATTTCCATTATTTTTGTTTTGCTTTCATTTAATTTTAATTTATTCATTTTTAACCATTTATTCACGTTTTCTATATCATATAGAATTTTTGTTTTACACTCCTCATAACTATTTCCTTCAGTGTATATTAACGTATCATCTGCGTAGAGTACTATTTTACTATGTTCTATTATTTTTTCTAAGTCATTTATATATATAATGAATAATAGTGCACCCAACACTGATCCTTGCGGTACTCCTGTATGCACTTCAATGTATTCAGATACGCTATTATTAACTTTTGTTCTTTGCGCCCTTCCCTCGAGGTATGTTCTAAACCACTTTAGTTCTTTGTCCCGTATTCCATACATAAAAAGTTTGTCTACGAGAATCTTTCGGTCTATTGTTTCAAAAGCTCTTTTGAAGTCTAAGAATATCGCCATTCTTTTCATACTTCTATCGCCTTTTTTCCATTCATTAATTACATAGTTTATGGTTGTCTCACATGAATGATTCTTTCTAAAACCCGATTGATACTTGCAAAACATAATCGGCATTATCGGCTTCGGCATTATTTTTTAAACATATATTATTGTCGTATCCAGTTTTCATCCTTATTAGCTGTTTAGAAAACCGTTCACTACTGTACCGAAATATTTCTCTTTCTTTAATTTCTTTTTCGCGTTTTTTTATTGCACAGGTTTTACTTATTTCTATAGCTTCATGGTCCGCTATTTTTAAATCTTCCTTTACCGCCGCGGTTACGTTAAAATAATTCATTCGGTTACGATAAAAATAATTCAATTCTGAATTTAGAAATATGCGCGCATCGTAAACATAAAAAGATAGAATTACTTAACTTTACGCCTGTTAACGAAAAAACGAATTTCGACGAGTTGTTTTCGCGGCTTGAATCAGAAGCCAACAAGCGTAATATTAAGATATTAGAATGGCCATAAGATGATATATTTTTTAATCACATTTCGATTCAGTTATTTAAAGTCCATGGCAATACAATTTTAAAAACTTTAGAAATCATGCTAACCGATCCTGTCGAAGATATTAGAATGGCCAAAAGATGATATATTTTTAAATCACATTTCGATTCAGTTATTTAAAGTCCATGGCAATACAATTTTAAAAACTTTAGAAATCATGCTAACCGATCCTGTGGAAACAGTTACCGATGATGAAAGGAAACAAAAATTACTAGAAATTTACCATAATGATCCGATTAGTGGAGGACACTGCGGAGCAAAGAAATTATATGCTAAACTTCGTACAAAATATTTTTGGAAAAACATGACGCGTGATACGTCAAAATTTGTCAAAAATTGCCAAAAATGTTTGTTAAACAAAGTTAAGCCAAAAACAAAAGAAAATCTCGTTATAACGACAACATCCAGCAAACCATTTGAAGAAGTCATAATAGATACAATAGGACCTTTGCCAGAATCCAAATTTGGTAACAAGTTCGCTGTTACTATAATATGCGATCTGACAAAATATTTAATTACAGTAGCCATACCAGACAAGAGTGCTAAAACGGTAGCCTCAGCAATTTTTGAAAGTTTTATTTTAGTATATGGCACAATGAAAACCATTAGAACCGATTTAGGTACAGAATATAAAAATGAAATTTTTTCAGAGTTAACACGTATTTTAAATATAGACCATAATTTCTCAACAGCGCACCACCATGAAACTGTTGGTACAATAGAAAGAAATCATAGGGTATTCAACGAATACATACGAGCATACATAAACGAAACTTTTTCTGACTGGGACACTTATTTGAAGTATTTTACCTTTTGGTACAATACTACACCCAATACCGTTTTTGACAGCAAATTTACTCCATTTGAGCTTGTTTTTAGCAAAAAAGCCACTTTGCCAAATGAAGTAAATACAGAAATAGATCCACTTTATAATGCAGATAATTACGCCAAAGAAGCAAAATTTCGCATGCAAAAATCGCATGCACTAGTTAAAGAACTAGTTCACAAACATAAACTTGCTAATAAAGAGCAATATGACAAAAATTCTCGGCCAATACAATTAAAAGAAAATGACCTTGTATTAATTCAAAAAGAGCCAAGACTCAAACACGAAAATATTTATGAAGGTCCTCACGTAGTAAAAACAGTAGACGGTGTGAACGTCACTGTTTTCGATAAAACAAAAAATAAGCTTAAAACGGTACATAAAAACCGAATTCAGAAAGTCAATTATTAAGGAAATTTTTAATAAAGTAGATTTTTTTTTCCCTCCTAGTAGATAACTTCTTTGTAGTCCATCACATTAAGACTTATACCAAAAAAAAAAAAAATTATAATTCGTTAAGAAATCTTGAATTTATACTTATAAGATGATATGTTAATTAATAATTAGCATGTAAAGATATACATATAAGTAAACCTATACCACATACATAAGTCAAAATTTATTATAAAAAAAAAAAAAAAATATTAAAATCAATAAGTTAATTATTAAGAAAATGAAGAATTTCAATGAAAATGTAAATTATAATGATAATGTAAAGTATAATGGTAATGTAAATTATAATGATAATGTAAATTATAAAATTGCTTTGGTCAAGCGATTCCTGTGGAGGGTGGAATTCCCTAACCAAATGACTCGCTCGCCCAAAACAATTTTTTTCCCTTCCATAAAGGTAATGCAAAAGACAGGCCTTGGTAAATCGGATCCATTTACCAGGACCTGCCTTTTTGAAAAGGGGGATGGTGTAGTGCCGCGTAAACGCACCCACTTTCAATCCAAATGCAGCCCTGCACTCATGTACCAAAAAAAGCTCTAACGATGTAAGCAACGAGTACATGAGCGCAGGGATAGCGAGTACGGCTTATGACATGCCGGGCGGCCATTTAAATATTCATTCGCTTATTTGACTTGAGATTAATGAGTGGTGGAAGTGGAGTGCGTTAATAAAAATTAAACTAAGTAAAAAGTAAATTGTAAAACAGTTATTTAATTAAATAAAAAGAACCGTTAAATAATTAAATAAAAAGAACTGAACTAAATTAAGAATTTTAATTTAATTAAAAGAAAAGTAAAGAACAGAGTTTCCAGTGTTAAGTGCAGGTGGATGTGCATTAAGGTGGCACATCATTATACCACAAGGCAATTGTGGACGCATTTTCCAACCAATTGTAATGAAAATTGGCGGTTCTATCCTTTCTAATGGTGTTCTTAGTTTTAAAATCGGTTCAGTAGTTTCGACGGAGAAGACGGAGCAAAATTTATGTTAGCGTATTAATAATATAGATTTATTACTATTAGGCAATACCTTTCTAATGATGTTCTTATGTGAATTTTTTGAGCTATTGGCCAGTTTATAATTAAGAAAAATAGAAAAAATTTTTTTGGTAGAAGTTATGGATCCATTTCGGAGACCACCAGTTTAGTTTTAAAATCGGTTCAGTAGTTTCGACGGAGAGGATGGAACAAAATTTATGTTAGCGTATTAATAATATAGATTTATTATCAGAAGCTAGCGTAATGAAACAAAAAACTGATTACCTTAAAAATTTTTATCCCCAAACATTCAAAGGGGAAATTTTTTCCTAGTTGATGCAAGTCATTCGGACACTTCAGTAGCCGGATTCTAATTTTCGCTATCGCCAAAGTTTGCTAATTTGATTTTAGCAAATTTTTAGCGAATTTTTTTCATGCATGAATATTTACAATTTTTTAAAGATTGTTATATAAAATAGCCTTGGTTAACAACTGGGAAAAATCTACATTTGTATCCGTTCATGCTGAAAGCGATTGATCTACATTTGTACCCGTTGGTGATGAAAGCGATTAATCTACATTTGTACCCGTTCGGGATGTAAGCGATTGATGTACATTTGTACCCGTTCGGGTATATAAATTGATCAATTAGTCTCTTCATAGGACATGCTCGAACAAATGCGACCAATTCACTCCATATAAAGAGATGTAAAATTGTATTAGTCGTATGCTCCCTTGCGATTGATCCCCGCACACGTCCCGGATTAATCGCATTTTTTGCAGGGTATATATAAATAAAATACAAATAAAAGGAAATAAATAAATAAAACTAAATACAAAAAATAAGATAAATAAAATAAAAACAAGATAAAAAGTAAAAATAAAAGAAAATAAATAAATAAAATTAGCTAAATAAAATAAAATTAAATTAAATACATATGTATATTAGAGCGTATCGCGAAAAAAAAGTTCGCAGTAGGTACGCCCTCCCATATGATTTCTTTTTCGAAACATTTCCGGAAAAACATTTTATTTTTTCTTTGATGTCGCTAAAATTAATATTTTTCATATCTTCGGTATTTATGGACGGATCCCTAAGATAGATACACCAATCTCTTTGGCTTGAAAAGGGGTTTATACTATAATAATAATAATAATGCAATGGCGCTATTATAACTCTGACGATTTTTATGGCCGAGCTTCTCTCCCAATTCGAGGTGTGCTCCTTTTGTTTTTTCCTACTAATTGGGTGCACCTACAGTTTTATGCCGGCTCCGAACGGCGAATAAATTTTTTGTGAGAAGCTTTTTCGTCAGAAATACAGTTCGAGGGTACGCCGCCCACTGCCGAGAGGTGACCGCTGCTCTTAAAAAAATCCAATAATTAGATTTTTACTAATTAGAAAAATTTTGTTTGGTGTTTGCTCGGACTGGGGTTTGAACCCGAGACCTCTGGCATAGCAGGCGAGCACTCTGCCCACTGCACCACAGCCGCTACTGTTAAAATAACCCTTTTTTAGGGGTGTTAGATGATTAAAATGTTCTAGAAAATTATTCGCCATAAAATTTCAGTAGGAGTCTCTTCAGAAAAAAATCTTTGTAAAATGAACCTAAAAGACCACAGGAAGCGAAAAACTTATACTCCTCGGAATGTTAAATGTGTTTTATTTTCGGTTCTACTGAATCGGTCGAAATACTTCATTTGCAAAAGATTAACGCTTTTTAAAGACGTTTAACATGCCAGCAAAAAAAGTTAAATTAAGGTGGTATACACTAAGTACTGGGTGGAAGCAGGGTTCGGATTTGCCTCATTTTGGCTCCTCACTCACACATGCTTCACTCATGAGGGTGCAGCTGCATGAGTGGCCTCTGAGCGTATAAACAACAGAGGCCACACATTAGCGTGAGCGCTCTGCGTGAGTGGCAGCAGAGTGTGCAGCCAAAATGAGGCACGCTAGTAACGTCGCCTCACCTCAGCTGCGCCCTCATATGATACTCTGAGTGAGTGAGGAATATGAGCGACGCCTCATAGCTTGGCGATGACGCAGCCAACCGTCTGTAGTAAGTATGTAGTATGTACTACAAATTTGTTTATTCTCTGCAGTGTGCACACTGCACGCATATACAATATGGGTATCAAACGAAAGGCGATGGCCCCAGGTTTCATTTTAATTTCGATATATTTCGATAAATTTATCGATAACTGAGTTATCGGTCAAAATATGATTGCACAAAAACCTTAATATTACCTTACAATATGGGTATCAAACGAAAGGCGATGGCCCCAGGTTTCATTTTAATTTCGATATATTTCGATAAATTTATCGATAACTGAGTTATCGGTCAAAATACGATTGCACAAAAACCTTAATATTACCTTACAATATGGGTATCAAACAAAAGGGGATGGCCCCAGGCTTCATTTGAACTTCGATACATTTCGATAAATTTATCGATAACTGAGTTATCGGTCAAAATGCGAATGCACAAAAACCTTAATATTACCTTACAATATGGGTATCAAACGAAAGGGGATGGCCCCAGGCTTCATTTGAACTTCGATATATTTCGATAAATTTATCGATAACTGAGTTATCGGTTAAAATGGGATATCACAAAACCCTTAATCTTACCTTACAATATGGGTATCAAACGAAAGGGGATGGCCCCAGGTTTCATTTGAACTTCGATATATTTCGATAAATTTATCGATAACTGAGTTATCGGTCAAAATGCGAATGCACAAAAACTACTACCTTATAATATGGGTATCAAACGAAAGGGGATGGCCCCGGGCTTCATTTGAACTTCGATATATTTCGATAAATTTATCGATAACTGAGTTATCGGTCAAAATGCGATTGCACAAAGACCTTAATATTACCTTACAGTATGGGTATCATACGAAAGGGAATGGCCCCAGGTTTCATTTGAACTTCGATATATTTCGATAAATTTATCGATAACTGAGTTATAGGTCAAAATGCGATTGCACAAAAACCTTAATATTACCTTACAATATGGGTATCAAACGAAAGGGTATGGCCCCAGGTTTAATTTGCCCCCTTATTATGGATTGTCATACGATAGCTATCGGCCGCTTGCAAGCGTATCGTATAAAATGAGTTTCCATATTATGAATTCCACACGCCCGCTAGGTGCACTATCGTGAATGACATTTGATTAGAGTTCAATTAGTTATGCGTTAACTTTATTTCCATTACAGTCAATCGGGTTTCACACGATAGAAATTATTTCGTAATACGAAGTACCCGACTGCAAGCGTTTAGCGTGTATCGTATTAATTCGTAATAGGCCCCTTGGACTTCGATATATTTCGGTTATCGATAACTAATTTTGCACGATATATCGACCAAATTTTTTGTGTCACTTTATATGCTTTTGTTGTAGAAACTAAGCACATTTTGGGTATGTTCAGAAACGCAGCATGAAACGCAACAGCGGCAGTAATTATTTTTTTGATGATTGTGATGAGCGATGCTTCATGCAAAATTTACGTTTATGAACGCTCTGCTTCTACTACAAAAGCAGGTTGCGCTTCAAACTGGGTTTGTGAACAAAGCCTTTATGCCAAAAAAGCAGTACTATATTAATTTGAACTCTTTCCTATATAATACAGCCAGAAATCTTTGTAAATATGTTCTGAGAAAAAAAACCCGCATGTAGCACAGTACACGTGATGGAAATTGACTTATTACATTAATACCGGAATTCTGTAAGCAATCTGTAGTCACTGATAGAGACTTTTGGAGACTTTTTCGTGGTGAGATTGATTTTGAGACAATTTGGTATTCTGTAAGCGAGCTCACGTCTCAAGTCTCAAAAAATACGTCACTAATTAGTGACCTGGTGGCGAGGAGGTCACAGAATAAATAAAATATTGAGGTGAACTAAATAAAGCATCAAAATTTATAAAAACTTACAATTTGTTTGCTCTTTGCTTGTTCGCTTGCTATTTTCTGTAATAAAACAAGCTTATTTGTATGAAATTAGCAAAATAATAAAATTTTTCTGGTTTTGCTAACTTACTTTTTTCCGCCATTTCCATCAAGTGTAAATGGTGATGAGATACGACATTTATCGATATTTAAATGTTTTACGTTACATGATTTTTTTTGCGAATCGGTTCAGGTAAAACACTTATAAAATATTATATTCATAACTATTTTTATAAGTGATCAGTAGAAATGATACGCTTTATTTTTTTTAATGCAATATATTGCTCATAAATTCATTTCCAAAATCTCTTTTCGTATGTAATCGATTAGTGAGTATTCTTTAAATTATTTTGTTATCTCAAACAGTGTCAGTACATTTTCACCACAGTCTTTGGTGAAATTTTTAGTGACTGCCGGTTGCTGAATACCAAAATTGGCTCAAGTCAATTCGTCTCATGTCTCAAATCTCAAATTTAGTGACTTGAGATGAGACGGAGTTACAGAATTCGCCTATAAGAGTAATTATGTATAACGAAAAAATCTGAAGTAAAATGACGTCTAAGCTTGTTACTTTGTTTTGTTTTTATTAAATTTTTTAAACCAAAATGAAGTAAGATATCCTATACAAATAAAAAGCTGATTTCAGAAAAATCGCAAAAAATAGTATACCTTTGACCCATAGCTGGGTACCCGACCTAGGAATAATAATCAGTACATCCTATGTGAAAGCCTTGCTCAACACCTTTCAGGAGCATTCCATCCGAAATGGTAAATTTGTCCCGTACAAACAATTTGATTTCTCACACATATACCAGTTTTTCAAATGCAAGCTTCTGCTTTTGTTTAGAAATTAGCCACACAATATTGATGTACCAGAAACTTTGTTTGATAACCTTTTGGCTTGTCTGTAAATTGTAAATATTTATACCATTTGTCCCGTACATACAATGTAAAAAATTACATTACAGCATTTTTAGTTCATTTGGAATAACCTTATTTCTAATATTTTTTCTGTTTGAATAAAACTTGATATTAGTGCTACCACATTTACTTTTTTATTTTTTTCTAATACAAATAATTTGCCAAAAATTGCTCCTGGTTCGCATAAACCAAGGATCATGGTAGACCAGCCCTGTCCCGTACAAACACATAACTTTTTTAAGATTTTTCATACATACACGAATATTTCAAAAGCAAGTTTCTGCTTTTAATAAGTTTTATAAAACAGTAATAATGCACCAGATATTCTGTTGGTTAACATTTTGGTGTGCCTTTAATTCAAATCGAAAACTGTAAAAAATCGTACAATTTGTTCCGTAAAAACCATGGAATGCTCCTTCATTTGATACCAATATTGCTCCGTGGTTAACCAATACCCGGATTCTAGAAATTTCCATCTCTAAATGAGATCGCCATCCCCTTTCGTTTGATACCCATATTGTAAGGTAATATTAAGGTTTTTGGGCAATCGCATTTTGACCGATAACTCAGTTATCGATAAATTTATCGAAATATATCGAAGTTAAAATGAAACCTGGGGCTATCCCCTTTCGTTTGATACCCATATTGTAAGGTAATATTAAGGTTTTTGCGCAATCGCATTTTGACCGATAACTCAGTTATCGATAAATTTATCGAAATATATCGAAGTTAAAATGAAACCTGGGGCCATCCCCTTTCGTTTGATACCCATATTGTAGGGTAATATTAAGGTTTTCGGGCAATCGCATTTTGACCGATAACTCAGTTATCGATAAATTTATCGAAATATATCGAAGTTCAAATGAAACCTGGGGCCATTCCCTTTCGTTTGATACCCATATTGTAGGGTAATATTAAGGTTTTTAGGCAATCGCATTTTGACCGATAACTCAGTTATCGATAAATTTATCGAAATATATCGAAGTTAAAATGAAACCTAGGGCCATCCCCTTTCGTTTGATACCCATATTGTAGGGTAATATTAAGGTTTTTGGGCAATCGCATTTTGACCGATAACTCAGTTATCGATAAATTTATCGAAATATATCGAAGTTAAAATGAAACCTGGGGCTATCCCCTTTCGTTTGATACCCATATTGTAAGGTAATATTAAGGTTTTTGCGCAATCGCATTTTGACCGATAAATTTATCGAAATATCAGTTATCGATAAATTTATCGAAATATATCGAAGTTAAAATGAAACCTGGGGCCATCCCCTTTCGTTTGATACCCATATTGTAGGGTAATATTAAGGTTTTCGGGCAATCGCATTTTGACCGATAACTCAGTTATCGATAAATTTATCGAAATATATCGAAGTTCAAATGAAACCTGGGGCCATCCCCTTTCGTTTGATACCCATATTGTAGGGTAATATTAAGGTTTTTAGGCAATCGCATTTTGACCGATAACTCAGTTATCGATAAATTTATCGAAATATATCGAAGTTAAAATGAAACCTGGGGCCATCCCCTTTCGTTTGATACCCATATTGTAGGGTAATATTAAGGTTTTTGGGCAATCGCATTTTGACCGATAACTCAGTTATCGATAAATTTATCGAAATATATCGAAGTTAAAATGAAACCTAGGGCCATCCCCTTTCGTTTGATACCCATATTGTAGGGTAATATTAAGGTTTTTGGGCAATCGCATTTTGACCGATAACTCAGTTATCGATAAATTTATCGAAATATATCGAAGTTCAAATTAGACCCGGGGCCATCCCCTTTCGTTTGATACCCATATTGTAAGGTAATATTAAGGTTTTTGTGCAATCAGATTGTGACCGATAAATCAGTTATCGATAAATTTATCGAAATACATCGAAGTTCAAATGAAACCTGGGGCCATCCCCTTTCGTTTGATACCCATATTGTAGGGTAATATTAAGGTTTTTGGGCAATCGCATTTTGACCGATAACTCACTTATCGATAAATTTATCGAAATATATCGAAGTTCAAATGAAACCTGGGGCCATCCCCTTTCGTTTGATACCCATATTGTAAGGTAGTATTAAGGTTTTAGTGCAATCGTATTTTGACCGATAACTCAGTTATCGATAAATTTATCGAAATATATCGGTTCAAATGAAACCCGGGGCCATCCCCTTTCGTTTGATACCCATATTGTAAGGTAATATTAAGGTTTTTGTGCAATCAGATTTTGACCGATAAATCAGTTATCGATAAATTTATCGAAATATATCGAAGTTAAAATGAAACCTGGGGCCATCCCCTTTCGTTTGATACTCATATTGTAAGGTAATATTAAGGTTTTTGGGCAATCGCATTTTGACCGATAACTCAGTTATCGATAAATTTATCGATATATATCGAAGTTCAAATGAAACCTGGGGCCATCCGCTTTCGTTTGATACCCATATTGTAGGGTAATATTAAGGTTTTTGGGCAATCGCTTTTTGACCGATAACTCACTTATCGATAAATTTATCGAAATACATCGGTTCAAATGAAACCCGGGGGTATGTAATATTTACTGAGTTTCTGCGCACTCACCCACACGCTCACACGCATTACACAAAGAGAAGAGAAACCCTACGACGGCTCACCTCACACGCCGCGTGAGCGCCTCATTTCTTCATCACTCATTCGAAATGAGTGAAGAAACAAAAAAAACTCTCACTCTGCTTTCTAGATGAGTGAGAAACGCAAACGGCCACTCATCACCATGCCGTGAGGCTGAAATTCCTCACTCACTCACTCATACTCTGAGTTTCTTCCTACCCTGGGTGGAATGACCCCACTGGCTTACATGGGTTTAATACAATTATATAGTACAAACATCTACAAGCCAAAGTGATTGGTGTATCAAACTTAGGGATCGGACCATAAATACCGAAGATATGAAAAAAAATTAATTTTAGCGACATCTACAATGTCATAATTGTAAGGAGTTCGGGAATACAAAACGATAATGCACATAACCTAGCGTATGTGTAATTTGCGGAAATTTGCACAGTTCCAAAGAGTGCTAGAAACCTAAAGCAAACTCAGAAAATAATAAGTGCAGTAACTGCGGTGAAAATCACACTGCTAATTATAGGGGTTGCCCAGTATACATTTTGCTAAAAGTGAAAGGTGGCAAAAAACCTAAAAATGTCCATGTCCCACAACCTCAAAATGTGCCAAAAACAAATATTAATACAGCTCCGCGGATAAATCTGGGAACGTACCCATACGCTCGTTTTAAGAAGCACACAGCAAACCGAAAGCCCAGACGATTCCACTCCAACGACATCACTCGATATCACTCTAAATAGCTTTGTTCATATGATGCAGGACCATATGAAGTCAATGCAAAACATGATGCAAGAATTGATTAGGATTCAAAACCTCCTACTTCAAAAAATTTTGTCAAGACCATGAATTGTTTCAATATAGGTTTCTGGAATGCTAACGGCATAGGCAAACATCGCCATGAACTCCATGTTTTCCTTGAAAATCACCAAATTGACATAATGTTAGTGTCTGAAGCCCATCCGACTGTGTTCCATAATTTTAGCCTGGATAGATAGATGGAAACTCATCACCAGGGGAAACTGAGTCAATTGCCGAATGTTTGGCCAATTTAAATCGAGTGCTAAGCAATTCCTCCGGTCAAGGTGCTGCTAAGAAGCTATATGACTTGCCGGAGTTTGACGGAAGGCCTGAGGATTGGCCAATGTTTCGGGAATCATTCTTAATGACAACTCAGAAGTACGGGTATAATGACCGACAAAACATGATAGGACTACAGAAAGCCATCAAGGGAAAGGCACGTGAGGTAGTCGAATGCTTGCTTATCCATAGTAGTAACGTACCACGAGTCATCGAGGTGTTGGGTGAACGTTTTGGTAGGCCGGAGCAATTGGTGAAGAGTCAAATTGCACGTATTCGAAGTTGTACATCAATACCCGAAAACCGACTGGACATGTTAGTACCGTTTGCAACGAAGGTGCAAAACTTAGCAACGTTTCTTGAAGCTGCTGCATGTGAGCACCACCTGACTAATCCTACTCTAATGGAGGAGCTGCTGCTTAAGTTGCCAACGTCGCGAAGACTGGAGTGGGCTCGCCACTCTATAAATATTACGCCAAGGGCAACGATCTGCCATTTTAGCGAATGGTTACAGGAGCTGGCACGAATTGTGAACATCACGTGCCTGACTTCAACCCAGGAGACACGACCAACCCAAGGAAGGAACGAAGGCAGAATGAAATTCTTTCACGTTGGAACGAACAACAACCAAACGAACAGTTGCGAGTTGTGTGCAGAGGCACACCACATACGAGTATGTAACCGGTTCAAGGAAATGGATGTTGAATCGAGATGGAGGACAGTGCGTCAGAAACGGCTGTGCTTCAACTGCTTGGGATGTGGTCATAGAAGCAACAGGTGCGCCAAGGAACATAGATGCTCTACGACGAATTGCCCGAAGAAAGTTCACGAGCTGCTGCATGCAGTTGAACAACGAAGCGCAAATGCGACACAGCGTCAAGAATTGTCAGGGCAACCGGTTTTTACCAACGCAGTAGCACAACAAGATAACGTAAACATTATTTTCAAAATTTTACCGGTAAGATTATTTGCGAATGGGCGAGAGCTGATGTGCTATGCATTCATTGATGAGGGTTCGTCAGTGACGTTGATGAATAGGCGATTAGCAAATCAGCTTGCACTCAAGGGAAATAAAGAGAAGCTGACATTACAATGGTTTGGCAACAACTCTGTGACTCAAATGGTTGTATCTAGTAATATACAAATTTCAGGTTTTGACCCAAACAGCAGACGATTTTGTATGAAAAACGTGAAGGTTGTTGACGACTTGCAGTTACCGAAACAAACGCTCAATATATCGGAACTTCAGTGGAAGCATCGGTTCTCTAAGCGACTGCCGATTGCAAATTATGATGCAGCGATACCGGAATTATTAATTGGTCTTGATAACGCACATTTGGGAGTGGCAAAGCGCGTAGTTGCTGATGGAAGGTGTGGGCCAACGATTGTATTGACAAAACTCGGATGGGTACTCTATGGGCCAAGTAAAGCATTGCCTTCATCGGAAGCTGTTCATTCCTTATTTGTGCATAGAAGCGGCGAGTCGAATCTAGAGAAATTAGTAGAGAATTTTATCGTGAACGACAACATGGAAGTAAGTGATAAACATGCACATATTGAGAGTGCAACGGAAGAGAGAGCCAAGCATCTCTTAACACAACGACGGTTCGCAAGAGGCAGCAATATGAAACGGGGCTCCTATGGAAGAATGATAACGTAGAACTACCAGACAACAGAGACATGGCGGAAAGGCGGTTTATGACTCTGGAGCGAAAATTCCGAAATTACATAGGCTTCCGAGATCAATATACGGATATTATGAATGAATACTTTCGAAAGGGATACGCGAGGCGTTTGGACGAGGCGGAAACACGGCAGCGAGGACCGAGAACGTGGTATTTACCGCATTTCGGGGTGCGCAGTATAAATAAACCGGAGAAGTTGCGGGTGGTATTTGACGCAGCGGCAGAAACGAAAGGCGTCTCCCTGAATGCTGTTTTGCTAGCAGGACCGGACTTGGGTCAGCCGCTGACAACGGTACTGATGAAATTCAGGCAGAAACCAATCGGGATATGTGCAGACGTGGTAGAGATGTTCCATCAGGTGCAGGTGCGGCGCGAAGACCAAGACGCTCAACGTTTTTTATGGAGGAACAAACCTGAGGCACCCATAGAGGAATATGTCATGTCAGTGATGACATTTTGAGCGACTTGTTCTCCATGCTCGGCCCAGTTCGTTAAAAACAAAAACGCCGAACGATTCCAAGCAGCACTTCCAGAAGCGGCAGCGGCTGTAATCCGTAACCACTACGTCGACGAGTATGTCCACTGTTTCCACACTGCCGAAGAAGCTGTGCGCATAACCAGGGAGGTAGTTTGGATCCACAAGGAGGGTGGTTTCGAATTGAAACGCTTCGTTTCTAATCACGAGCAGGTTGCCGAAGCATTTAATGGAAAGGAAAACGCACACACATTGGTGAATCTGGATAGATCCGCTGAAAGTCAATTCCAGAGAGTACTTGGCATGGTTTGGGATACGGGTAAAGATGAGATGAAATTCGCGCTATCACTTGGCAGAGTTGGTCAAAGGTTGCTGTCATGTGCCAGAAAGCCAACAAAAAGGGAAGCGCTGAGCATAACCATGTCAATATTTGACCCATTTGGCCTAGCTGCAGAGTACTCTATAGTGGCTAAGCTGATATTACAAAGGTGTGGCAAGAGAAGGTAAATTGGGATGACAACATACCGGACGAGCCCTTCGAGATGTGGAAAAGATGGCTGAATATGTTAAAAGAAATAGAAAGTTTACGAATGCCGCTATGTTATGGAGAAAACTTCGACAAATCGTCCGTAGAATTGCATGTGTTCGCTGATGCTAGTGAGTCGGCCTATGCAGCAGTAGCATGCTGGAGGATCAACGGCGGGTGCGGTAAAATAACTTTAGCGTTCGCAATGGGTAAAGCGAAATGTGCACCATTAAAACTGACAACGTTGCCATGGTTGGAACTGCAAGCTGCCGTATTGGCCACGCGACTTTAATCCCTAATTAATCCCTAAACAATGACGCAAAAATTAATTTTTTTGTTCAAATATTTTTCGAGTTTTTTACCAAAGTATGTCCGTGTCAAGTTAGCGAGGCACCCTAATAAAATTTTGAGATATCGAAATCGGACTTGAGATAGAATTAGTCACTAATTAATCCCTAACTAATCCCGCAAAAATTAATTTTTTCCCTCAAATATTTATCGATTTTTTGTACCCAAGTATGTCCACGTCACCTTACCGAAACACCCTAATGAAATTTTGTGATATCGAAATCGGACTTGTGGCATAATTTGTCTCTAATTAATCCCTAATTAATAAAAAAAAAAATTAATTTTTTTCCTCACCTGATTCTCGGAATTTTGGGGTGCCTCGCTAACTTAACATGTCAACTTAACGAGGCACCCTATAAAATCGTCTTAGACAAGAGATATCGAAATCGGGCTTGTGGCTAAATTAATCCCTAATTAATTCCTAAACAATGACGCAAAAATTAATTTTTTCCCTGAAATTTTTTTGGTTTTTTTTGTACCCAAGTATGATATCAAAATCGGCATGTATGCTATAAAAACGTCTTAGACATGAGATATCGAAATCGGGCTTGTGGCTAAATTAATCCCTAATTAATCCCTAAACAATGACGCAAAAATTAATTTTTTTCCCTGAAATTTTTTTGGTTTTTTTGTACCCAAGTATATCCATGTCACCTTAGCAAAACACCCTAATGAAATTTTGTGATATCGAAATCGGATTTGTGGCATAATTTGTCTCTAATTAATCCCTAATTAATGACACAAAAATTAATTTTTTTCCTCAACTGCTTCTCGGAATTTTGGGGTGCCTCGCTAACTTGACATGTCAACTTAGCGAGGCACCCTGTAAAAACGTCTTAGACATGAGATATCGAAATCGGGCTTGTGGCTAAATTAATCCCTAAACAATGACGCAAAAATTAATTTTTTCCCTGAAATTTTTTTGGTTTTTTTGTACCCAAGTATGTCCGCGTCACCTTACCGAAACACCCTAATGAAATTTTGTGATATCGAAATCGGACTTGTGGCATAATTTGTCTCTAATTAATCCCTAATTAATGACACAAAAATTAATTTTTTTCCTCAACTGCTTCTCGGAATTTTGGGGTGCCTCGCTAACTTGACATGTCAACTTAGCGAGGCACCCTATAAAAACGTCTTAGACATGAGATATCGAAATCGGGCTTGTGGCTAAATTAATCCCTAATTAATCCCTAAACAATGACGCAAAAATTAATTTTTTTGTTCAAATATTTTTCGAGTTTTTTACCAAAGTATGTCCGTGTCAAGTTAGCGAGGCACCCTAATAAAATTTTGAGATATCGAAATCGGACTTGAGGTAGAATTAGTCACTAATTAATCCCTAACTAATCCCGCAAAAATTAATTTTTTCCCCCAAATATTTATCGATTTTTTGTACCCAAGTATGTCCACGTCACCTTACCGAAACACCCTAATGAAATTTTGTGATATCGAAATCGGACTTGTGGCATAATTTGTCTCTAATTAATCCCTAATTAATGACACAAAAATTAATTTTTTTCCTCACCTGATTCTCGGAATTTTGGGGTGCCTCGCTAACTTAACATGTCAAAACTTAACGAGGCACCCTATAAAATCGTCTTAGACAAGAGATATCGAAATCGGGCTTGTGGCTAAATTAATCCCTAATTAATTCCTAAACAATGACGCAAAAATTAATTTTTTCCCTGAAATTTTTTTGGTTTTTTTTGTACCCAAGTATGATATCAAAATCGGCATGTCAACTTAGCGAGGCACCCAATAATTCCGAGCAGTTGAGGAAAAAAATTTATTTGTGCGTCATTAATTAGTGATTAATTAGGGACAAATTATGCCACAAGTCCGATTTCGATATAATAAAATTTCATTAGGGTATTTCGCTAAGGTGACACGGACATACTTGGGTACAAAAAAACCAAAAAAATTTCAGGGAAAAAATTAATTTTTGCGTCATTGTTTAGGGATTAATTGGGGATTAATTTAGTCACAAGACCGATTTCGATATCTCATGTCTAAGACGTTTTTATAGGGTGCCTCGCTAAGTTGACATGTCAAGTTAGCGAGGCACCCCAAAATTCCGAGAAGCAGTTGAGGAAAAAATTAATTTTTGTGTCATTAATTAGGGATTAATTAGAGACAAATTATGCCACAAGTTCGATTTCGATATCACAAAATTTCATTAGGGTGTTTCGGTAAGGTAACATGGATATACCTGGGTACAAAAAATCCATAAATATTTGAGGGAAAAAATTTATTTTTGCGGGATTAATTAGGGATTAATTAATGACTAATTGTGCCACAAGTCCGATTTCGATATCTCAAAATTTTATTAGGGTGCCTCGCTAACTTGACACGGACATACTTGGGTACAAAAAAACCAAAAAAATTTCAGGGAAAAAATTAATTTTTGCGTCATTGTTTAGGGATTAATTAGGGATTAATTTAGCCATAAGCCCGATTTCGATATCTCATGTCTAAGACGTTTTTATAGGGTGCCTCGTTAAGTTGACATGTCAAGTTAGCGAGGCACCCCAAAATTCCGAGAAGCAGTTGAAGAAAAAAATTAATTTTTGTGTCATTAATTAGGGATTAATTAGAGACAAATTATGCCACAAGTTCGATTTCGATATCACAAAATTTCATTAGGGTGTTTCGGTAAGGTGACATGGATATACCTGGGTACAAAAAATCCATAAATATTTGAGGGAAAAAATTAATTTTTGCGGGATTAATTAGGGATTAATTAGTGACTAGTTGTACCACAAGTCCGATTTCGATACCTCAAAATTTTATTAGGGTGCCTCGCTAACTTGACACGGACATACTTTGGTAAAAAACTCGAAAAATATTTGAAGAAAAAAATTAATTTTTGCGGGATTAAAGAAGCTAGAAACACTCGGTGTTCATTCAAAAGCTCTTGAGTGGTTAAATTCTTACCTATCGAACAGAAAGTTGATTGTCAAAATCGGAAACTGCTGTTCTGATCCTATAAAAGCCACTTCGGGCGTCCCTCAGGGCAGTCACCTCGGACCTCTGCTATTTTCAATTTTCATCAACGACATACAGAACGAGCTAAAGTTCTGTAATTTCTTAATGTATGCTGATGACATAAAGGTTTTTCTGAAAATTAAAGAGCCTAGTGACCTCGTTAACATGCAATCCGATATTGCTTCGCTAGTGTCTTGGTGTGACCGAAACAGCCTAAAACTGAACTTTGACAAGTGTAACATTATCTCTTTCTCGCGGAGCAACTCTGTTATTCATCACAACTACTTGTTCAACGATCTAGACGCATTCAACCGCCAAACTATTGTAAAGGATTTAGGAGTTTACTTAGATTACAAACTCAAGTTTGATTTTCATAGAGAATATGTGATATCCTCGGCAAACTCTAAATTAGGCTTCATCAAACGCAACTCTAGGGACTTTCGCGACCCTCTCACTCTAAAAAGTATCTTCACCTGCCTAGTAAGATCCGTAGTTGAGTACGCCGCACAGTGGGCCAAATGCTTAATCTAGCGCGCAATAGGCCATAATATGATTTTGCAAAGAGCTATCAAAATGAAATTTTGCACATTGAAAACCAACACTACAAGGAAGGTTCATACGAAAATTTAGTGGATTTGGCCGATCCGGCTAAAATCCACGCCCATTTTTTTCAATATGTTTGTATGCATATTTTTAAAGTCGTTTTTGTGACTGACGAAATCAGATTTTATTTCATGGTACGATGGATATATGTCTGCATTGCGGCTTTTGCTGCCTTGTTTTATTATATTATATGCGTGTTTTGTAAAATCTCCATCTATAAATAATGACAAAGCTTCTTCAGGAGTATAAGGTACAAGCGCATCAAGAGGGCAGAAAATTGTTTTTTTGATTTTAGTTGCTCTTGTTGGGGACGAGTTAATTTCATTTAACATTTTCGCAGCATCCCTTTTTCCACTGTTATACAAACTTACGCTTATAGCGAAAACTAATTCCTCGCACGACTTGTCTTTCATTAGCGAAGAAACTTCTAACAGCTGGGTCCTCCTACTTTTTTCTTTAAAATCTTTTGTTTGAGTAATAGACGTAGAGGGACAAAGAGCTTGCGATTTAGGTACCTCAAACCTTAATTTACCATTTAGCCACTTTTTATGTTTAGCTACGAACCTTTCACTCATCCTGTTAGAATTTTTCCATTTTTCGTCCAATTTAAATACAAATTTGTTGAACCTCTGCCTTGCATTTTTATATGCTTTACTCTGGTTAGCTTCATCGAGTCCCAATTTACCTAACGCATATTGATTTACGGCACCAGCTTTATTGTTGCTGTCCTGAACGCTTACCCAAACCTTGTACAACTCTTTTTTTGAAATCGACATGTCTAATAAAAATAAAGAAATTTCAAAAAGGGGCAAAAACGGGCAGCCATTTTCTTTATAACTAAGAAGCCTAATAGCTGGTCTTTCTCAAGAGTATGGTATGTCTTTGGAATTCAAGGGAATTCGCAACTAAATCTTAACTAAAACTTAAATTTGTTTGAAACAAATTTAAGTTTTGGCACTACTCAAAAATCGGTTTTTTTTAACGAAAACTTAAACAAATATATTTTAAATTTAACTAGTTATTAAAACAAACCTTGCGGTGAAAACGCGTTGAATAATTTTAAGGATAAACGTCCCGCGATCTTAGTAAAATATTGTTAAACAATAAGCACGTTTAAATTGTATTTGAATTTTTTTTTTATACAAATTTATACTCATGTTTGATTGATTACTACGATGTTGTTGTTGCAAAAAAAAAAATAATAATATGGGCCTTGAGTAGTGTGGACATATGTTGATGTGAAAAGCGATATCAATTCGAATTCGCTAACACTTCATTTTTCGACCTATTGCGTGCTAGATTGAGCATTTGGCCCAGTGTGCGCCGGCGTCATATGGGACCCCAATACCGAAATCCATTCCCACAGAGTAGAGAGCGTTCAGCGACGGTTCACAAAATTTGCCCTCAGGCGTCTTTACTCAGTCGACGATATGCCAACCTATGAGCTGAGGTGTAGGATTCTCAATTTATCTAATCTCGCAAGCAGAAGGAAAATGAATGGTATTCTCTTTATTAAGGATATCTATGACGGAAAAATAAACTCTCCAGAGCTTCTTACTCTTTTACCGTTTCATGTGCCGGGAATTTCTTTAAGAGAGCACTATATCTTCTATTGTAAGACGCATAGGACGAAATATGGTGGGAATGAACCTATACATAAGTTTACATCGCTTTGCAATTCCATCTGCAGCATTTCAGACCTTGACTTGAGTAGGCCATGTTTGAAAAATAAGTTAATCGAATTGATCTGTAATAATGTATTGTGATTATTTTATTGTTGTATCAAACTAGTTTCTTTTTTGTTTTGTTTTTTTTTGTTTTTATGCTCTCGAAGCAGTAACTGCTTGCCCAGAATGGTGTGGCTGTAGTACGTAGTAAGAGCTGTCAAAAGTTAAAACAGTACAATTGCATTGCAATGCCCACAATGTGTAGCTGTGTCTGTAGCGTGTAGTTGTGGCTGTAGTAGAAGTAGAGTGAACTTTAACTTTGTAGCGCGCTACAGTGTGACAGCTCAATTTTTTAATGACGGGAATTCGAAATGAAGGACGAAGAAACGGAAAAATGAATTGAACTTGTAAAAAATAAAGAGTTTTTATGGAATTTAAGGAATCCCCTGTACAAAAATATAAAAAAGATGACATATATGAGATACACTGAGCTACACCATTGTGTTCACGTTGCCACAAAATCAGTCATCAGCTGATGTAGTAAGCTATGTAGTCCGTAGCTGTAGTACAACATTCTGGGCAAGCAGTAATAATTGATTCTTGTATTCTGTGAATATCTATGTATATATCAATGTAAGAGCATTGTATGATGAATCTGTGAGGGCTGAGCCTGGTAGATTGCTGAATAAATAAAAAAAAATAAAATAAAATAAAAAAATATATAGTCTTGTGTGTGAGGCGGAGAATCTGGTAAACAGCCGCCCGCTAACGCACGTTCCTTTAGACACACCCACTAGTGATGAGCGATATATCGCAAACGGTGATTTTTTCACTGTGAATAAAAAATCACAAATCGCAACTGCGATCACTTTTTCAAAATCGCAGTTCACTACTTATTGGAACTGCTATCGATGTATCAAGTAAGCAGTTCACCTATTTGAATCGCAAAAGCAATATAAATTTCCTTTTGTTTACACTTCTGAGCAGACCAAATACGTACATACATATATAGAAATATAAGAAAAAAAAAATTATTGAATTTAAAATTGTCTTTGAAAAATGTTGACAACAGCGAAATTACTGCGGAATACGTTGTTGTTGCTATCATTTTTTCCACATAAAATGTTCGACAGGTTATGTCGCTCAGAAAACGCAAAATGAATCTCTACCGGTAACTGAGGATTTTATAACAGTCCATGCAATCGCAATAGCAGTTTAAAATCGCAGTGATTTTAAAATAGCAATCACTGAAATCACAGATATCGAAAAATTGCAGTTTCGCTCATCTCTAACACCCACTGACGAACCTTTAACACCTAACCATTTTCTTATAGGTACTGCCAACACAGAACAGACCCCTCATCCACATGAAGAGGATCAAACAGTTTCCAGAAAGCAGTGGAGAAAGGTACAACAAGCACAACATCGATTCTGGAAGAAGTGGATCAGCGAATACCTCCCGGACCTCTGTTGGCGCACAAAATGATACCAACCAGTTGAGCCGTTGCGCGTTGGAGATATGGTTCTGTTGTGTGACAGTAACGTACATCGCTCCAAGTGGCCACTGGGGAGGATCATTCGCGTGATCCCTGGCAAGGATGATCAAGTGCGAGCTGCAGAAGTACAGACCAAGGCTGGAGTGTTTAAACGACCGGCGTGTGTACTGGCGAAGTTGGATGTTGGTGAATCTGACCAGATTCACGGGTGTAAAAGAAAACCTAAAAATTAGGCCCATCTGGCAACCCCCTCTGTTCAGTAAAATTTGCATTTCATCATTTCATTTTAATACTTGGTTGAGCGGCAAACTAAGAGGGAGGAAAAAACCAAATGTAAGATTTTATTTGTGATTTATATTTGTAATCCTAAAATATATGTATGTATTCTAATTAGGAAATAAAACTGAGCCTAAGGCGAGCTGATTATAGCTGTATCCACACAATTGCGCCTGTTTTATTCCCATTCCTCCGAAGCCGCAACAAATGCTTTAAACTGTTATTATAGTTGGTTGTGTATAAATACTTCTGCTTTTTTTTGTAAAGTTTCGTTAGATTTATTGAGTTGTCAAAATTTTCATATTTTATAATGCAGTGGCAACTCATCGTCCGCTCGTCGTCGTCACCAAAATTAGAAATCGGCCTAAGTTGACAACGTAATTTTGTCGGTGGACGACGTCGTGTCGCGTCGTCTTTATTATAATTGCTTTCATAAGAATGCATGGGTTTTAATTTTGACAGGCTGTCGTTGTCGCAATGTCGCGTCGTTACGTTCCGATTCTGTTTTCACCCTTAGGCACGAGATATTTGGCAGCAGGTGATTACAATGATAAAAATACTTTACGGGGTCTAGGTTAATAACATCAAAGGGAAGAAACCTGTTCAAAGCACTCCAAAGCAATGGTCTTGATATTATATCAACAGGACAGCCAACATATTGGCCCACTGATAGCAGCAAAACTCCCGACCTCATAGATTTTGGGGTAACTCGCGGCCTCGATCGGGATATACTTCAGATATAATCACTTTTTGACCTACCATCTGATCACTCCCCTTGCATCATATCCACCTTGCATCATACCCATTAAAACCCTACCAACTTTAAACGAGCTGAACCCAAGATTAACTAATAGATTTACGAATTGGCTGATGTACAGAAAATTTTTAAGTTCGCATATTAATCCAAATGTGAGCCTTTAATCAGGAATATGCGATAATTTACTTCACAAACTTTCTGCAAGTGGTAGCAAAGGCTTCAATGTCCTAACACAACCCAGCAGTTTAGTTCTTTCAATGAAAGCGATATCACTGAGCTAGTTTCCAAGAAACGGCAACTTAGGAGAGACTGGAAAATGTTGCGATCTCCAACTCTGAAAAACGAGCTAAAAAAAATGCACGAAAGACCTCCAAATACTCCTAGAGGAAGGAGAAACAAAATTTCAAAATAGAATTAAGGTCCTCACTGCCACATCCTGTACAGATTATTCCTTGTGGCGCTCTCTCAAATATCTAAAACGGCCGGTTCAGCAGGATCCTCCAATACGAATGCAAAATGGTGAATTTGCTGGAAGTGACCACGAAAAAGGAATAGCTTTTGCAACCCATCTTTCAAATGTATTTAATCCAAATGAAGGCCAAAATATTATCCAAGAAAATACTCCAAAATAACCAGCAGACCACTTGTATTTAAACCAGACGACCTGAATAAAACTATATCCAAAGACTTAGAGAATAAGAAGGCACCAGGGTATGACAGAATAACGGGTGCAATGTAAAAAGCGCTTCCCATAGTAGCTCTTAAGCAATTACTATACATTTTCAATAGTATCCTCCGAATGTCACTTTCCTAATCCATGGAAACTATCTGAAATTATTATGATCCCAAAACCAGGCAAAGACCCGACAATAGTAAGCTCCTAGCTTAATCTCTATCTTTTCTAAACTATTCGAAAAATTATTGCTGTGCCCCTGACCTGACCAAGGTGAGCCCAGGAATCTTTCACTAGGCATGGGTAACACTGCGCTGCGCCGTGCAATTGCGCTAGCGCCAACCGAGGATTGTACTGCGACCACTAGGTCTATTGTATCCTCGATCACATTATCTCGTCCAGCCCGATCTCCTCCAGAAATCGAAGGATATCATTCGGCTTAAGAGACTGAATGTGCCCCTGACCTGGCCAAGGTGAGCCCAGGAATCTTTCGCTAGGCATGGGTAACACTGCGCTGCGCCGTGCAATTGCGCTAGCGCCAACCGTGGTGTTATTGCGCTAACTCCGATTTGGAAAATGCGCCAACTCAGTATAGCGCCAACTCAATGTAGCGCTAACTCAATGTTATATATCCCTGCAAAAAATTCGATTAATCCGGGACGTGTCCGGGATCAATCGCAAGGGAGCATGCGACTAATACAATTTTACATACCTTTATATGGAGTGAATTGATCGCATTTGTTCGAGCATGTCCTATGAAGAGACTAATTGTTCAACTTGTATACCCGAACGGGTACTAATGTAATAGATTAATCACTAACATACCGAACGGGTACAAATGTAGATCAATCGCTTACATCCCGAACGGGTACAAATGTAGATCAATCGCTTACATCCCCCCGAACGGGTACAAATGTAGATTAATCGCTTTCATCCCCAACGGGTACAAATGTAGATCAATCGCTTCCAGCACGAACGGGTACAAATGTAGATTTTTCCAAGTTGTACGCCAAGGCAATTTTTAATAACAATCTTTAAAAAATTGGGTTGGAACTTCATAAGTCGTGCCACGATTCCAGGAAAACTGTTTTTTAAGGGGGCGTGGCACCGCCCCCCGATTCTATATCTGAAGTCCAAACGGCTAGGAAACAAATAGTTTTGGAAATATTAATGTTTAAAGTTGCGTAAATTGTCACACTGAAAAACTCTTTTTTTGCGTGCAAATCGATTGGTCTGTTGGTCTAGTGCTTCCACACAACAAAAAATCAAAAAAAAAAAAAACAGCAATCAAAAAATGTCTAAAATGGACAAAGAGATGTTTTATAAAAGTTATACTATTTTTTATGAAATTGTTAATAGTAATAGCCACGGTTATGACACACGACCGGACTTGGATGGCGTAGCTCAGGTTATTTTTTATAAGCGCGGCCAAAGCAGAAAGGTGTGCCACGCAGCTTTACTGTGGATGGGTACATAGATATTACCCCAGAAAGAGAATTCTGTGGTTTTTTCAATCAGGTATGCACAAAAATAAAGGTATTTTGAAAAAAAAAAAAATAATATTTATATTTCGGAAACTATGGGCCTCATAACTTTTCCGACTTCTGATATAGGATCGGGTTATGCCTCTTCCGCGTTTTGCCTCCTCCCGGATTAGTAAATATACTGGACATTATTACCAAGGAAAGACACTTATAAAAATACGCCCATATGAATTAGAGCTTACGATTTCTCGAGTTCGAGCGAGACGAGATTTCTCGCGAGACTCGACGTCTCGCAAGATTCTCGAATCTCGAAAGGCTCGCGAGCTTCTCGACATTCAACTACATCGCAGAAATAGCGGTATGAGCGTAGTATGCTGTTTTATAGCATGTTCTGATTTTATGTATTTACTTACATGTGTATTCTGCATAATAATTCAACCATTTTCAGGTGTATTTCAAAAAGAAATCAAATTTGTTTCCGGAATTTTGAGGCGAAATACAATTAAAATTTCGTAATATTAATTGTTTTCTTTCCAATGACATACAAGAAATTTTTGATATTCATATTTTTTTGACACAATACATATAATGTGTTATCGAGAAATCCGAGAAACGAGATTTAATCGAGAACCCGAGTCTCGGTTGTCTCGATTCTCGAATTTCTCGACACTGCTCGAGATCGAATCGTAAGCCCTAATATGAATGTATGTACAGTGTTGGAAAAAATAATAGGGACACGAGAAATATTTTACAATTCTCCATTTATTTCATTTTATGACCAAACAATAATTACTATATATTGATAGTTACACGGAGAGGACATGCTTCAATGGCATATGCTACATTATCAATATGAATCGCGATATTTGAATCGCGATTCATATTGATGGTTTGATGAATCGCAAACTGGTGCTACACGTTCAATATGAATATTGCGATATTTTTCTCGCTCTGAGATTCAAAATATTTTACTTCCGTCCTTTTCCCACTTTCACTTTCAATTCGTTTATTGCCAATATTGCGATCCAGATCACGGATTTCAAAATTTCTAAAAATACATGCATTTTGATGGACCGCAAAATTTTCATGCTATACAGTCAATCCGTATTGTCAATATTGCGATCCGGATCGCGGATTTCTAAATTTCTAAATATACACGCATTTTGATGGATCGCAAAATTTTCATGCTACACAGTCAATCCGTATTGTCAATATTGCGATCCGGACCGCGGATTTCTAAATTTCTAAATATACACGCATTTTGATGGATCGCAAAATTTTCATGCTACACAGTCAATCCATATCGCGGATCTCAAAATTTCTAAAAATTCGCGATCCATCAATACTCGATGCTACACTGTCAATATGAATCGCGATCCACGGATTTCATCAATATATATTGATAATGTAGCATATGCCAATGACTCTGGGGTGGTTTTTGTATAATAATTTAATTTTTATAAACAAAAATAATGAAATGTATAATTTAAGTTGTAAAAAATAATAGGGACAAACTTTAAATTCGATTGTTTTTTCAAATAATCTACAATATTACTGCTGCAGTTAGATTTAAACTAAAGTTTAATTGAAGCTCCTTCATTTTTATAACTTCCTTACATCTTCGTGGCATAGGGTTGACCAAATCAGCGCAATTTGCAACCGGTATTAAGTACCAAGCTTCTTTAATTTTTTTTTTCATAACTCTTGCTTATTTTTCCATTTTTTATCCGCCGCCGTCTTCTTTAATGTTCCCTATAGGCCTGAGGTACGACGTCTGTGAGGGCTACTCCAAAACAGCAGCTTTCTTACGTTCAAACCATGAGTTTTCGATTCTGGAGGCATGTTTGGGGTCATTGTCATGCGTAAATCGCCATCTAATGATATCAAGGAGGGTTTAAATGATCCTGTTTTGAGTAGAACAATTCGCAACAGACCTCGAGAAGTAGGACTAAGTGGAAAAAATCCCAGAAAAGCTCCGTATCTGAGAAAAAATAATGTAAGCCAACGAACTGAATTCGCTTAATTATACAATTCAACTTAAATTATACATTTCATTATTTTTGTTTATAAAAATTAAATTATTATACAAAAACCACCCCAGAGTCATTGAAGCATGTCCTCTCCGTGTAACTATCAATATATAGTAATTATTATTTGGTCATAAAATGAAATAAATGGAGAATTGTAAAATATTTCTCGTGTCCCTATTATTTTTTCCAACACTGTATATGTGTGTAGAACACCTTTTTTCATTGGCGGCCTTCGGTCGCACTTTAAAAAGGGTAATTATCTAGTTTATGGCGCAACGACTAAAATGGTTCCTTCTTTGAAAAGCGGAGTATCAATCGACGCGTTATGATCTCAGGTACACGAATCATTAACTTTTTTATTTCAATAAAAAGTTATTAACAAAATACATCATGGGAAAATTTTCCAACCGTCTACCACGCGTTGGAAAAAAAGAGTTATTGGGCGTTGTAGAGGAGATCCTCCTGATTCTAAATGTAAAAGTCCTGGCTTCCGGAGATGTATAGTTTTTAAGTAATTTGTAGTTAAAGTTGCAAAAAAAGTCAAATTTAACTTCACTTTTCTCTGCGAAACAATGAAATAGAAACACCGAAGTTGCCACACGCTGTCGACTATTTCATAAGGCCGTCGTCACAGTGGTAAACGAGTTGGGGCGTATTGAATTTTTGTGCGTTGGCGGCCTTCGGCCGCGCTTATAAAAAATAACCCTGGGCTACGCCATCCGTCCGGACGTGTGCCCCAACCGTGGCTACCGCCACGGTGATGTCCTTCTGCATAGTATTTTCACAACTTTAAGAAGGAATATCTCGGGAACTATAAGCCTCCGGCAAGTTTGGTTTTCAGTTTTGAGATCTGTGAGAGCCCCTCAACCGCCCTGCATAAGTCATTTTTCTCAGGGCGTGCTGGAATAATGGAAAGCCGACCCAAGATTCATTTGAAAAACATTAATACTTTTGGAGATATAGCTTTTGGTAGACAGAAGGAAATGTGAGCCAACATCATTTTTGCTTGCTCATTTCACATACACGAACACACAAATTCAGCTTTTCTCGATATATATATTAATGTAACGTCGGCCTTTTTTAAGACAGATGGAAATCTGAGCTGAAAAAACAATTTTTATCGAGTGTTCATTATACACAAATTTTCCCAAACCCCCGACACACGTCTTGGGCATGCACTAGTTAGCAGTCTCACTTTCTCCAATTTTTAAATACTGACACATATTAACATCCATACACATGTATGAATGGATAATGGTAGGCCATCATTTTCCAGAATTTTACAATTATTTTTAGACATACATATATAGAAGGTTCGCAATAATCAAAAGGTAATTCAAAATCCTTCACTTTATTAATAATTCCATAGAAAACTGACAAAATATACTTACTTTTATCCTGTCAGTAATTTTCACACCAATAGCAATTTCTACCCCACTTATTCTCTCAAGATTATCTTTGCTCCAATGTATGAAATTCTACTGATTGCTCCAAAAGTTGGGCGACTATTTTTACCCCTTATTTTTCGGCGTGGTGTCTATTCATTGGCTAGATAGCTGTCAACTTTGGTGCCTTTTGATTGGCCCACGTTGGAGAACTCATAGCAAGGTTGCCACATGCAGAGATGCCGTTCAAAATTTTAATAACGTTTGTTGAGTGTAGGAAAGCGTATGAGTTGCAGGAATTTTACCACAAAAGAGCGAGAGGATCAGAGGATGTGAGCGAGAAAGAAGACTAGCTATTTGTAGGAATCCGCACACAGAATTTGTGTGGGTACTTTCCTAAATTGTGGCAAAATCTCTGAAGAAGAGGAAGAAATTGTAAACAGTGTTGCCACAGCCTCAAAAAATTTGGTATCACAAATTGATACATTTATGGTTTTTTTGGTATCACCGAAAAATTTTTGAAAAAAAAATTAAAATTAATAAAATAAGCTGCTTTTGGGTTCTAACACCGAAAAATTTTTGAGAAAAAAAATTAAAATTAATAAATTAAGCTACTTTCGTAGTTTTAACGATATCGTTTTTTTAATATAAAAATATAAAAATAATACTTAAATTTCACATGCAAATAAATATGAATACTTTGGTACTGTACCGAGTAATATTAAAGTTCTATAAAATGAAATGGGTCAAACGAGCTGGGTGATCTAGTTGCCAGAGCTGATTTTGGAATTGAATTGGAGTCATTGAATCAGTTCTTAAATATTTGTCGCGCTGCCCTCCTTTAAGTCAAAATGCCTGCTATGGGCAGTGGTCCTACCAAAAGTTTGATAAAAATAAAATTTGTTCTAAGCCAAAATAAAAATTATCTACTTATCATTCATATATAATTGCGCTTAGGTGTTTTTTTTTTTTTTTTTGATAAATTTAAGTACTCCCTCATGAAGACGATGAAGGTGGTCCACGAAGGATTACTGTGGATGGGTACGTAGATTTCAATCAGTTAGGCACCAAAATAAAGGTATTTTGAAAAAACAAATATTTATATTTCGAAAACTATCGGCCTCCGGACTGTTCCGACTTCATATATAGGATCGGAGGACGGCGCAACGCCCCTTTTATAAACGGTTTTTACGCCCCCCTAGATCGATAAAGGAAAGCGTGACCACGAAAAAAAAACCATGAACTCATTAATTTGTGATACCAAAATTTTTAAGGTTGTGGCAACACTGTTTCTAAGCGTCATTTTTGACACTAAATAGCATTTCGCACAAATGCGTTTGTTGAACTTTTGCTTTCATCTTCAATTTGACATAAAATAGCATTCTACCCAAAATCTCACCAAACAGAAGTGAGTTTCTGTAACAAAATCGCGAAAATTGTCAATCAAAATGACGTCACATTAATACGTTCCACACTTTGTCACCGCCTAAAAAGCAAGTGAGAATCTATCGATTGACGTCATTATGGCGTCACTCGGTCGAAACCATAGTGTATAATAGCCCCGACACATAGCATACGTCAATCCGTCTACGTCGACGTATGTGACTGACAGCTCAGTAAAATGTCGGCATTTAAACGTACGTCGTCACACGTACGACGGATCCGTCGCCGCAACGTACCGAAGTTGCCCAAAAGTCAATTTTTGGTATACGTCAATCCGTCGCTATGTCAGCTGATTGCTTTTGATTGTTAACCTTTAGCTACTCTTGAATTTCACTTTTTTTGCAATTTGCTTTTCGAGTTTTTTCTCATTTGTATAACATTCCTCCATAAAACAAAATGGTCAAGAATTATCAGGAGATGTGAAGTTACTGAAAACTGAATTTCAAGAGGGCAACTTAAAAGAGAAATTACAAAATATTTTAAAGAGTTAAATTTTTGCCACCACCTCTGTAGTTAAAGGTTAATCAAACAGCTGATTTGTGTATATCCGCCAACGTTTCCTATGTGGCGACCCCTCCGTCAAGTACGTGAGCTGTCAGTCACATACGTCGACGTAGACGGATTGACGTATGCTATGTGACGGGCCTATAACGTACAGTGACTTAGCTAATCGAAAATCGATTAAAAAAGTCGATATATGGTCGATGTGCCATCGCCATTGAAGGGCAGACCAGCATGGCGTCAATTTTTGAAGGGCAGGTCAGCATGGCGGCCGGAGGTGGTTGTTGTAAAAATACATATATATTTCTCAAAAATTTAGGGTTGCTGCTCTCGTTTTCGTCTAATTCAGGGTTTCGTGGAGATTCTGCACCTCATAAACCCTGATGAAATCTGAGGAAGTGTTACCGTGTTTCAAAACTTTCGCAAATTTTTTTTTCCATATTATTGTATTACAATATGAACAAATATTGAAATAAATAAAGTTGCTTTTAATATCAAAACGCCACAACTCTTTAAGCTTTATTTTAGTTTATAGTAATTTTGAACATCGAACAAAATTTTCGAGTGAGTTTGTTCATGCTAAGTACATATCTATTTCTCAAGCTTTGCTTGAATACAAACTGTTTTTATTACCATTTTATTTTTCTAATGAATTTCATGCAGGGACTGTAACGGTTATGAGTTATATCCAAAAAGTTGTTTTTTAATCATTATTTTCTGAGTTTTATTTTCTGAAAATAAAACTTATTTTTTTAGTTTTATTTTTCCCTCAGAAAATAAAAGTTATTAATAGGTCCATTTCTTTATACACTAACTGGTCAAAGAAAGCGAAATGTCAGAAAATTGAGAGAGCAAAAATTACAGTTCCACTAACGCTCCTTGCAAATTTTTGTTGAACAAATTTCAACTAGCAAATTTTACTAGCGATAATAAGAACAAAACAAAAATATGTCAAACAAAAAAGTAAACGTAAATCAAATTAGCTATATGCTTTTATTAAAAAAAAGGTGAAAATGGAAGTAGTAATCCAATTTATCCCAAAAACATGGAAAACCAGCAAATTTTGATAACTTCGTGTATCCTTACTTTTTGCTAACATAACTCATTGAGAGCAAATGTCACTTTCCCACAAACCTCGTTGCTTGAGACTAGTAAATTTTATTTTTGGTAGAAAAATAAAAGAAAATTAGCTATTAATTCGGTAAAATTTAATTCGGTGCGTGAACTTAGGCGATTTTGATATAGACTCATTCAGGAGCGGATTTACATAGGGGCAACTTGGGCAGCTGCCCAGGGCGCCGTTTCAATAGGGGCGCCAAAACTAAGACAGAAAAAATTTTTTTTTTATTTACTAAAAAATGTTTTTTTTTTTTCAATATTACAACAAGAATGAAAGATTTTTCAAAAAAAAAAAAACTGTCGAAAATCCCTAAACTTGATTGTTTTTTTTTCAAACTCCTCGAAAAGAGTGAGTTTAGTTTCAGGACGAAACATTTTCACTATAAAATTGTTTTTCAGATTCGTATGATGAACTGCAATTTAATGATATTGCGAAATCTGTGCCACCTAATAATTAGGGTTTAAGATCAGATCATTTTGAAGGTTAGAAAATGGAAAAAATGTGGTACCTATATAAGAATCGAATCAAATTTTTTCAATCCGTAAAATATATCAGTAATGAAATGTCACCACACGAAGGCAAGTACGGTTTTTTTTGGAAATATTGGGGCGCGGCTTGATTTGTTTGGCCAGGGCGCTTCTAGAGGTAAATCCGCCCCTGAACTCATTATAAACTCATTTGCAAAAAGACAAAATAAAGGGGGTGGGGGACTTTTTTCGGTCCATATAAGGCGTGACCGTCTAATGTACGTGCCCTTAAAGTAGCCTGAGAACAGAAAAATCTACTTTTTTGTCCAACTACATTTTCAGAATTGGGATATAGATTTTATTGTATCATTAAATTAATTAGAAAGTAACAATTTTTATGAAATCTTAAAACTAATTAGAAAGTAATATATATAAAATTTTAAAACTAAGGTACAATGTCGTATCGTTCATTAACATATTTATCTTGCACTAGAATTGCATACATATATTAATTACGTGTGTACGTACATTCAATGTATTTAATATTAAAAAATAAATCTCAGATATTAATTCACTTTAAGTACTCAAAAAGGAAACTTTCCATTATTCCAGCACGCCTACGAGAAAAATGACTTATACAGGGGTGTAAGAGGGCTCTCAGAGATCCCAAATGTGAAAACCATACTTGCCGGAACACCTTTTTGCGTTGGCGGCATTCGGCCGCGCTTCAAAAAAAATAACCCTCAGCCGGCAGAATTCTCTTTCTGGATTAAAATCCATGGACCACAGTGGTTTTGTATATAACACCTTTTGCGCACGTTTGTGTGCGTAGTTTTTATACATAGTAAAATTAGCAACTTTAACAACAAATATCTCGGAAATTACAAGCCTCCGGCTAGATTGGTTTTAAGATTTGCGAACTGTGAGAGCCCCTCTACACCCCTGTATAAGTCATTTTCCTCAGGGCGTGCTGTAATAATGGAAAGCCGACCCATCTTTTCTGCTTTCTCCGGCCAATTTTGATTGTTCAATGAACGAGGACTCCGGATGGGGTAGTTTGACAATTCGCCTCCAAAGCTATGGGTATGTTCAGAAACGCAGCATGAAACGCAACAGCGGCAGTACAAAATTTTTTGTTGATTGTGATGAAAAATTTACGTTTATGAACGCTCTGCTTGTACTACAAAGGCAGATTGTGCTTCAAACTGAGTTTCCGAACAAAGCCTATGAATGTTATGCTTGCCTGCGGTTACACTTACACTATCCCTGTAACTTCAACACGAACAATACTACCCAAAGGCACAGTTCTGAATATGTAAAGTGGCCGCAACACAACACCAGCACAATCCCAGAATTTCACTCAACCATCCTCATGACCAGTCAGCAATATTTCATACAATTTTCCCCTACTATCCACATCACCATCATTTGCTTCTTCTTCGTCTTCAAAAACGCCACCATTTATTGGCCATTCAATAATACTACAATCAGCATCCTGTTCATCGCCGGCATGCACAATTTTTTCATAAACACTTTGACTAACTTCCGATGCTAAATAATTGCGCGTAAGGTCGATATGAAACGTAATTGATATTTTTTGGTGCTTCGCCATTGAACAAATTCCATGTGGAATAATAACCATCCGCATGATACCATGTAAATTGCGTACCTGCTTCATTCAAACAAACCAACTCTCTGGCCATGCCTCGGTGCTATATAAGCATGACCTACCGTTGACAATTCTTTAATGGATTCGATGGCACCCGGATCTAGTTTATATGTGGCGATTATTTGCTCCAGTACAATATCGTGATGTATTACGGGTTCACGAACGAAGCCAAATCAAATTGATAGATATTTTCACCTTCGGTGCCAATCCAAACAATATACTTTTCCAATGGACAGTATAGCGATGACTTTTTTAATTTGCCATCGAATTGTAATATTTTTGTGGGCACTAGTGTGGCGCCGTCAGGTTCCCATAATATTATATTATTTGATGCAGTTACCGAGAGTACACTTCCAGTGCCATAAACCCATTCGAGTAGCTGAATTAATTTCAAGTATGTGTTGACCATAAAATCCAACACCCGGTTGACCAAATACTTTAATGGCGGCAGTTCTGGTTCCAATTGCCATCAATTTGGAAATGGGATTGTATAAACTATTATTTTGTTTACTAAATTTTCGCAAAATAAATAGAAACCTGTACACAAAACAAACTCTTATTACTAGAAATATGGTTTTATTTAATAATAGTCAATGAAAAGGTATTTTTTATGCAACTTTTTTTTTGTTAATGATACTATTTAATTCTAAATTTTGTGACACTATCGAATGCAACTCAGCCAGAAATTGGGACCCTTGATACCAAATAAGCAACTCTTAAAATCAGCTGAGCACAGCTGTTCGACCTGTTTTAAACACAACTCAGAGTCATTTCACTGTACTCCGTACACAATGGTCGAAACTATTGATAAAGTTTAGAGCCTATACACACTTGCGACTTAATCGATTTAGTCGCATGTTGATTTGCATGGGAATGTATGGAAGCATTCACATTACATTCAATTAGAGCCTATACACACTTGCGACTCAATCGATTTGGTCGAATTGGACTGTTGTATTCACACTACTCCAACTATTTAGTCGAATCGGTGGCAGCTATTCACACTTGAGACTAAATAGTCGTGCGATTGACAATGACATAGTGTTGCCAATGTTCACATTTTACTCAGCAAATTTTACATTAGTGGTCTTCATATAAAGTGATGAAGTATTAAATTGTTAAAGTTTATCTGCATTCTTACATGAAAGCACCTTCTTGTCAGCTGTCAACTTGATTAATAAATAAAAAACAATAAAATAAACAAAAAGTGCATACATTGTTTGGCTTTGTTTCTTATTAAACTAGCAACTAGCTGTCAAGTAAATTAAAAGAGAAAAACGGAAGGAATTACGCTCATAAAGGCGAAACGAACAGAAGTACCAGAAACGGAAAAATAGTAAAAATCAGCCATTAATAATTTTCATGAAATTTCATTTTCATTATTTCTATTTTAAAATGCGATTAATGACATTTGAAGAGAACAACAATATCAAGAAACATATGAAAACGGAAGTAAATATCCTTAGTTAGATAATTCTTGTCTATAACTACACCATTTCCAGATGGATTTTAGAAAGCGTCAACTGGATTTTAGAAAGGGGAAATTGGATCTTAGAAATGTCAATTGGATTTTAGAAAGGGGAAATTGGAATTTAGAAATGTCAATTGGATTTTAGAAAGGGAAATTAGATTTTAGAAATGTCAATTGGATTTTAGAAAGGGGAAATTAGATTTTAGAATAGACAAATGGATTTTAGAAAGGGAAAATTGGATTTTAGAAATGTCGATTTGATTTTAGAAAAGGGAAATTGGACTTTAGAAACTGTAAATTGGATTTTCGAAAATTTATATAATTATTAATTTATACTTTCATACGCAATAAAGAATTTCTATTCGAAAAATTCTGTGTAAAATTTATTTTAAGCGCACATTCTGAAATCCAATTCACGCTTTCAAAAATCCAATTTTGTTTTCTAAAATCCTTTTAACGCTTTCTAAAATCCAATTGACATATCTAAAATCCAATTTCCCCTTTCTAAAATCCAATTGACATTTCTAAAATCCAATTTCCCCTTTCTAAAATCCAGTTAACGCTTTCTAAAATCCATCTGGAAATGGTGTAGTTAATAAGAAACGAACCTTTTGTTTTTAAACATTTTGATAATATTAATTGAAATATTCAATCTCTACAATTTACCAAAAGTGAAATAAAAGTAGTGCTGTCAGCATGGCAACTCTTTCCACTACGAATATCACTGTTGTTGTTGTAGTCGTTCGACTAAATTGTCTCAAGTGTGAATACGTAGAAGGGCGCCTTGCTGATCAAGCAGTTGTACAACTGTTTCAGTTGGAATGAAATTGGGCTGCAAATCCAACTGTTTCAGTTGTACAACTAATTGAATGTAGTGTGAATGCTTCCATACATTCCCATGCAAATCAACATTCGACTAAATCGATTGAGTCGCAAGTGTGTATAGGCTCTTAGTCGTACAACTGAAACAGTTGGATTTGCAGTCCAATTTCATTCCAACTGAAACAGTTGTACAAGGCGCCCTTCTACGTATTCACACTAGAGACAATTTAGAGCCTATACACACTTGCGACTCAATCGATTTGGTCGAATTGGACTGTTGTATTCACACTACTCCAACTATTTAGTCGAATCGGTGGCAGCTATTCACACTTGAGACTAAATAGTCGTGCGATTGACAATGACATAGTGTTGCCAATGTTCACATTTTACTCAGCAAATTTTACATTAGTGGTCTTCATATAAAGTGATGAAGTATTAAATTGTTAAAGTTTATCTGCATTCTTACATGAAAGCACCTTCTTGTCAGCTGTCAACTTTATTAATAAATAAAAAACAATAAAATAAACAAAAAGTGCATACATTGTTTGGCTTTGTTTCTTATTAAACTAGCAACTAGCTGTCAAGTAAATGAAAAGAGAAAAACGGAAGGAATTACGCTCATAAAGGCGAAACGAACAGAAGTACAAGAAACGGAAAAATAGTAAAAATCAGCCATTAATAATTTTCATGAAATTTCATTTTCATTATTTCTATTTTAAAATGCGATTAATGACATTTGAAGAGAACAACAATATCAAGAAACATATGAAAACGGAAGTAAATATCCTTAGTTAGATAATTCTTGTCTATAACTACACCATTTCCAGATGGATTTTAGAAAGCGTCAACTGGATTTTAGAAAGGGGAAATTGGATCTTAGAAATGTCAATTGGATTTTAGAAAGGGGAAATTGGATTTTAGAAATGTCAATTGGATTTTAGAAAGGGGAAATTAGATTTTAGAAATGTCAATTGGATTTTAGAAAGGGGAAATTAGATTTTAGAATAGCCAAATGGATTTTAGAAAGGGAAAATTGGATTTTAGAAATGTCTATTTGAGTTTAGAAAAGGGAAATTGGACTTTAGAAACTGTAAATTGGATTTTCGAAAATTTATATAATTATTAATTTATACTTTCATACGCAATAAAGAATTTCTATTCGAAAAATTCTGTGTAAAATTTATTTTAAACGCACATTCTGAAATCCAATTCAAGCTTTCAAAAATCCAATTTTGTTTTCTAAAATCCTTTTAACGCTTTCTAAAATCCAATTGACATTTCTAAAATCCAATTTCCCCTTTCTAAAATTCAATTGACATTTCTAAAATCCAATTTCCCCTTTCTAAAATCCAGTTAACGCTTTCTAAAATCCATCTGGAAATGGTGTAGTTAATAAGAAACGAACCTTTTGTTTTTAAACATTTTGAAAATATTAATTGAAATATTCAATCTCTACAGTTTACCAAAAGTGAAATAAAAGTAGTGCTGTCAGCATGGCAACTCTTTCCACTACGAATATCACTGTTGTTGTTGTAGTCGTTCGACTAAATTGTCTCAAGTGTGAATACGTAGAAGGGCGCCTTGCTGATCAAGCAGTTGTACAACTGTTTCAGTTGGAATGAAATTGGGCTGCAAATCCAACTGTTTCAGTTGTACAACTAATTGAATGTAGTGTGAATGCTTCCATACATTCCCATGCAAATCAACATTCGACTAAATCGATTGAGTCGCAAGTGTGTATAGGCTCTTAGTCGAACGACTACAACAACAACAGTGATATTCGTAGTGGAAAGAGTTGCCATGCTGACAGCACTACTTTTATTTCACTTTTGGTAAATTGTAGAGATTAAATATTTCAATTAATATTTTCAAAATGTTAAAAAAAAAACAAAAGATTCGTTTCTTATTAACTACACCATTTCCAGATGGATTTTAGAAAGCGTTAACTGGATTTTAGAAAGGGGAAATTGAATTTTGGAAATGTCAATTGGATTTTAGAAAGGGGAAATTGGATTTGGAAATTTGAATTGGAAATGTCAATTGGATTTTAGAAAGCGTTAAAAAGATTTTAGAAAACGAAAATTGGATTTTTGAAAGCGTGAATTGGATTTCAGAATGTGCGTGTAAAATAAATTTTACACAGAATTTTTCGAATAGAAATTCTTTATTGCGTATGAAAGTATAAATTAATAATTATATAAATTTTCGAAAATCCAATTTACAGTTTCTAAAGTCAAATTTCCCTTTTCTAAAATCAAATTGACATTTCTAAAATCCAATTTTCCCTTTCTAAAATCCAGTTGGCTATTCTAAAATCCAATTCCCCCTTTCTAAAATCCAATTGACATTTTTAAAATCCAATTTCCCCTTTCTAAAATCCAATTGACATTTCTAAGATCCAATTTCCCCTTTCTAAAATCCAGTTGACGCTTTCTAAAATCCGTCTGGAAATGGTGTAGTTATAGACAAGAATTATCTAACTAAGGATATTTACTTCCGTTTTCATGTGTTTCTTGATATTGTTGTTCTCTTCAAATGTCATTAATCGCATTTTAAAATAGAAATAATGAAAATGAAATTGCATGGAGATTATTAATGGCTAATTTTGACTATTTTTTCCGTTTCTTTTACTTCTGTTCTTTCGCCTTTATGAGCGTCATTCCTTCCGTTTTTCTCTTTTCATTTACTTGACAGCTAGGTGCAGAAACAAAGCCAAACAATGTATGCACTTTTTGTTTATTTTATTGTTTTTTATTTATTAATCAAGTTGACAGATGACAAGAAGGTGCTTTCATGTAAGAATGCAGATAAACTGATAAACTTTAGCAATTTAATACTTCATCACTTTATATGAAGACCACTAATGTAAAATTTGCTGTGTAAAATGTGAACATTGGCAACACTATGTCATTGTCAATCACCCGACTATTTAGTCTCTAGTGTGAATAGCTGCCACCGATTCGACTAAATAGTTGGAGTAGTGTGAATACAGCAGTCCAATTCGACCAAATCGATTGAGTCGCAAGTGTGTATAGGCTCTTAGTTACAGAAACTCAGTGCTGATCTTTTCTCAGCGGAGTGGAAATTGACAAATAGAGGAGTGTTTCGGAGTGACGGAATTAACCCTAGAACCATAACGATATTTCATACTACGTTATTATTAATGTACGTAAATTTTACGTAGTGATTAGAATCCGCCTAATACAACTCTCATTGTTCTCCATTTTGCAGCCAAAGTTGATTACACTACTTTACAAATGGTTAATTTGAATAAAATACCAAGAAATACCTGATCTCAAAACTTTTTCTTTAATTTTTTTTTATGGTTATACATATGATGATGCATAATTTTGTGTTTTTCTGGGTATCACTTCATTCAAAAGTATTTTTCGCTAAAGTTACAAGTGCAATAACCACAAGCAGTACCTCGTTCGAAAGGAAACTTGTAGCGGTTGAATAAAACCTCGCTGAGCGATAGCTGGTCAAACATTTTTTAATTTCTTGCGATTTTTTTTTTTAATTGTTTTACTAATTTTTGTTCCAGGTCCAGAGATATAGGTCAAAACGTGGACCCGGATGACCCCAGAATTTTTTTGAGCAATATTGATATAAAAAGAAAGGCTTTAAGCAGGGATTTTACAAGGAGCTGTACTAATTATGATTCCTCGGTCGGGTCCCCAGATATGGGTCAAATTGTGGACCCGGATGACCCCGGAACGTTTCTGAGCAATAATAATATAATATACTGTCGCGTTATACAAAAATTACATAAGAATAATACACTTTCATATTAAATACCATATCCTATTTTTTTCGCTTATTACTAACTATACGTAAATTTTACGTACACGATTTTTTCGCTTATTACTAACTATACGTAAATTTTACGTATAGGGTTTTGCGCCAATCGCTCTCACACCTTCAAATGACAACATTTGTTGTACTTTTATATTCGTGTATACGTAAAAATACATGCTGCAAGCACTGCCGGAGTTAGGTACCGTTACAGTATGTTATACTTGTGCATCACAATTTGAAAATTCTGTATACGTAAAATTTACGTACATTATGGTTCTAGGGTTAAAGGTTCAGACATTGGTGACTTACCCGGCGTCTCCTCAAATCAGAATTCTGTCATCACAAGCACCATTATAACATAGATTACAAATGGAGACCGCCTCTGTCTTCTGGTATAACAGAGATTCCAAGGCAATTGCTTTAACAAGATTGCCTTAACATGAGCTATCAGTTTGATGATTTGACAGCGAATTTTTCATTTCAACGAAAAATTCACAGTGGCAACATCTCCACATTGAACCTGAAATTTCGCACGGCGTCCATTTGGCTTGAGTGTTTGGGCTTAAAAAATAAATAAAAAGAACATTAAATGCATATATACAGTTTGCGAGCATCATCGCCAATTAAAAAAAAAATTTTTTAACTTTCTAAGTGCTTCTGCGTACACGGCATGCCAATTCGGCGCCATTTTGCAAATTATGTCTAACATAATGAAGTGCCCACGCATATGAAAACATGGATTTTAGACATGATTATGGTAGACAAAATTAACATAATTTTTGTTTTGTGGAGTTTCGGCGTTAAGGTCCCCACAAACAGAAGCGATACGATACAGTCCACACAGCAAGATCATATCGCGTCATGCATGATTTTGCAGTGTGGGCTGTATCGTATCGCTTCTGTTTGTGGGGACCTTTATAAGTTATACCATGTTTACATATAACGAGATTATCAGAAAATCTCGATTCGCAAATCTACCCGTTTACATATAACATGAAATCTAGATTTGCTGCTAGAGGGATTGTCAACTGTCAATTTTCCTTACCAGCATGACCCAATAATAATATGGTCGTAGCAGTCAAATGAGAATAGGCAACTACCGTTCGATGGCATAATTAAAAAAAAAGACGATCATTTCATAACCTGTAAAACAGAAAGAAGAAGAGCGACTTACTATAGCGATACGATTCTTGTTGGGCCATGCTTACTGGCGTCCATTTTGTTTACTTCTAATTTTGACGTTTCTCCCAAATTCGCCCAAAAAAATATCGATAACACGAAGAACACAGGGTTGCATTGAGAAAACTATCGTGATAATCTCGAGATTCATTTTAAATCGCGAATTTTTGGTAGCGGATTTTTGTACGGCAAACCTCGGATATGTAAATGGCCTATTATTCTGTATAGTTAACCTTATTGTAACTTTATCGCTATCCATGTGAGTTGTTAGTGGTGCTGTAAATCTGTAAACAGCTGACACATGTCGAAGCAGATCTTGGAAGGTAGGCGCATAAGCAAATTCAGAAATTTCCCATGTATTTTTTTATTGTAATTGGTAGATTGTAATGTCAAAATAATATTTTTCTTGGTTAAAATCTGAATTCGCTTGGGACTCGCACATTACTATTGGCCATGATGTGAATTCGCTTTGATTTTGATATTAGGTGTACTCGCGTACTTTTTCCAGCAGCTTTTCTCTGTTTGCCTCTATCACTCTCTATCTCGCCAAATATCATTCTTCCTCTCACAAGAGAAAAATATCCAAAAAAGTAAAAAAATGCAAATCTATTCAAATCTTGCAGGAAAGATGAACAGCTGATCAAATTAAAATTATGGGAATTAACAAAATATATACAAATCCTATATTTACAAAAATTTATACGAAATTTGTATTACTTTAGCTTAGTTTCAGCTGTAGATTATGCCTGCATTGTATTTTACTAATAAAGAAACATGTATGTATGTATATAAATGCGGAGCTGCGGCTGCCTGCTGGCATTGCATATTGACATACATACATACATACATATAAGTTAGCAGAGGGTAACCGGCGGACTTCCTACATTAAGCAACAAACATACAATGCTGCTGTTATCATCCGACATTTAGCTCAAGTACAGATGCAGACATAATCAAATGTTATTTATTTACATCTTTCATAATTAATTCGTCCATATTTAACTTTTTTAATTTTGAATTTCAATTTTGCAATTTTCGCAAATTACAAACATATGTTTTTTCATCAGCTGTTTTGCTGCTGGACAAATGTGATGGAAAAAATTTGTCCTGCAGAATTTTGCAGCCTCTCACAAAAATAAACGTCACTTTGCTCTCTCATTTCCATCACTTCTGCAATTTTTTTGCGTAAAAAAATGGAAAAAGCGGATATTTGTTGCAAAATTGTAATAAATTGCAACAAATTGCTGTACGCGAATACAACTATTATAATCTACATTTGTAAATAACAAAAGGAAGTTTCTGAATTCGTCTATGCGCCTACCTTCCTATAATGCTTTCACAAGTGTCAGCTGTTTACGGATTTAGGTTTGCTCATGATACAAACAATCGAGGTAGTTCCATTTCACTTTGACTTTGTCATTTTTGATTATAATATGGATTTTTGACGTCTTATTTTAAGTCAAAAATTTAGGATAGCGTTGCCCAATCAAAATTTTTTGGCTGAGGGTATATTTGAACAAAATATTGGGTATTTTAAATGAAATGGTGTTTTTTCACATATGCTAATCAACAAAACAAATGAAAGACAACAATCAGCCGATGTAATGAGTATATTTTAACATTTTAAAAAATTAAAAAAAAAGCTTTCCAAAGAAAATAAAAAATAAGTTATTCATAAAAAATAAAATAGATTTATGCAGTTATTAAAGTCGAAAAATATTATCAAAACGTCCATTATATTTCAATATTTGAAAACTGTTCGATTTTTTAAGAATAAGGTAAGAGTTCTTGATTTTCTTTATATCGTCTCTATAGAAGAAAAAAGACGCAAAGTGTTTTGTTGAGGAAGAAAAACGCAAACTTTTTTTTTTTTCAAAGAAAGAAGCATTAAAAATATTTTTCGAAAGAAATACTCTTTATTTTTTTTTTGATAACGAAGAAAGACACTTTAGTTTTTTTTACTATAAAGAAAGAACCATTTAAATATTTTTTAGGAAAGAAAGATGTATTCGTATAATTTGAGCATATAATGTGCTTTTTTGGTCAAGGAAGTTGCAAGTGCGAAGTCACATAAAAATGTAGTTACATCCACTGATTGCCCGATTTTTTATTTTTCTTTGTCAATATTAATGCATATGCGTCTTTCTTCGCAGTTAATAATGCTAATGCGTCTTTCTTCGTCGAAATATTTTATAATGCGTCTCTGTTCGTCGAAATATCTTTAATGTGTCTATCTTCGTCGACATGTTTTGTAAAGCGTCTTTCTTGCCCGACATATTTTTAATGCGCCTTTTTTCGTCGACAAATTACTGGCATGCGTCTTTCTTCTTCCGGATCGACGATATATATAAATACATATTTGGTTTCAATGTTTTATACAAGAATATTTCCACATTTAAAAAATATATTTATTAAGAAAATTGTTTAGCAGTTATATAAGAATGTAAATTTAATTTAAATTTTTATGTTGCAGTTTTCCTTAGATTTTACTTACGTTACTAATTTTATTTTCCTTTCTTTTATTATTTACCTAATTCTGAAATAGATTCTTCGCAAAAAAAAATCTTTTTACTAACTTTTCATCTAAATTAAATATTTTATTTACTAATAAATTTTGCATATAACTAGAGCCCTAGATACCCGGGTATCGAGCAATTCGATCTGATCGTTTTTGTTTGAAGCCCGTTTGTTGTTCAAATGCCCGTACAAACATACGGGTAATGAGCAAACAAACAACTGTTCGAGCATTTGAACAACAATTGTTCGGGCTACTCGAAAATGTTCAAACAAAATCAGCTCTACATATAACCATGCCATCAACCGCATTTGTTTTTTCGGTTACAAGTACATAAGTCGTGCCAATATTCATAATTTCTAAGCCACTGAAATTTTTCAATGAAATTCACAGGAGGTGTAGTGGGATTGTAGTATGTACTATATTCCACAAACTTGCCGCAACTTATTTTAAGAATAAATCTTATTTTTTATGTAATTATTTGTGATCTCATATTATGAAGAATTTAATACGTAAATATACGTATTTATTATATATATATATCAATATTCAAATTAAAAAAAATTTTTTGTTGCAATCGATACCATGGTTACCATGGAAATAAAAAATAACATAAATGGAGAATTTTTAGCACTGAGTATGGCAGCACGAAATATCATAATCCATATAATTGTCAGGTGGTTAATATGGCGACAAAAATTTGACGTTTACACTACCTTCTTTCTTGTATCATGGGTTTGCTAACCAAAATCCAATTGGTCTGTAATGCCATGTTTACATATAACGTGATTAGCCATAAATCTTCTTTGGATAACGTACCCGTTTACATATAACATGAAATCTAGATTTGCTGGGAGACGATTATCAACTGTTAATTTTCCTTACCTGCACTCAGAAAAAAAATCATTAACACGATTCATGTAAAATTAAGAGCGCTTTCACATTACTCGGTGCGGTATCGGATCGACATTTTTGGTTTTTACCGAAAGTATACCGAAACCTTACTGACCACATGTATTTCAATTGGCACTTTCACATTAGTGTTGCATACATGAAATCGGAGCGGATTAATTTCGGTATACCGCAACGCGGTAAGACCGGTCAGTAAAATTTGAGGAATTACTGCATACATTTTTGCGGCGTAATAAAAGAAGAAGAACAAAGTCAGTAAAATGTAGCAAGTTATAATGTCTTCGTCTTCGCTAGAAGACATTATTGTTATTATTGAGTGATTTGTTGAAGTTAAAAATTTTGTTTTGCAAATTTCGATGTTTGTTTTCCTATTTTCTGCCGATTACGCACCGAAAGTATTCCCACAAGTGTGAAAAACACAGCAACGCGGAATCGTTTCGGTAAGCTGAAAATACCGAGCAAAAAATGTCGATCCGATGTCGTACCGAGTAATGTGAAAAGGCCCTAACACGATCGATCATTACACATAGAACAGCAACAATTTTTCAAATTACACGATGTTTGAAACATGATTTTGGCTTTGTAACTGTCATCTGAAAATTTGGTAAATTCAACCAAATTTTATTGTTGATACAACATGAAGAGATTTTAAAATATACAAGATGATTCAAATATAAAATTTTATTCCTAAATGCCATTTGGAATTTGGTTTATTTAACATTTTTTTTTTTTTTTCTCGGATATAGTTTTTATTGTATCATTCTTGGAGAATATGACAATTTTTATAGAATCTTAACCTAGAACACAATGACGTTATTCGTTGCCACTGCTTCAAATAACATATGGATGAAAATTTTATTTGATATAAAATAAATACTTATGAATACATTTATTATGTGTATGTGAATGTTTTTGTTTTTACTAAGAGTATGTACGTTATTTTATTTTATATTCGTTTATTATGTTATTCATTTTCATTATACATGTATTTATGCCGTCGGAATGGAATGGAATTCCAAGCAGCTGATTGTATAGTATTAAAAGTTCGTACGGCCTGACAGGACAGGCTTATCGATGACACAATCGTGTGTTGCATTAGTAAGTGCTGTTGCAGCTTTCGGAATGGAAGGAATTCCAATAAGCTGCGTGTATGAACTTAGGAATTTTAACGGCCTAATGGGATAGGCTCGTCCGGAACACAATCATATATATGTTATACACATGTATTAGTAAATGCTGTTGTAGCTTTCTGAATGGAAGGAATTTCAGTAAGCTGCTTTTTGTAATTTAGAGGTTTTACGGCCTAATAGGATAGGCTATTCGAAGTTTTAAGTGGCTCTAGCCTTGATCACAATTTAGCTGGATATCCTTTCTCTTTAACCGCCTGGGGTATTTCTGTTCTAACAGGCTTTTAGCCAGTATGTTTGGATGATTGCCTAGTCTTGTGGCGTAATTAGTTTGTATATTTTTTACTTCTTCAACAACTGTGTTAATCTTTAGATCCCTGTGTATAGTGGAATTTTTCACGTACCAAGGCGCCCGGCATATTGATCTTAGTATCTTAGATTGTAGCCTTTGTATTCTTTCAAGACTGGATTTGGATGCTGAACCCCAAAGCTGTATTCCATATATCCAGGATGGTTTTATCACCATATTAAATAAAAGTATTTTGTTGTCTAGGCTTAATTTAGATTTTGGACCAATGATCCATTGTAAATTGCTTATTTTCAGCTTTGCTTGCATTATCTTATTATCAATATGATATTTCCAAGTAAGCCTTCTGTCTAAGGTAACACCAAGGTAGGTGACGTAATCTTTTTGGGTTACTATTTTGCCATTAATTGAGACAGAGGGGCAGGTATCTTTTTTTAGAGTAATGGTGACTTGAACACACTTAGATTCATTGACCTTAATTCTCCAATCTGAAAGCCATTGTTCTACAATTCTTAGATGGCTTTGCAACCGTCTGGCAGCCGTTGAGGGATTTGAGTGCACACTAAGTATTGCTGTGTCATCCGCAAATGTTGAAGTAACGAGATTTTCATTAGTGGGCAAGTCACTTGTGAATATTAAATATAGAATGGGTCCCAAAACACTACCTTGTGGAACTCCGGCGAAGATTGGATAGCTTTCAGTGGTATAACTTTTTTGCCTTACTCGAAACTTTCTTCCCGTTAGAAAGTTCTCTAAAATAAGGCATATATTGTACGGAAGTGTACGTCTTATTTTAAATAATAGTCCTTCTAGCCATACCTTGTCGAAAGCTTGTGCTACGTCTAAGAACATTGCAGTGCAATACTTTTTGGTTTCAAAAGCCGACCGTATTTGAGTTACTATTCTATGCACTTGCTCTATCGTACCATGTTTTTCCCTAAACCCGAATTGGTGACTTGGTATAGTCCCGTGCGTGTCTAGGATGGGCTGCATTTTTTTCAGCAACAACTTTTCAAATAGTTTGGAGAATATTGAAATTAAGCTAATTGGCCTGTAAGAGTTTAACAGGGTTGGGTTTTTGCCTGGTTTTGGAATCATAATGATTTCGGAAAGTTTCCAAGATTCAGGAAAGTAGTTTAGTCGCAGGAGACTATTGAAAACGTATAATAATAACTTGGTAGCAACTGGAGGGAGTTGTTTTACCATTTCACCGGTTATTCTGTCGTGTCCGTGTGCCTTATTATTCTGGATGTCGTTACAGATAACATTATTCAGGTCATTTATGTTGAATTGGAGAGAGACTGTTGGTAAGCGAGGGGGATGTTCTGGGAGGAAGTTGCTCCCTGGATTAGGAGTAAATACCTTCGAAAGGTGGGCTGCAAATGCGGTTCCTTTTTCCTGGTCACTTCGAGCAAATTCACCGTTTTCGATTCGTACTGGAGCGTCCTGCAAAACTGGCCTTTTGAAATTTTTCAGGGACCGCCACAATGAGTAGTTTGTAGAAGATGTAGCTGTCAAGGACTTAATTCTGTTTTCGAAATCTGCTTCTTTTTTATCCTGCAATAGCATCTGAAGCTCTTTCGTGCATTTTTTCAGTTCGTATTTCAAAGTTGGAGAGCGTAACCTCTGCCAGTCTTTCCTAATTTGCCTTTTCTTGCGAATGAGATCGGTGATATCGTTTCCTTTGAAATAATTAGGGACACTCCTCTGGGTAGTGTTAGGCTGTGGGTGCGTTGATACTTTTGCTGCTACTTGAAGGACATTTGTGAAGTCAGTAATCGCAGAGTCTACTTCGGCTGCTGATTTAAGGCTTGTATTTAAGTTGGTATGAGAACTGATAAATTTTTTGTACTTAAGCCAGTTTGTAAATTTATTGGTTAAGCTCGAATTCAATTCGTTGAAAGATGGGATTATATCAATAGTGGTAACACAAGGAGAGTGATCAGATGATAGATCGAAAGCCGATTTTATCTTAATTAATTCTCTTTCCATTCCACGAGTTACACCAAAATCTATTAGGTCGGGAGTTTTGCTTCTATCATTAGGCCAATATGTTGGCTGACCAGTGGAAATAATGTCTAGGTCATTGCTTAAAATTGCTTTGAATAGGTTTCTTCCCTTTGGTGTTATCAGTCTGGAGCCCCAAAATGTATGTTTAGCGTTATAATCACCCGCTGCAAGAAACCGTGGGCCCAACTTGGTAAAGAATTCAGTAAATTGGGATTCTGTTATATTGAAACGGGGAGGACAGTATATTGCAGTTACAGTGAGCCCACCAGAACTATCTTCTACGTGCACTGATGTTGGGTGTATATAATTCCTGCAATATTTTCCCAGTAGATGATGCTTAATCCGTTTTCTAATAAGTATTCCGGTTCCACCTCTAGCTTTACCTTCGGGGTGCTTGGTGTCGTAGAACGCAAAGCCGTCAATACTAAAATTTTTTTTTTCTCGGATATAGTTTTTATTGTATCATTCTTGGAGAATATGACAATTTTTATAGAATCTTAACCTAGAACACAATGACGTTATTCGTTGCCACTGCTTCAAATAACATATGGATGAAAATTTTATTTGATATAAAATAAATACTTATGAATACATTTATTATGTGTATGTGAATGTTTTTGTTTTTACTAAGAGTATGTACGTTATTTTATTTTATATTCGTTTATTATGTTATTCATTTTCATTATACATGTATTTATGCCGTCGGAATGGAATGGAATTCCAAGCAGCTGATTGTATAGTATTAAAAGTTCGTACGGCCTGACAGGACAGGCTTATCGATGACACAATCGTGTGTTGCATTAGTAAGTGCTGTTGCAGCTTTCGGAATGGAAGGAATTCCAATAAGCTGCGTGTATGAACTTAGGAATTTTAACGGCCTAATGGGATAGGCTCGTCCGGAACACAATCATATATATGTTATACACATGTATTAGTAAATGCTGTTGTAGCTTTCTGAATGGAAGGAATTTCAGTAAGCTGCCTTTTGTAATTTAGAGGTTTTACGGCCTAATAGGATAGGCTATTCGAAGTTTTAAGTGGCTCTAGCCTTGATCACAATTTAGCTGGATATCCTTTCTCTTTAACCGCCTGGGGTATTTCTGTTCTAACAGGCTTTTAGCCAGTATGTTTGGATGATTGCCTAGTCTTGTGGCGTAATTAGTTTGTATATTTTTTACTTCTTCAACAACTGTGTTAATCTTTAGATCCCTGTGTATAGTGGAATTTTTCACGTACCAAGGCGCCCGGCATATTGATCTTAGTATCTTAGATTGTAGCCTTTGTATTCTTTCAAGACTGGATTTGGATGCTGAACCCAAAGCTGTATTCCATATATCCAGGATGGTTTTATCACCATATTAAATAAAAGTATTTTGTTGTCTAGGCTTAATTTAGATTTTGGACCAATGATCCATTGTAAATTGCTTATTTTCAGCTTTGCTTGCATTATCTTATTATCAATATGATATTTCCAAGTAAGCCTTCTGTCTAAGGTAACACCAAGGTAGGTGACGTAACCTTTTTGGGTTACTATTTTGCCATTAATTGAGACAGAGGGGCAGGTATCTTTTTTTAGAGTAAAAGTGACTTGAACATACTTAGATTCATTGACCTTAATTCTCCAATCTGAAAGCCATTGTTCTACAATTCTTAGATGGCTTTGCAACCGTCTGGCAGCCGTTGAGGGATTTGAGTGCACACTAAGTATTGCTGTGTCATCCGCAAATGTTGAAGTAACGAGATTTTCATTAGTGGGCAAGTCACTTGTGAATATTAAATATAGAATGGGTCCCAAAACACTACCTTGTGGAACTCCGGCGAAGATTGGATAGCTTTCAGTGGTATAACTTTTTTGCCTTACTCGAAACTTTCTTCCCGTTAGAAAGTTCTCTAAAATAAGGCATATATTGTACGGAAGTGTACGTCTTATTTTAAATAATAGTCCTTCTAGCCATACCTTGTCGAAAGCTTGTGCTACGTCTAAGAACATTGCAGTGCAATACTTTTTGGTTTCAAAAGCCGACCGTATTTGAGTTACTATTCTATGCACTTGCTCTATCGTACCATGTTTTTCCCTAAACCCGAATTGGTGACTTGGTATAGTCCCGTGCGTGTCTAGGATGGGCTGCATTTTTTTCAGCAACAACTTTTCAAATAGTTTGGAGAATATTGAAATTAAGCTAATTGGCCTGTAAGAGTTTAACAGGGTTGGGTTTTTGCCTGGTTTTGGAATCATAATGATTTCGGAAAGTTTCCAAGATTCAGGAAAGTAGTTTAGACGCAGGAGGCTATTGAAAACGTATAATAATAACTTGGTAGCAACTGGAGGGAGTTGTTTTACCATTTCACCGGTTATTCTGTCGTGTCCGTGTGCCTTATTATTCTGGATGTCGTTACAGATAACATTATTCAGGTCATTTATGTTGAATTGGAGAGAGACTGTTGGTAAGCGAGGGGGATGTTCTGGGAGGAAGTTGCTCCCTGGATTAGGAGTAAATACCCTCGAAAGGTGGGCTGCAAATGCGGTTCCTTTTTCCTGGCCACTTCGAGCAAATTCACCGTTTTCGATTCGTACTGGAGTGTCCTGCAAAACTGGCCTTTTGAAATTTTTCAGGGACCGCCACAATGAGTAGTCTGTAGAAGATGTAGCTGTCAAGGACTTAATTCTGTTTTGGAAATCTGCTTCTTTTTATCCTGCAATAGCATCTGAAGCTCTTTCGTGCATTTTTTCAGTTCGTATTTCAAAGTTGGAGAGCGTAACCTCTGCCAGTCTTTCCTAATTTGCCTTTTCTTGCGAATGAGATCGGTGATATCGTTTCCTTTGAAATAATTAGGGACACTCCTCTGGGTAGTGTTAGGCTGTGGGTGCGTTGATACTTTTGCTGCTACTTGAAGGACATTTGTGAAGTCAGTAATCGCAGAGTCTACTTCGGCTGCTGATTTAAGGCTTGTATTTAAGTTGGTATGAGAACTGATAAATTTTTTGTACTTAAGCCAGTTTGTAAATTTATTGGTTAAGCTCGAATTCAATTCGTTGAAAGATGGGATTATATCAATAGTGGTAACACAAGGAGAGTGATCAGATGATAGATCGAAAGCCGATTTTATCTTAATTAATTCTCTTTCCATTCCACGAGTTACACCAAAATCTATTAGGTCGGGAGTTTTGCTTCTATCAGTAGGCCAATATGTTGGCTGACCAGTGGAAATAATGTCTAGGTCATTGCTTAAAATTGCTTTGAATAGGTTTCTTCCCTTTGGTGTTATCAGTCTGGAGCCCCAAAATGTATGTTTAGCGTTATAATCACCCGCTGCAAGAAACCGTGGGCCCAACTTGGTAAAGAATTCAGTAAATTGGGATTCTGTTATATTGAAACGGGGAGGACAGTATATTGCAGTTACAGTGAGCCCACCAGAACTATCTTCTACGTGCACTGATGTTGGGTGTATATAATTCCTGCAATATTTTCCCAGTAGATGATGCTTAATCCGTTTTCTAATAAGTATTCCGGTTCCACCTCTAGCTTTACCTTCGGGGTGCTTGGTGTCGTAGAACGCAAAGCCGTCAATACTAAAATTATTAAAGGCCGTCAAATGAGTTTCAGAGACTAGCATTATGTCTATCTGCTGTCTTTCTAGAAATATTTGAAGTTCGTTCCGGTGTTGGCTTAGGCCGTTAGCATTCCAAAAACCTATATTGAGTGAATTCATGGTCTTGTTAAGATTGTTTGTAATAGGAGGTTTTGGTTTCTAATTAATTCTTGCATCATATTCTGCATTGATTTCATGTGATCTTGCATCATTTGCACAAAACTGTTTGAAGTTTTTTCCAAGTTTGTAGATGGAGTGGGAATCTCCTGCGTTTCAGGCTCCGCTATACCTTTGACGGCTTCGGAATATGTCCTGAAATGGTTCTGACGAACATTATTATTGACCGCATTTGGAACACTTTGGGGTTTTGGAACTAGTTGGGGCTTTGGAGTCAAGGCGGCGCTAGTGGTTTTCTTAGTACCCTTCTCCTTTAAGGAAGTATACACCGAGCAGCCTCTGTAATTTGCAGTGTGATTTTCTCCGCAATTACTACATTTCTTTAATTGTGAGTTGTCTCTTGGTTTCACACAATCCTTGGAGGTATGTAAATCCCCACAGATAACGCAAACACTAGGAAAGGTACAGTATCGCTTAGTGTGCCCAAACTCCTGACAGTTGTGGCATTGTACAGGGCCCACCCGTTTGTGTGGTTCTTCCACCGAGATACGACGGTGCAGAAGGTACCGTAGGTTGTATATGGGATGTACATCTCCCTTCTTTAAGAGTTGGAACTCGGGTTCTATTTCTGCTCGAAACATTGGCTGTGGTATTTTCGATTTATTTTTTATATTGTGTACATATCGTACTTTAAACCCTTCTTCTTTTAAAGCATTCTCAATTTCAATGGGATTCACGGAACTTTCAATTCCTTTCAACACAACTGACAAGCCGCGGCTACTCTTTAATTGGAATGTATAAAATGACCTTTTGCTATTTTCAAAATCGTTAGTTACTTTTCGGAAGTATTCCTCGCTGTAAGTTTGGATTTTCACTTCCTGGATATTTCCCTTTTTAAGAGGTACAATATGGAAGTTCTTTTCCCCTATTAATGCTACCAATTTATTTACAAGTATACCAGAACTTGGTTCCCTCAGATAAATTGGTGGAGGCTTGGATTTTTTTTGCGGTACTTCAGGGGTCTTCTCTTCATTTTGGGCAAGGGGACTAAATTTGTTGTTGGCCAGTGCTACATCTTTAGATGGTTCTTTCACCATGGAATTTTTTAAAACCTTATTGGGCTTATCACTTTTCTCCGGGGACCGCTTTATTTTTACTAAGATATAGCGGTCCATTCCGGTCTGAACCTTTCCGCCCACTTTCTGCATTTCACTGCTCGTTTTGTTAGTAGCAGCTGTGGATTGATTTATATTCCCTGAGGTTTGGGGAAATTGTGCAATATTGCCGGGAATGGCTGGAGAACAAGATCGTGCTCTTTGATCGCTCGTGTTATCTTTAGAGACCTTTAGGTTGTTTGCATTTGAACTGTACCTCAATGTGAAGTACGCATTATTCTTCGACGTACTATTGGTAGAATGAGTGCCTGGAACACTCATTTAAAAATTTTTGGTTTATTTTTGTTTTGTTTATTTTATTTTATTCTGTTTTTATTTTATTATATTCTATATTATTTTATTTAATGTTATTTTATATTTTACTTTATTTTGTTTTGTTATATTTTATTTTATTTTATTTTATTTTATTTTATTTTATTTTATTTTATTTTATTTTATTCGAGTTTATTTTATTCTATTTTATTTTATTTTATTTTATTTTATTTTATTTTATTTTATTTTATTTGATTTTATATTAGTTTACTTTATTTTTTTTATTACTCGGTTTTTTTTATATATTTTGCAATTGTGCAGATCCCTGAAAAGTGCGGATCTTTGGTTACGGCAGCGCCATCTATCAGTCAATTGCAGCTACTGAAGATTGGTTGGCAAGGCTGTTCGGAATATTGCCAACTGCCACCTGAACAGCTGATACGGCGAAAATCTGACAAATGAAAAAATGTTTTTGCTTAGTGCGCGCACTTGTATGTACAAAAACATGTACATATGTATGTACATACATACATACATACATATGTACAAATGTGATGTTATAAGTATTATTTTATACTTATCTTTTTATTATTTAATTATTTGAAAAATTCCCTAGACGGGGAGGCACAGCCACTATGCGTTTTAGTATATCACCACTTTTTGAACGTCTTCTAACTATTTAACAAGTAAGGAAGCCTAAGTTCGAGTGGAATCGAACATTAGATACTCAGCTGTATGCTTTCATTGTTTGTTTGCGTTTGATGGAAACACGGTGTACTTTATATAAAGCGAGTGCTGCATAATGTGGGCGTAGCCACGCCCATTTTCAAAATTTTTATCAGTCATCCAACTAAGCTTATGAATATTATTCTTTGTGCAAAATTTCATCCCTTTATGAGTTACAAAGATGTCACGTTACAAATTCCCAAAGGGTGTTCCAGAAATATCTTTGTTAAAAAGTAGGCGTGGTCATAAACCGATTTCAATAAATTTTTGCGTGTCTATTAACATAAGTTATAAAAGTGTATAAACCAAGTTTCGTCATAATATCTCAATTATTTGTCGAGTTATGGGCTCCGAAATCTCGTTGATTCCTTTGTCTGAAAAGAGGCGGTGCCACGCCCATTTTCCGAAATTTTTCTATTTTTTGTTTCCGGTCTATTGTGGAACTCATGCCACAAAATTTCAATGAATTATCTTTATATTTGACAAAGATATCGCTTAAAATGTTTTTATTAGGCCACTTTATGATACCCATATATAAAAGTGGGCGTGGTCGTCAACCGATTTCGCTAAAATTTTGAATATGTATTACTACGAGTAGTGAAATTGTATACACCAAGTTTCGTCATAATATATCCATTATTTGGCGAGTTATGGGCTCAGAAATCTCGTATATTCCTGCTTCTAAAAGGAGGCGGTGCCACGCCCATTTTCCAAAATTTTTGTATTTTTTGTTTTATGTCCATAGTTGGACACCTTCCATAAAATTTCAATGATATATCTTTATATTTGACAGAGATATCGCTTAAAATGTTTTTATTAGGTCACTTTATAATACCCATATATAAAAGTGGGCGTGATCGTCAACCGATTTTGGCAATTTTTCGTCCAAACATTTGCCTAAGTAAGTATATCACGCCTACCAGATTTCATCGATATATCTTCAACTGTTTCTGAGTTATGACTCATAAAACTTTCAATGTTTGCCCCTTAATAAGTGGGCGTGTCACCGCCCATTTTCCAAAATTTCACCATATTTCTTCATAAGGGCCTGAGCTCAATACGTGTGTGAAATTTTATCACTCTAGCTCTATTAGTGACTGAGATACAAAATTTGCGATTTTTACCATATAGGGGAGGTGGGCGTGGTCATGGTCCGATTTCGCCCATTTTCAATACCATCCGTTCCTGTCTTGATACCAACTTACATTTCAAATTTCATCAAAATATCTCAATTTTTGCGCGAGTTATCGTGCTCACAGACGGACAGACGGACGGACATGGCTCAATCGATTTCTCTTTTCACCCTGATCATTTTGATATATATAAGTCTATATCTATCTCGATTATTTCATTCTGTTACAATCCACCGTTAGGAAATCAAAACTATAATACTCTGTATACTAGTACAGCTGAGTATAAAAAACAATAGTTCGGAGCACTATAAAAATAAACACTTCTGTAGACCAACAGAGTTTCCGTGATTGATTTATTGATGTAGTGTCAATATAAACTAAAAAAATGTTAGAAAAATTACGTCCCGATTTTAGTGTTAATACAACATGACAACAAATGTTAAAACAACAAGAACCACAATTAGGGCCGGTTTCACCATCTCCGGATTGATATAACAAGAAACAATGTTCAAAAATAAACGTCATTTGGAATATTGGTTTATTCAACACGATGATAGTGTCAATATAATCTAAAAAGTGTAAGTATAATCTAAAGTGTTAAAAAAACGTCAAAACTATTTTGAAACATACACAATTTTTTCATCGTTTGAAGTTCTGCTGTTCGTGCAAAACACAAACTAATATTATTTTTTTTTAACAAAAAGGAAGTTTTGTGCCGTGGCAGTGATGAGAGTTTAGCATCATTGTTAATGCGCGGTAATGGGGTTTCCATTTATATTTTCAGTTCGCAGGTAAGTTAAAAGTGGATTGCATTTTTGTTTCTAAAAGTTTTTAATATTCAATATTTTCTTTTTCCTCTTCATATTTTGCAATTTTTACCACGAAGAGATGTTTAGCGAATGGAGTCTTTCACGCAGCATGCGGTGCATATACCGTTGCATTAGCGGCCAAACATTACTCGGTGCCAGTGATAGTAAGTACTATCGCCCATGTATAAACTATTCGTATGAGAAGAACGCTTTCAATTTGGTCGGTTGTGCGGGTGATGTATTCGAATATGCTTTATTGATCTGATGATTATATATTTTATGTTTTATATGTTTTTTTTTTAAATAAATTGTAAAATCAACAGGACTTTCTAATTAATTTAACAATAAATTTAAGGTAAAATCAAAAAGTTGTTTTTGTTAATTCAACAGGACCATTTCGTGGTAATTTAACCAGCTTAAATTGTAACATTAACTAGTTAAAATTGTAAAATCAACAGGAAGACTCAATACTTTTCAGTGTTAATTCTACAGTTGTCATCCTGTTAAACTAACACTTGACCGTAGTGTTAAATTTACACGATTACATGATAGCATACATTAAGCATCGTGTTGAAAAAAATTAACCACAAAATTTGTTGATTTTTGGTTGATTTCATACTATTTTTTTTCTGGGTGTAGGAGTCCGTCTATGACCAGGGTCCACAAAAGAGGCGATAGTACACCACCTTGAGGGCAACCTCTAGTGGCCACAATTGATTCAGTTACCCCTCCTATTTCCATACTGATTTTCCTTCTCTTTAGCATGGATACAACCCATCGAGCAATTATAGGGCTCACCTCTTTGCTAGACATGGCTTGTTCAATTGCTGAATAAGTCGTATTGTCAAAAGCATGTCAATAAACGCACAGAGGACTATGTTTTTAGGCTCCAAAGCCTTTTCAAGCTTTATTGTAAGGCTATGTATGGCCGTCTCGGTAGATTTGCCTGTTTGGTAGGCAAATTGATGCTTGCACAGAGGGTGTTTCGTTAAGTTTACATCCCTAATGTGCCGATCCAATATTTTTTCCATTCCTTTCAATAGAAAAGAACTGAGGCTAATAGGCCGGTACGATGAGGGGAGCTGTTCAGGTTTCCCTGATTTTGGTATAAATACGACCTTGACCTCAGTCCACCTGCTGGGGACATGTTCAGGTTTCCCTGGTTTTGGTATAAATACGACCTTGACCTCAGTCCACCTGCTGGGGACATAGCCCAGCAATAGAGATGCTCTATATAATTTGGAAAGGATTGGGGCTATGTAATTTATTCCCTGTTGTAGTAAAAAAGGGTAGACCCCATCCGGTCCTAGAGATTTGTATGGGCTAAATGTAGATATGGCCCATTGCACTTGATTGACCGTGGTGAGCTTAGTGGCGAGGCTTTGTTCTATCCCTAGCATAGGCCTTAAATCTATCCCCCCTATTTCCATACTGATTTTCCTTCTCTTTAGCATGGATACAACCCAGCGAGCAATCATAGGGCTCACCTCCTTGTAGACATGGCTTGTTCAATTGCTGAATAAGTTGTATTGTCAAAAGCCCCTGATATGTAAATAAACGCACAGAAGGCTATGTTTTTAGACTCCAAAGGCTTTTCAAGCTTTGTTGTAAGGCTATGTATGACCGTCTCGGTAGATTTGCCTGTTTGGTAGGCAAATTGATGCTTGCACAGAGGGTGTTTCGTTAAGTTTACATCCCTAATGTTCCGATCCAATATTTTTTCCATTCCTTTAAATAGAAAAGAACTGAGGCTAATAGGCCGGTACGATGAGGGGAGCTGTTCAGGTTTCCCTGGTTTTGGTATAAATACAACCTTGACCTCAGTCCACCTGCTGGGGACATAGCCCAGCAATAGAGATGCTCTATATAACACTGGTCGACAAAATTTCAACAAATTTTTGTTACAGAAATAAAATTCTACTTTTCTAAAGGATTTCGGTGCGCTGAATCCGAATCTGAAGTCAGATTTTCTGTAATACGTACAGGTTTTTAGATATTCATGCCCAAATGGGCGAAAAAGACGTTTTTTGCCTATTTTCACTCCTAAATATCTTTTAAATTACTTGCTTATTTTAAAAATTGATTAAAGCTATTGAAAGCTCGGCGATTTCCCTTGAAGACAACGTTTTAATTTTTCGGATATCTAATTTAGGTATATAGTAATATATGTTTTTGCACAATAATAATATATAATATATATAATAATATATATAATAACAATTTTTTTACGAAGCCACCTACATACGTCCATAATATAATAAACTGCCTAAAAGCGTGCTTCAAAATTTTTAATTATTTTTGTATGGAGAAAATATTGCAAAACTAATGAAGCTTAATATGCAATATTGCAAGTTACAAGAAAGATATCTGAAATGTTAAAACGGTTTCTTCAAGAGAAATGTCAGCGTTTTCAATAGCTTTAATCAATTTTTAAAATAAGTAAGTAATTTAAAAGATATTGAGGAATGAATATAGCCAAAAAACGTGTTTTTCGCCTCTTTGGGCATGAATATCTAAAAAACTGTACGTATTACAGAAAATCTGACTTCAGATTGGGATTCAGCGCACCGAAATCCTTTAGAAAATTTGTGGTCTTTACGGCCACGTGCCGCCACCTTCTTCGCCCTGTTGTTCCTTTGTAGGACAGCTTCCTCAGCCGATCTATACCCAGACCTGTTGCTTCCCGGCCTTTGACCTCCACGAAGCGGTGGCCTTATATTTATGCCTGGAGCAGTTGGAGCCGGGATGCCCTTATGTGCCTCTTTCAGCACCTCGGATAACGTTGGTATATGTTGCCCCACGTATGATTTGGGCGATTGTGGAGAACTTAGTTTCTCCACAGCAATTGTTTCTTGCACTACTGCAACTGCGGGCATGCCAGCCACGGATTTCCAGCAGCAAGGCTGCTCCTCCGGTCCTTCTAAGTCACCACCACCGGCACCTTGATCTACCTTTGGAAGGACTGTTTTGGACCTGGGTATCTTTTTGTTAAAACCGTAGCTGATCTGGTTACCCCGTTATTTTATTAACGAGGCTAAAAGTTTCTGCTCCTCCTCCAAAGAAATTTCTATTTCCATGTCCACATCCTGATGGGGGCTGTTCAACCCCTGTTCGGGTGTGGTAGGAATACCTTGGAGCTGTTCAACTCCAATGGTATGTGTTGTTGTTGTTGTTTCATTTGTTTCGCTCATAAATCCCGTTGGCAAATTCATAAAATCATATCATTAATTTTCGCTGCATAAACGAAATTTCATGAAATTAATTGTGCAAGAAAATTATCCATGAATTTCGCTATCATTTCATGAAATTATGAAGTACAAGTCCGGCAACGCCAAACCAACAGCTGTTTATTCCAAGGTTGATACATAAGGTTGGCTTGGTAGCAACAGCTGACTATTTTTTTTTTCATTACCTAAAGTATCAAACTTTATGTGTTTGTTGCTTTTCTTGTATGTATGTGTTGCTTTTCTTGTATGCATGTGTTGCTTGGCCAATTGAAAATGGACGTTTGACAATTGAGATAGCAAAACGGGCAGCAACAAAATGTATTGCAGGGTTGCTTTTCCGCACTGCGGAAACCTTATGGATCAACCTTGGTTCATTCAGTCAAGGCAGATTTAACAGGTACGCTAGGTGGCGAATTGAGAAATGTCCAATGTATTTTGTTATTGTAATTGGTTAGATTTTGACATTACGCTCTACCTTTGTAAATAAAAAAAGTAGTTTCAGAATTCGCCACCGAGTCTGCCTGGTAAATCTGCCTTGACAGCTGATGTCGTTAGAATGTTGCCACTTTTTAAAAAAGCTGGTGCAAATATCACGAACACCGAACGAACTACCAAAACGCCGAAATAGCCTCTGCAGACTGCATTTAAAATTACGTTGATTAGCCGAAATTACTTTCCGAAATCACGCGCATTCACACACGTTTTTGAGTAATTTCATTTAGTCGTGTTTCAGTTACGCTGTTCCTGCGCCAAATATAAATTTGTACATGGTCAACTTAAATATACTCCCACCAAATTAAATTTTTTATAATTAAAGAATCGCTAATGCAATATACAATGAGAGAATATATCTAAGAAACCGTCGCAAACAAATGTAATAGCCGTGTTTTTTTTAGCACAGATGTATATGCGCTAAAATAAAACACGGCTAATGTGAAATATTACCGATGGGTAAAAATGTTTTCGATTATAATCGATAAAATTTAGAGAAGAAACCGATTCCAGAGTAATTTCGTGAGTTATTTAGCCGAAATGCGCATTTCAAGCTGGCATTTTTGTATGGCGAAACAACATTATTTAAGGGTAATTAACGCCTATACAACGATTTTTGCCTAAATTGCCCTTAAATCATGCCAATGTTCAGAGGCTAAAAGCCACGATGCCGAAGTCGTCGGAAATCGTATCAGCTATCTCGTCGGTTCGAAGTTAAGTTTTACCAACTATATCAACTATGTATGTTCGAATCAGCGTTACCAAGTGCTGATGCGAAATTGAGCGGGTTTTTCTCAGGTTTCTTATCTTTTTGATAAAACCAAATACATTTTTACTTTATTTTACTAAAAACAATTTATTTAAATAATAAAATAAAATATTGCGATAGCAGCTTTATTAGTAGAGGAAGAGGAGCAAAGGATTTCTCTGAACGAAAGAAAGTTTTTGAGAGATCATAGCAATCCTTTTACTTTAAGTAAACAAGCGTAAATTTAATTAGAGGCTCAAAATAAAAAAAGAGTTAATTTTGCGTGAAAGAAATTTTTACCTTGTCCTTTTTTCTGTTTTTCATAGATTTATTTTGAACTACATAAAATCAAATTGTACTTATACAAAAACGTGAAAATTTCAATAACAATGTACCCGGCACCGGGATTTTTCGTTTCCTTTTTTGGCGATAGATTACTAAAATTCAAAGGAAATTTTGCGGAAACTTATAATTCATTAATAACCAGGGTTCGGAAATTCTCATTTATGATTACTCATTTTCATTCATTTGTGAGAATTTTCACGAGCGAGAATATTTCAAATTATTTTTTTCGTTCATTTATCACGAGTGAGAAATGCAAAAAAAATTATGCTTCTCACTCGCGATAAATGAACAAAAAAAAAATTCCATATTTTTCACTCACGAGCGAAAAGTAACAAACCAAAATTTCTCAGTCACATGTGATAAAACCGAACTAAGCCGGCTTCGGCTGTTTACATATGAGAAAAGCAATGCGAGAAATACTGATCGCGAGCAGTATTTTAGCGTTCACGAAAAGACTTTCTCAAGGACATTTTTCAGCTGCGTTGTATGGAAGGAAATGCAAGCAGATTTTCACAGTTGCCTTAGCCAAGCATTTGTGCGTACATATGTATCTACATATTTATGTATGGTTGGGTGTATGCATACAAGGCAGAGTTTGATTTTCCTAAGCACGCGTGCGGAAGCTTTTTATAGCTTTCACACCGACAGCCTCACACCGACGAGTCAAAGCACTTCGTTCACGCACAGAAATTTTGCAAATTTCTATTCAGTCAGCATAGAGCTGTTGAGCTAGCAGCACTGTAGAACTGTAGGCAAGCTTTGAGATGGGATTTTGGGAAATTCACCAAAATTGGTTCCATTGACAGAAAAGGGTTGCCGGCGCAGCGAAAATATGTGAAAAAAATATTTTAAGATCGTGGTAGAGTTGTATAATAAATAATTATATCAAAGTGCACTCTTTAAAACAGATTGGGAAAGTGTTTTTAAGTGATCAACGAAGGATAGCTGAAGTTAAAAGTTAGTTTTGTTTTGTTTCCAAGCTCTAAAGTTTTTTAGAGCAATTCAAATGCAACTCTGTGCTGCTACTGTCCGCTATATTCACCTAAATGGGTTCCGTCATTTTTTCTTTTTCACCTAACCTTGCCTACAGGTCTACAGTGCTAGCAGGTTGTGTTGCTCGAGCAGTCTCTGAATGCTTGTAAATGATTGTGTGTTGGGGGTGGTTTTTTTATTTGGATTTTTTTACGTAATATTTTTATTAGAAATCATGAGTGTGCATTTCGTCTCATATTTTTTTATTTTATTTTTTTGTTTGTGGTTTTTTGTGAAGTTAATAATAAAAATACTAACCATTTGTAATTTAAAAATTTTAGTTTTCGACAATGATTGAGTTTCTTTTGGGTGTAGCCAAGAGCTTTTGTGCTTTTAACACATGCACAATGTTTGAAAGTATTAGTGTGATAATCCCTGATACAAGGGAATGGTTTCCATATGAACATATGTATGTACCCAATAAACATTTTTCTTCATTCTCAATTTGAGGTTCATTTGAGAAGTAACCCTATTGTCAAATATCAAACGTTTGTTATCAAATGCATCTCAAATTTTCCCTGAGAGCGTTCTCAAACAAAAAGGCTCATTTTTAGTATGGGATTTTGGGCTGATTCTCAATTTGATAAATTCCATTTTCTCAAACCCATTTCAAAGGTGGTACGAAATGGAATGCAATCAATAGATGTATGTATGTTTTACATATATGTACTCTAGACTGCAGGAAAATTGAGGGATAGTGAGAGTGGGAGAGTTTGTGGTGTAAGCGCAGAAATGGAATGGAATAAATAGATGTACATATGTATGTATTACATAGTTGTACGCTTATGTGATGTTTACCATTTACCCGTGCCCGTGAATTTCGCCGGTGCCTTTTGTACAATTACATGAGTATATCGGAAACCAACTACATATGTTTTTATTAAATTTTGTGTAACTTCACAAAAAGCCACAAACAAATAAAATAAGAGTAAGAAATACAGAATCATTATTACACACAATCATTTTCAACCATCATCATTTCAACCGTTAAAAGACTGCTTGAGTAGAACAACGAACGTTGACTGAAATTAGCAAACACACAAAATTTCTTCGTTCCTTCAAACATTCACATGTTGAAATTCGTGAAATAGTACAAAATACGAAACAAGTTTTTTTTTCAAATGTGTTGTAAGTTAATCTAAAATTTTTTTTTTTTCGGATATATTTTTTATTGTATCATTCTTTGAGAATATAACAATTTTTATAAAATCTTAACCTAAAATACAACTCGTTATTCGTTGCCACTGCTTCAAATAACATTTGGATGAAGAGCAATTTTATTTAATATAAAATAAATACTTGTGAAGATATACATATCTGTAGTAGTATACTTATGTGAGTATTTTTTGGATTTACTTATAGTATTTATGTACGTTATTTCATTTTATATTCGGCTTGATGTTCTTCATTTTCATTTTCATTATATAGTATGTATTTATGCTGTCGGAATGGAGTGGAATTCCAATCAGCTGGTTGTATAGTATTAAAAGTTCGACCGACTTGAGGACAGGATCCTCGAGGAAACAATTGTGTGTTGAAAAAGTAAATGCTGTTGCAGTTTACGGATAGGAAGGAATTCCAATAAGCTGCATGTATGAAATTGGGAGTTTTTACGGCCTAATGGGATAGGATCGTACGGAACACTCATGTATTAGTAAAGGCTGTTGCAGCTTTTGGAATGGAAGGAATTGCAGTGAGTTGCATTTTTTTTAAATTTGGAGGTTGTACGACCTAATAGGATAGGCTCCTCGAAGTTTTAATTTTAGTGGTTCTAGCCTTGGTCACAATTAAGCAGAATATCCTTTCTTTTTAACCGCTTAGGATACCTCTGTTCTAATAGATTCTTAGCCAATATGTTTGGATGTTTGACTAGCCTGCTTGTGTAATTAGATTGTATTTTTGTTATTTGTCGTTGGATTCTTTCTAAGGTGGATTTGGATGCAGAACCCCAAAGTTGCATCCCATATATCCAAGATGGTTTAATCACCATGTTAAATAATAGTAATTTGTTCTCCAAGCTCAATTTGGATTTTGGACCAATTATCCATTGTAATTTGTTTATTTTCAACTTAGATTGAACTATTTTGTTATCAATGTGATTTTTCCATGTCAATCTTCTATCCAGTGTGATACCAAGGTATGTTACGAAGTCTTTCTGGGGTATCGTTTCTCCATTTATTGTAACTGAAGGGCATGTGTCTCTTTTTAGCGTAAAAGTTACTTGGATGCATTTGGACTCATTGACTTTAATTCTCCAGGTCGAAAGCCACTCCTCTAGTGTTTTTAGATGGTGCTGTAATCGACTTGTAGCCACGATGGGATTTGAGTGGACGCTTAGAATTGCTGTGTCATCCGCAAAAGTTGATGTTAGAAAATTTTCATTTGTTGGCAGATCACTTGTAAAAATTAAGTATAGAATGGGACCTAAAACGCTTCCTTGTGGGACTCCTGCAGATAGTAACTTCCTGTGGTATAGGTTTTTTGCCTTACTCGGAATTTTCTTTCAGTTAGAAAGCATTCTAGAATCACGCAAATGTTATATGGAAGTGTGCGTCTTAGTTTGTAGAATAGCCCTTCCAGCCATACTTTGTCGAAGGCCTGTGCCACATCTAAGAATACTGCTGTGCAATATCGTTTGGTTTCAAAAGCGGACCGTATGTTTGATACGATTCTATGCACTTGCTCTATCGTACCATGTTTCTCTCTAAAGCCAAATTGGTGACTTGGTATGGTCCCATGCAATTCCAAGATGGGCTGCATTTTTCTCAGCAACAATTTTTCAAATATTTTGGAAAAAATTGAGATTAGGCTTATTGGTCTATAAGAGCTCACCACTGTCGGGTTTTTGCCTGGTTTGGGAATCATTATTATTTCAGATAGTTTCCACATTTCAGGAAAGTGGCATAGGTTTGGGAGACTGTTGAAAATATATAATAATAACTTAGTTCCAACTGGAGGGAGCTGTTTTATCATTTCGCCCGTTATCCTGTCATACCCAGGTGCCTTGTTTTTCTGAATGTCATTAGAAATAACATTGATCAAGTCGTTTATATGGAATCGAAGCGCAACTGCTGGTAAGGGCGAAATAGTTTCAAGGGGGATGTTGTTGCCTTGATGAGATGTAAATACAGTTGAAAGATGACTTGCAAATGCGATTCCTTTCTTTTGGTCGCTTCGAGCAAAGTCGCCATTATGCAACCGTAATGGAGGGTCCTGCAGGACTGGCCTTTTGAAATTTTTAAGTGCGCGCCACAGGGAGTATTCTGTTGCAGGTGTGGCTGATAGTGTCATCAATCTATTTTGAAAATCTGTTTCCCTGCTAGTCTCCAATAGTTCTTGAAGTTCTTTCGTGCATTTGTTAAATTCGTATTTCAGAAATGGAGAACGGAGCCTTTGCCAGTCTCTCCTAAGTTTTCTTTTCTTCAATACCAAGTTCGTGATGGCTTCTCCCTTCAGGAAACTGGGATTTTGGGCACATGTTCTTTTAATCCGTGAGTTGGTTGCTACTCTTGCTGCCATTTGGAGAGCGTTAGGGCCTTTTCACATTACTCGGTACGACATCGGATCGACATTTTTTGCTCGGTATTTTAAGCTTACCGAAACGATTCCGCGTTGCTGTGTTTTTCACACTTGTGGGAATACTTTCGGTGCGTCATCGGCAGAAAATAGGAAAACAAACATCTAAATTTGCAAAACAAAATTTTTAACTTCAACAAATCACTCAATAATAACAATAATGTCTTCTAGCGAAGACGAAGACATTATAACTTGCTACATTTATAGCCGAAACGAGTTTTTTACTGACTTTGTTCTTCTTCTTTTATTACGCCGCAAAAATGTATGCAGTAATTCCTCAAATTTTACTGACCGGTCTTACCGCGTTGCGGTATACCGAAATCAATCCGCTCCGATTTCATGTATGCAATACTAAGGCACTCTGCACACGAGGCGTATAGTCATAGACGCGTACGAGACACTTCATGTAGCGTCGATTTCTCCGCGCCTCAAGATCTGCACACGAAGCGACATGAAACTTCGCTGCACAAAACAAACAAACAAATTAATAATATGGTATTTGCTTTAAATTTCGAAGCTTTAAATAGAAAAGATGAAAAATTTTACGGAATCTTCCATTTTCTTTCATTATACACTCATTTTTTCCGATTTTTTACACAAATTTTACTGCTTTCATAAATTCCACCAAGTGGAAAAATGTAAACAAACATCTTCTTCTTCCTGTTTTCTAAGCGTAGTACGCCTAGCTACCAGCACTGCTTTACGCCAAGCGACATGTAGCCAGCATACTTTGACGAATGCATGAAGCTGACGACTCGTGTGCAGCCCTCCAATTGAAATATACGTGCGCGACATCAAAGCGTACAGCTTTCGTCTGTAGTATCTAATACGCGTCTAAAGCAGTACGCTCCGTGTGCAGAGTGCCTAATGTGAAAGTGCCAATTGAAATACATGTGGTCGGCAAGGTTTCGGTATACTTTCGGTAAAAACCAAAAATGTCGATCCGATTCCGCACCGAGTAATGTGAAAGCGCTCTTAGTGAAACCGATAATCGCACTGTCCACCTCGCCAGGTGACTTGAGGCTTGCATTTAAGTTGGGGATGTGTTAATAGTTATAAGGCTAGGTGAGTGATCGGATGATAGACCGAAAAGTGGTTTTATCTGAACTCTTCCTCGCTCTAAGCCGCGAGTAACACCAAAGTCGATGAGGTCGGGTGTTTTGCTTCTATCAGCAGGCCAATATGTTGGTTGTTCGGTGGAAATTATATCTAAACTATTGATTTGAATAGCTTTGAACAGGTTTCTTCCCTTTGGTTATATTAATCTAGATCCCCAAAAATTATGATTTGCGTTATAATCTCCCGCTGCAAGGAATTTTGTGCCTAACTTGGAGAAGAATTCAGTGAATTGGGATTCTGTTATATTGTAGCGGGGGACAATATATTGCAGTTATGGCCATCCCACCAGAACTATCATCTATATGAACGGATGTTGAGTGGATGTAATCTTTGCAATATTCTTCCAGAACATGATGTCTAATTCTTTTTTTTATAAGTATACCGGTTCCACCTCTAGCTTTTCCTTCCGGGTGTTTAGTGTCGTAGAAAGCAAAGCCATCAATACTAAAATTATTGAAAACTGTCAAGTGAGTTTCGGACAATAGCATTATGTCTATTTGGTGGCTTTCTAGGAAGATCTGGAGTTCATTCCGGTGTTGGCTTACACCGTTGGCATTCCAATAACCTATATTGAGGGAATTCATGGTCTTGTTAAGATTGTTTGTAGTAGGAGGTTTTGGTTCCTAATTAATTCTTGCATCATATTTTGCATTGATTTCATATGATCTTGCATCATTTGCACAAAGCTGTTTAACGTTTTTTCCAAATTTGTAGATGGAGTGGGAATCTCCTGCGTTTCTGGCTCCTTCATACCTTTCAGGGCTTCTGAATATGTCCTGAAACGATTCTGAGGAACGTTGTTATAGGTCGTATTTGGAACATTTTGTGGTTTTGGAACTAGTTGGATCTTTGGGGTCGAGGCGCAACTAGTGGTTTTCTGAGTACTCTTTTGCTTTAAGGAGGTATACACCGGGCAGCCCCTGTAATTTGCCGTGTGATTTTCTCCGCAATTGCTACATTTCTTTAATTGCGAGTTGTCTCTTGGTTTCACACACTCCTTGGAGGTATGTAATGTACATATCGTACTTTAAACCCTTCTTCTTTTAGAGTATTCTCAATTTCAGTTGGACTTACGGAACTTTCTATTCCTTTCAACACAACAGACAAGCCGCGGCTACTCTTCAGCTGGAATGTATAGAAAGACTTCTTGTTTTTTTCAAAGTCGTTGGTTACTTTACGGAAGTATTCCTCGCCGTACGTTTGGATTTTGACTTCCTGGATATTTCCCTTTTTAATTGGTACAATGTGGAAATTCTTCTCCCCTATCAACGCTATCAATTTGTTTACAAGTAAGCCAGAACTTGGTTCTCTCAGGTAGATTGGTGGAGGTTTGGCTTTTTTTGCGGTATTTCCGGAGTCTTATCATCCTTTTGCGCAAGGAGGCTAAATCTGTTATTGGCTAATGCTACTTGGGGTGCCTCATTTTATGGTTCTTTCACCGTGGAATTTTTTAAAACTTTATTAGGTTTACCACTTTTTTTCCGGGGACCGCTTTCTTTTAACTAGTGATATATAGCGGTCCATTCCGGTTTGAACCTTTTCGCCCACTTTTTGCATTTCACTACTCGTTTTTGAGTTAGATGCAGCTGTTGCGTTATTTGAATTCCCTAAGGATTGAGGTAGAGGAAATTGCGGAATATTTCCAGGAATAGCGGGTGAGCAGGATCGTGCTCTTTGATCGTCTGTTTTATCTTTACGCACGTTTAGGTTGGTTTCATTGATACTGCACCTCAATGTGAAATACCCATTGTTCCTCAATATGTTATTGTTAGAGTGAGTGCCTGGAGCACTCATGTATTTTATTTTATTTATTTTATTTTATTTTAATCTGTTTTATTTTTATTTTAGTTTATTTTATTTTATTTTACTTATTTATTTCCTTTTATTTGTATTTTATTTATATAAATATATGTATATGTATATTATCAATTTGGACTTGTGCAGTGCACTAACTGCCGGTAATGCAGTTCACCGGAAATGCAGGATTTCAGCTGATCCAACTGTCGAAAGGGGTTGGCAGCGCCACCTGCTGGTACAGCACAGCTGATGCAACTCTGCGCAAAACAAAATGTTGCTTAGTATGTATGTATTTATATGTTTATCTTTATGTATGTATATATGTATATAAATAAGTATTTATTAAAACTACTAAGTTCTTAAATACTTCCTATCTACGGCCGTTCAACGGTAATCGCCTATTCTCTTTTAGCCGCTACGACCATATAGAATTACTGGATCATCATCTCGGATTGCCTGCGATCTTTAGTAGAAGGCGGGTAATTAAATTTTCCTTGTTTATTATAATTACATTATTGAGTCTTTTTTTATAATTTTTGTTTTTTTTTTGCAAATACATACATACATATGTGACGAGTTCTTAATAGCCATTTTTATAGCAAATGTAGGTGTGTAGATGCTAGCTCCTTTTTATACCTATTGTGGCGAATATAATCGGTTCCACTCTCAGATCGCTAAATGACTGAACACATCTCTAAGGAAACTGCCAGAACTAGAAGAAGAGACCAGATAATTTCCAGTGTTGCCAGAATTTTCCAGATTGCGTTTGACAGACTATATAAGGCGGCGAGCAGGCGCTCCGCAGTCAGACGTAACTTAACCGTATAAGTGTTAACATCAAGTCAAGTAAAACAAGTGTAGACTTTTTAGTCGTGAAATAAAGCGGTGTGAATTAAGAAATAAATAAAGACTTTTATTTAACAATTCAGCGATACGAACCCGATAGAAATAATCGAGCTATCGACAAATACGTAACAATTGGTGTCAGAATTGGAATTGTTAAATAAATTCCAGGACCAAGGATAACGAAGCAAGGATAACGAATCAAGGATAACGAAACAAGGATAACGAGACAAGGATAACGAAATAAGGATAATGGCAAAGTTAAACGAACTGAAAATCCAAGCGCTTAAAAGGGAGTTAGAAAAGAGAAACCTGAGTACAAACGGCAATAAAATTGAACTACAGGCAAGGTTAAGAGTAGCTATGGAAGCACATAACATTAATGTAGATGAGTTTGATTTCAACGATGATGTGGAAGAGGTCCAAAAGGAAGAAACCCAGATGGAAGAGGCTCCACAGTCAGTAGCAAACGTAGACATGAATTCGATATTGGCTGTACTGGCACAGATGTCAGCAAAAATGGAATCACAACAATCATTACTTTTAGAAGAGGTGTCCAGTATTGCAACTCAGTTGGGAGCGCAAGAAAAACGCATATCCTCACAATTAAAATCACAGGATGCAAAAATTACGCAGGTTGAGGAAAGACAAGATAAAATTTAGGATAATGTAAAAAAGTTGGAAGCCCGTCTTCAGGAGACCAATATAAGTCGTCCAATCGCTTCAACTGCTACACAGAAGATAAAACCTCCGTCGTTTGATGGAAGTGGTCCATTTCAAGTATTCAAGCTACAGTTTGAGAAAACGGCAGTTGTAAATAATTGGAGTGCGGAGGACAAAGTCGCTGCCCTGTTCGTAGCATTGAAAGGACCAGCTGCAGAAATATTACAGACTGTTAGCGAGGGCGAAAGGAACAGCTATTACGCAATTATGGGTGCCGTTGAAAGACGTTATGGTAGCGAGCACAGGAAGCAGATATACCAAATGGAGTTGCAGAATCGCTTCCAGAAACCAAATGAGACATTACAAGAATTTTCTTCTGAGATTGAGAGGCTAGCTCATTTGGCAAACGCAGGAGCACCTCAAGAATTCATCGAAAGAATGAAAATTCAAAGCTTCATCAATGGAATACGAGATATTGAAACGAAGAGGGCTACCTATGCAAACCCAAAAGGAACTTTCGTTGAAACGGTCTCATATGCGTTGACGCAGGAAACAGCATCTTTGTTGAGTAAGCCCACTTACAAAGCTCATCGGGTGGAAGTGGATGCGCAAGACTTGCTAACTAAGATATTGGAGGTGTTGAATGAATTGCAGAAAAAGAGGAATAGAGCTGTGAAATGCTTCAGGTGCAGGAAAACAGGACACATAGCACGTCATTGTAGCAAGGGCTCCAGTAATTTCAGCACTGTGGACAAGCGAAAGCGCAACGTTGACGGGCATGAGCAGATGTCCAAATCAATAGACCATCGTAAAGGCAGTACCCATGGAAATGCCGATGCAATGTCGCGGCGGCCATGTAATCTTGAATGCAAGCATTGCTCTAAAGCTGAGGAGAAGGAAGGCATCATAGATGTTCGGTTAATGACAATAACATCTACAGATGAATGGAATGCGGAACAATTAAGGAAGTGTCAGCTAGAAGATCCAGATCTGGCACGTGTAATGATCGGTTTGGAGCAAAATGAACGACCATCAAAAGAAGAGATGTCATCAGAGAGTCCTGTTGCCAAATCATATTGGGCACAGTGGAATATTTTGCAATTGGTAAATGGTTGTCTACATCGTGTTTGGGAGAGTGAAGATGGTCAAAGTTCTAAAACATTGATAGTTGTTCCAAGGAAAAGAATACCGGATGTGCTAAATGAACTACACAATGGTCCAAGTGGAGGTCATCTTGGAGTAACAAAGACGGTAGAGAAATTCAAGAAGAGGTTTTATTGGGTCGGCTGCCGTCAGACAGTTGTTGAGTGGATTGCGAACTGCGATGTGTGCATAAAGGCTAAGGGTCCCAAATCCAGGAGTCATGGGCTGATGAAACAATACAACTCAGGAGCACCATTTGAGAGAATTGCCATGGATGTAGCTGGGCCATTTCCTACTAGCAAACTTGGAAACAAATATGTACTGGTGGTCGTGGATTACTTCAGCAAATGGCCGGAGGTGTACCCGATTCCAAATCAAGAAGCAGAAACTATAGCCGAAGTATTCACCAACAATTGGGTGACGAGATATGGTGCACCTATAGAGCTACATTCTGACCAAGGAAGGAACTTCGAATCAGTTGTGTTCCAGGAGATGTTCAAGACACTGGGTATTAGGAAAACCCGAACAACTGCGTTGCATCCACAATCAGACGGCATGGTAGAAAGATTTAACAGAACATTAGAGGAACATTTACGAAAAGTGGTGGACAAGTTCCAGAGAGATTGGGACACTCATATTCCTCTGTTCCTGATGGCATATCGATCGGCCGTACACGATACAACAGGTCAGACTCCCGCAAAAGTAATCTTTGGTAGTGATCTTCGACTGCCAGCTGACTTGAAATTTGGGATAAGTGCTGATGCGGGAATAAATGCCAGACAATCTAACAACGTTCTGGAAGAGGAAATGAGAGAAATACATGAACTTGTAAGACAGCGAACAAAGATCATGAGTGACAAGATGAAGGCCAGATACGACAAGGCGATGAACTCAGAAGGATTTGTTGAGGGAAATCTAATTTTGCTATACAACCCGCAGCGAAAGAAAGGTTTGTCCCCGAAATTGCAGTGTACTTGGGAAGGGCCATACAAAGTGATTAAACGGCTCAACGATGTTGTGTATCGCATACAAACGATTGGAAGACCGAGGAATAAAATGAAGGTGGTTCATCTGGAAAGGCTAGCAGCATTTGGAACGAGTAATGTGTCAGATCGGGTCGATCAGACTTAGGTGGAGGGCAGTGTGGCGAATATAATCGGTTCCACTCTCACATCACTAAATGACTGAACACATCTCTAAGGAAACTGCCAGAACTAGAAGAAGAGACCAGATAATTTCCAGTGTTGCCAGAATTTTCCAGATTGCGTTTGACAGACTATATAAGGCGGCGAGCAGGCGCTCCGCAGTCAGTCGTAACTTAACCGTATAAGTGTTAACATCAAGTCAAGTAAAACAAGTGTAGACTTTTTAGTCGTGAAATAAAGCGGTGTGAATTAAGAAGTAAATAAAGACTTTTATTTAACAATTCAGCGATACGAACCCGATAGAAATAATCGAGCTATCGACAAATACGTAACACTATTTAGGAAGGTTTTTGAACGTGGAATGATATACATACCAGCGTTGCCGTTTTAAATTCTTGAGATTACCCAAAAAATGTTCAAATTACCCATAATTGCCCAAAATTCCCCATACAAATTTTCAAATTACACTACCCGACAAAATTTCAAAAATTTTGATATCCTCGACATTTTATACATCTCGTATTTAACTTATTTTTTGCATAAAAACAAATCCTTTGTCCGCCATAATTCCGTGACTAACGACGATTTTATATCATTGGTGGGCAAATGAAATGTAAGTATGTATTGGTAACCGCGAGCGTAAAGTGGCTACCATGGGACAAAGAACATTTGCAGTCAGTTGATTAAAAACAACAGCGAAGCAACATCGTGCACCGCTTGATTGTTTTATGATACTATTTATGCGCGTACCTACACTCAGAAAAAAAATCATCAACACGATTCATGTAAAATTAACACGATCGATCTTTACACATAGAACAGCAACAATTTTTTTCAAATTACACGATGTTTGAAACATGATTTTGGCTTTGTAACTGTCATCTGAAAATTTGGTAAATTCAACCAAATTTTATTGTTGATACAACATGAAGAAATTTTAAAATATACAAGATGATTTAAATATAAAATTTTATTCCTAAATGTCATTTGGAATTTAGTTTATTTAACATGATGGTACTGTCAATATAAACTAAAAAAATGTTAAAAACAAGAACGTCACAATTCTAGTGTTAATGCAACATGAAAACAAATGTTAAAACAACAAGAACCATATTTAACACTAAAAGTTGGTTGATATAACACGAAACAATTTTGAAACATAAACGTCATTTAGAATTTTCGTTTATTCTACACGATAATAGTGTAAATAAAATTTAAATGTACATATATGTAATAAAAAAGTCGTTGTTGGTAGTGGCGCTATGGGATTAGTGGGTAAGTGTGAATAATAAAAAGAATACAGAACGAAATTTGGGTCGTTCCATTACGGAAGCACGTCCCGAAAAAAATAACTTTTTAAGGAGAGTAGGGGGGCTCTCGCAAATCTCAAAACTGAAATCAAAACTTGCCGGAGGCTTATGGCGTGGTTATGCTACCAATGCTGCTGGTCGAGCACCGTGTAATTGTTGTTGTGCACTCCGACGGTGAGAGAATTTTCGGAATCTCACATCCAGCAAATTTGCTGTGTGAAACAGGCATCCAGCCAGCCAGCAGCCGAGGTTTCGGGGTAATAATGTGTTATGTTGTGTATGTGCTCAGTAATCAGCATGTGTTATGCTGTGTATGTGCGCTCCAATCATCAATGTAAGCATAACCACCTCTCACCAATCACGAAATGTTTCCGATTTTGATTGCCAAGCAACATTGGTACCATAACCACGGCATTACAGTTTACGATATATTTGTGGTTAAAGTTGTAAATTCTACCAAGCAAAACACCAAATCGGCGCACTATTACCGAAAAAAACCACGTATTAAAACACGTACATACCCTGCAAAAAAATGTGCGATCAATCCCGAAAGAGATTTGTCCTCGATTGATCTCTTTCGAGAACAATCGGTCCACAATTAGTCCCCGATTGTTCCCGTACGGGTATAAATGTAGACTAATTGTAGACCAATTGTTCCCGAACGGGTATAAATGTAGACTAATTGTAGACCAATTGTTCCCTAACGGGTATAAATGTAGATTAATCGCTTTCATCCCGAACGGGTATAAATGTAGATTAATCGCTTTCATTCCGAACGGGTACAAATCTAGATTCCTTAAATGTAGAAATTTTACAAAATTATGCAATGTATTTAAAAAATTGTAGAACAACCGGTAAAACGAATTGAACACCCTTTTTATAATAACAATGATGAATAATAATTTTAACAAAATGTTGCCTAAAATATTCTATGAAAAAAATTACATTACGCTCATATAATGCATACTCAAAACTTACAATTTCTTTTATTTATTTATTTATTTAGATTTTTTTTTCAAAAGTAAAACATTATATAATCTTTATTTATATATGCATGAACATTTAAATTTTTTTAAAGATTGTTATTAAAAATTGCCTTGGCGAACAACTTGGAAAAATCTACATTTGTACCCGTTCGTGCTGGAAGCGATTGATCTACATTTGTACCCGTTGGGGATGAAAACGATTAATCTACATTTGTACCCGTTCGGGATGTAAGCGATTGATCTACATTTGTACCCATTCGGGATGAAAGCGATTGATCTACATTGGTACCCGTTCGGGTATACAAGTTGAACAATTAGTCCCTTCATAGGACATGCTCGAACAAATGCGATCAATTCACTCCATATAAAGGGATGCAAAATTGTATTAGTCGCATGCTCCCTTGCGATTGTTCCCGGACACGTCCCGGATTAATCGCATTTTTTGCAGGGTATGCATAAATGTACATATGCGTTGGTGGCCTTCGGCCGCGCTTTAAAAAAATAACCTTCAGCCGGCAGAATTCTCTTTGCGGGGTAAAATCTATGGACGCATGAACAAAAGGTGTGAGATCTTAAGCAAAAGCAAACGTTTGGCTTTTATTGACATGCACCTTTGTTCGTCACCAAAATGGGTTTAGAGAATTCGTAACGAGATTCCAATTTTTCGCGTTTGACTTCAAAAAGTAACGTGTTGCACCCTCTTCAAATTCATATACGTTACTTGTATGTCAAAGGTTCGGGGTAAATCCCAAAGGTTAGGAAGTTAGCAAAAATCTACTTGCTTCAACTTTTTTGAAAGCAAAATTTTTTAAACGATCAGTGTTTCAAAGATTATCTGAAAAAAAAAAATATTCAAAAAGAAAAATAAGTGAAATAAATCAGACATATAATTAAAAAAATAATAATTTTTAAAACAATAGTGTTCAAATTAACTAAAAAAATGGAATTTTTGATGGACCACGAAGAATTAATTGAAGAAACCCTGGAAGAGGAGTTAGAAGTGGAAGCCGACATGCCCGTTATGGCCGGCTCGTCATACAGTGAGTAAATTTGATTTCTTTTTAATGTGTTTGAGCTAAATTTTTTTTTGCAAAATAATAGAAAATCAATTTTTTTTGCCACGTTACCTTAAGAAATGTATTTCAATATACCAACATTCCAAGTTACTAAGTTATTGTGATTAACTAATATTTAGCAAAAAGTAAAAAACGAACAGAAATTAATACTTTAATATTTGGTTTTCGTGAAAAGCTTTAAGCCTATTCAGACTGCATTTGAAATTACGTTGATTAGCCGAAGGGAAGGGTGTTCTGAATCCGTAAAATTTAGGCGCCGGACATGCCTAGTTTTCGAGGAATTTATGGTTAAAGTTTAGTAACTCCATATAAATTATATAGATAAAGAAAAAACACAGTGCTTTTGCGCAGAACACTTAATTTTTAAATATTTACTTCCCCTCCCCTACCATCCAGTAAAAGACATTTTTTTTGGGGCGTGCGGCATTATTGGAAAGCCGACCCCAGTCTACCACGGGTTGAAAAAAAAGTCATTGGGGTTGTAGAGGAGGTCCTGCTGATTCTCAATCCAAAAGTCCCGTCGACCGGAGATGTTTGTAAGTTGTAAAATATACCAAAAAAACCCCAAAACTACGTATGATTACCGAGGGAAGGCACTTATAAAAACACGCACATCTGTATGTATGTAGACCCCCAGTGCAACAATTACTTATATTATTTGCTAGCGCAAAAACGAACTATCGTACTAACCAAAAACGCGAAAACTCGAAGCACAAAAATATGCCGACATAACTTCAGTTCGTTTTACGGCATCTGAATAGCCTGTTCATAGTAGAGCTGTCAAACTATCGACGATACTATCGATAGTATCGATGGTCTAGTCACTTGAAATAACTATCGATAGTTTTAGTACTATCGCGACTATCGTGTATACTCTTTCCCAGCGCATTTGACATTTACCCGTTTCCACATTAATTCTCAATTTTTTACTGAGAAAACATTGCCGTATAAGAAACCAAAAATTTCCAAGTGTTGAATCAAAAACAGAGCAAAAAAGCCGATGTAATCCTGAAGAAGATCCAGTACTTGGAGCAAGTTAACTCAGAACCAAACAAAAACCCGCTATCGTATTGGAAGGTAGATACCGGAAATCGTATAATTATTATAACAGATATAAAACATAGGTATATATATTTATTCAAAACCATCCTTTTATCTTCAGGTGTTAGAAAATCAGCTAGAGTCTCTGCCTGATCCTGAAAAAAAATTGTTTGTATCCCGGCATCATCTCTAGAGTCTGAACGCATGTTCAGTAAAGCTGGTTTAATTGTAAGTGATAGGCGGTCGAGTTTAAAACCAAAAACAGTCGATGTGTTCTTATTATTCTTACAAAAAATTTTAATGAATTGTAAAATTAGTTTTTTTTTTAAAGTAAGGCAGCGGAAAATAAATAGATTTGAAAAAACATATAAAATGGGTCGATACTATCGATAGTATCGATAGTCCCCTTAAGACTATCGTAAAACATCGATGGTCTTGACTATCGATAGTTTGACAGCTCTAGTTCATAGTACTCACTAATAAAATTTACCAAACAATTTTCTTCCCTTTATATACATAGATTGAGATTGATTTTGGGCATAAGTACCAAAAAAAATCGAATTGTTTGCTCAATGGATGGCCAGAATTTATAAGAAAAGTTGTGCCACATATCAAAGAAAAAGTTAGAGATGCTAGTTCAGCCAATCTACTAAATGATGTTGAAACAAACGGTAATTAAATGTTGCTTGGACATAAAGACGTTTACTAATCCAAAGTGTTTTTTATTCTTTTTCAACGCGATAGATTCAAGGGATTGTGTGGTGACTTTATTGCTACATTTTTTATTTAAACCATCATTATCTACGGAACAACAACCAAATGGCAAACGAATAAAGTTTAAACCATCTGTCGAGGATGCTCAGAATGCCACGGTGCTTCACTGCAATGCAGTTAACGACTATCAACGAAGATATGCAGAGTTAAGGCGAAGAGCTATTGAAGCAAAGGCAACAGTACAACCGTTGATTATGGTAATTGGGCCGAAGTTGGCAAACTTAAAAAGCTTTTACATAGTATTTGATGAAATTTTATATAAGGTTCCCACCTTTTTGAAAGCTCTTGACATACTGTTCAAATTGTATGATATTTTAAACTTAGAGTATCCTAAGGAGGCAAAAAATCTTTTTCATTTTATTCAAACTTATTTTTTTGATATTGAATGCCCATTAACCCCAAATGTACTGTTACTCACCAATTATTTAAAATCTGTAAAATAATTACCCGTAACCATGTTTAAATGCTTTATATGTAACTATCTCACGTTAAACGCAAATATTTTGGTCAGCCATTTAAAATCATATCACGTCTTTAGTAAGATAAGAGTTTTTGTATGTAATGCATCTGAGTGTGGACAATGCTTTTCAAACGTATATGCCTTTCAAAACCACCTAAAAAGAGTACACACACATGCGGTTGAAGTAGCGAGTACAGATCAACAAGACGTTATTGATTGTCCTAGGATAATAAATGAGCAAGAAAGTCATATCGTTTCTTCTATAGACAGCGCAATTTTACCAGAATTGGATATAAACAGATTCATTTTATCCCTTCATAACATAAATAATTTTAATAGAAAAAACGTTCTTAACCCTAGAACCATAACGATATTTCATACTACGTTATTACTAATGTACGTAAATTTTACGTAGTGATTAGAACCCGCCTAATACAACTCTCATTGTTCTCCATTTTGCAGCCAAAGTTGATTACACTACTTTACAAATGGTTAATTTGAATAAAATACCAAGAAATATCTGATCTCAAAACTTTTTTTTAAATTTTTTTATGGTTATACATATGATGATGCGTAATTTTGTGTTTTTCTGGGTATAACTTCATTCAAAAATATTTTTCGCTAAAGTTACAAGAGCGATAACCACAGGCAGTACCTCGTTCGAAAGGAAATTAAAATACGCTTCCAATGACATAAAACTTGTAGCGGTTGAACATAACCTCGATGAGCGATAGCTGGTAAAAAATTTTTTAATTTCTTGCGATTTTTTTTTTATTTTTTTTTTTACTAATTTTTGTTCCAGGTCCAGAGATATAGGTCAAAACGTGGACCCGGATGACCCCGGAATTTTTTTGAGCAATATTGATATAAAAAGAAAGACTTTGAGCAGGGCTTTTACATGGAGCTGTACTCATTATGATTCCTAGGTCGGGTCCCCAGATATGGGTCAAAATGTGGACCCGGATGACCCCGGAACGTTTCTGAGCAATAATAATATAATATACTGGCGCGTTATACAAAAATTACATGAGAATATTACACTTTCATATTAAATACCATATCCTATTTTTTTACACGATTTTTTCGCTTATTACTAACTATACGTAAATTTTACGTATAGGGATTTGCGCCAATCGCTCTCACACCTTCAAATGACAACATTTGTTGTACTTTTATATTCGTGTATACGTAAAAATACATGCCGCAAGCACTGCCGGAGTTAGGTACCGTTACAGTATGTAATACTTGTGCAATCATAATTTGAAAATTCTATATACGTAAAATTTACGTACATTATGGTTCTAGGGTTAATATTTTGAAAAATGTAAATGAAGAAATTTTGAAGCCAATTCAAGGACATATTTTGTAGTCAATTCCTCCATTAATCGCAGATTTGAATTACCGATTAACCGTAGAAGATCATTTTCATAAGCTTTTTTTGCCTTTTGACCACATTTCTAGCGAGTACCGTTTTTTAAGTCATTGGAAAAGGAAAATATTTTTAAATTTCCTATTTCATATACTATAAGTGAGGAAATTTCCGAAATTGTAATTAATAATAGTCCGGGATTAAATTCAAATGGGGTTGTAGGAGTACTAATGCCGATGAAATTTCAAATTACGAAATATTTTGAAACAAAAGGTATTTTAAAGGATACCTTAGCAAAAATTGCAAAATTTGCAAGCAAATAATCATAGTTTAACAAATATTATTCATGGTGAAACTTGGAAAAAGAAAATAACTGATTTCAAAGACAAACTCGTTATTCCTTATATTATATACTAGCTGACCCGGCAAACTTCGTTCTGTCCAAAATAGATTTTTTTATTAATTTCATTTCAAAAATTGTTATTACACCGGTATTATTTTTAATAGAAAATTAACGATTTTTCACTACTACTACAACTTCAAAAATATATAATTTCAGTTCAGTTTAAGGCTGCACGATAAACAACATTTTTAGTTTTCTGTTCCGGATATTTATTTTATACTGAGTATTGGCTATTTTCACTAAGTAAGTAAGAGGATTGATATAGTATACCTCCATAATGGTTTTCAGGCCCTTCTTCCAACCCTTTTAGATATATTCAGCCTCAAAGATTTAGTACGTATGGGAGGTGCAATGCCCCATTTTTTTTTGGGTGAACATGGTATTGATATCGTATATCTGCATAGTCATTTCTATGTACATGCCATGAACGCTTTTAAGCATACATGGCCACCCAATGGCTCCAGTGACTCCGTTTGTCTCCCAACAACATCGCTGTGGCTCCGAGTGGCTCCCAACAACAAGCAAATCAATTTCGACAGAATAACGCACATTTCTTTTTTTCACAGAAATCGCGTCGCGGCGAGCACTCAAACCTAACGGTCCAGCTTCGACCGACATTCATTGTGTAGTTACGCCTTCATACATACATACATATGTACATATGGTTGTACATTTATATCTGCTACCTCGTTCATGTTGGTTAGCAAAATATTTGAATGCCTAGCTGCAGCATATCTATACATATGTATGTATGTATGGAGGTACATTGTACATTTGTTCTTTTCAAAATGACATCTAAGAATAGAAAGTGCTCATGGGAGTATGATTTTTATACTCAGCTGTACTAGTACACAGAGTATTATAGTTTTAATCACATAACGGTGGATTGTAACAGAATGAAATAATCGAGACAGATATAGACTTATATACATATATCAAAATGATCAGGGTGAAAAGAGAAATCGATTGAGCCATGTCCGTCCGTCCGTCTGTCCGTCCGTCTGTCCGTCTGTCCGTCCGTCTGTCCGTCTGTCCGTCTGTAAATACTCTAACTCGCGCAAAAATTGAGATATTTTGATGAAATTTGAAATGCAAGTTGGTATCGAGACTGGGACGGTTGGTATTGAAAATGGGCGAAATCGGACCATGACCACGCCCACTTTTCCTATATAGAAAAAATCGGAAATTTGGTATCTCAGTCACTAATATAGCTGGAGCTATGAAATTTTAACCACGTGTTGAACTCACGCCCCTAGGAAGAAATTTGATGAAATTTTGGAAAATGGGCGGTGCCACGCCCACTTATTAAGGGTCAAACATTGAAAGTTTTATATGTCATAACTCAGAAACCGTTGAAGATATAGCGATGAAATTTGGTATGCCTGATGTACTTATTTAGACAAATGTTTTGACGGAAAATTGTGAAAATCGGTTGACGGCCACGCCCACTTTTATATATGGGAACTATAAAGGGGCCTAATAAAAACATTTTAAGCGATATTTCTGTCAAATATAAAGATATATCATTAAAATTTTATGGCAGGAGTCTAACTACGGACATAAAACAAAAATCACAAAAATTTTGGAAAATGGGCGTGGCACCGCCTCTTTTTAGAAGCTGGAATATACGAGATTTCTGAGCCCATAACTCGACAAATAATTGATATATAATGATGAAACTTGGTGTGTACACTTTTATTACTTGTGGTAATACATGTTGAAAATTTTAGCCAAATCGGTTGACGACCACGCCCACTTTTATATATGGGTATTATAAAGTGGCCTAATAAAAACATTTTAAGCGATATCTTTGTCAAATATAAAGATAATTCATTGAAATTTTGTGGCATGAGTTCTACAATAGATCGGAAACAAAAAATAGAAAAATTTCGGAAAATGGGCGTGGCAACGCCTCTTTTCAGACAAAGGAATTAACGAGATTTCGGAGCCCATAACTCGACAAATAATTGAGATATTATGACGAAACTTGGTTTATACACTTTTATAACTTATGTTAATAGACACGCAAAAATTTATTGAAATCGGTTTATGACCACGCCTACTTTTTAACAAAGATATTTCTGGAACACCCTTTGGGAATTTGTAACGTGGCATCTTTGTAACTAGAAGTCATAAAGGAATGAAATTTTGTACAAAGAATAATATTCATATGCTTAGTTGGATGGCTGATAGAAATTTTGAAAATGGGCGTGGCTGCGCCCACTTTATGCGGCACTCGATTCATATAAAATACACCGTGTTTCCATCAAACGCAAACAAACAATGAAAGCATACAGCTGAGTATCTAATGTTCGATTCCAATCGAACTTAGGCTTCCTTACTTGTTTTTATGTATGTTGTTGCAATAAACCGTTATTTGGCAAAATAATATTTTTATAACTCCGAGAAGAAGGTTGTTGCAATTTTTATTGATGTTGTTGTCGTGTGGCTCCCTTATGCTTAATTTGTGGCCACCTATGCTTTTAAGGATATTTAGCCTTAAAAATTAAGAACGCATGGGAGGTGCCACGCCCCCTTTTCCTTAAACTACTGTTTTTTTCATAAGCACGCTATTGATATCGTTAATCTCCTGATCAATTTTCAGGTCCCAACCTTAAACGCTTTTATAGATATTCAGCTTGAAAAATTAAGTTTGTATGGGAGGTGCCACGCCCCCTTTTCCGATAACCTACACTTTTATTCGCAAAAATTGTTTTGATATCATATAGCTCTGTACCAGTTTCCAGGTCCCCGACTTAAATCCTTTTAAAGATATTCAGCTTAAAAAATTAAGTGTTGTTGGGAAGTGCCACACCCCCTTTTCGTATAACTCCTATTATTTTGCGTTAATATGGAATTTTTATCGTTTATCTCCACACCAATTCCCAAGCCAGTAGCGTAAAAAATTTTATAGATATTCAGCATGAAAAATTAAATTTGTATGGGAGGTGCCACGCCCCTCTTTCCGATAACCCCCACTTTTATGCGTGGGAATGGTTTTGATATCATTTAGCTCTATACCAATTTTCAGCTCCCTAGCTTGAACTGTTTTAGAGATAATCAGCTTTAAAAATTAAGTTTGTATGGGAGGTGCCACGCCCCCTTTTCTGATAACCACCACTTTTCTAAGTGAGAAGGGGTTTGATATAACCTACCTCTATACCAATTTTCAGCTCCCTACCTTAAACTGTTTTAGAGATAATCAGCTTTAAAAATTAAGGTTGTATGGGAGGTGCCGCGCCCCCTTTTCTGATAACCCCCACTTTTCTGAGTAAGAAGGGGTTTGATATCACCAACCTCTATACCAATTTTCAGCTCCTTACCTTAAACTCTTTTAGAGATAATCAGCTTTAAAAATTAAGGTTGTATGGGAGGTGCCACGCCCCCTTTTCTGATAACCACCACTTTTCTGAGTGAGAAGGTGTTTGATATCACCTACCTCTGTACCAATTTTCAGCTCCCTACCTTGCACTGTTTTAGAGATAATCAGCTTTAAAAATTAAGGTTGTATGGGAGGTGCCACGCCCCCTTTTCTGACAACCGCCACTTTTCTGAGTGAGAAGGGTTTTGATATCACCTACCTCTATACCAATTTTCAGTTCCCTACCTTGAACTGTTTTAGAGATAATCAGATTTAAAAATTAAGGTTGTATTGGAGGTGCCACGCCCCCCTAACATTTTTTTATTTTTTCTTCGACTAAACCTTCGCGGGGTAACAACAAACAAACCCCCCTAAGGAAGTATTTGATTTGGTTCAGCCGTTTTCAAGTTTTAGCGTTTCAATTAAATACCAAATCATTTTTATATATATAGATATGATGACTTCGGAATTGACAATCCATTAGGGTCGCATATAATAATATAATACAATGGCGCTATTATAACTCTGACGAGTTTTATGGCCGAGCTTCTCTCCCAATTCGAGGTGTGCTCCTTTTTGTTTTTCCTACTAATTGGGTGGACCTACAGTTTTATGCCGGCTCCGAACGGCGAATGCATTTTTTGTGAGAAGCTTTTTCATGGCAGAAATACTCTCGGAGGGTATGCCGCCCACTGCCGAGAGGTGACCGCTGCTCTTAAAAAACCCAATAATTGGATTTTTACTAATTAGAAAAATTTGTTTGGCTCGGACCGTGGTTTGAACCCGAGACCTCTGGCATAGCAGGCGAGCACTCTACCCACTGCACCACATGCTGCAGATCAAACGGTTTGTGGAATATATTACAGTTTTCCAACAATACCAACACATAATCAATCGACATTAGAAAACATATTTGTTGCTGGATTTTTCAAAGCAAGACACAGAAAAGAATATGGTAACACCCATTCTTTTGGCCCTCTAGTACAAGTGATGCAACAACTAGAAACAGAGGGATTGCTTTTAAATACTTCCATAGGAGCATATCGCATATATTTCGTGGTAGCATTTATAATAGGTGACAATTTAGGTTTAAACTCAATTTTGGGTTTCACTACTATTTTCAATTCGAATTTTTATTGTCGAAGCTGCAAAAGGCACAAAATAAACTTGCAGACAGATGCTGAAGAATATACAGAATTTTTGCGTAATCGAGAATCATATTCTTTCGACTGTTTACTTAAAAACGAAACACTAACTGGCATTAAGGAAGAGTGCATATTTAATGAATTAAAAAGCTTCCACATAATTGATAATTTTTATTATGATATACTGCACGATGCATTTGAGGGTGTTTGCAGATATGATCTTTCAGAGATTCTTTTAAATTTCATTGAAATTAAAAAGTATTTCAGTATTGAAACACTCAGCTATCGAAAACAAATGTTTCAGTATGGCGATACTGAAATCGGCAATATTTCTCCTCCTATAAATTTAGTTCAATTAAAAACTTCTAACTTTCGTATGTCGGCTAGAGAAATGATGTCTTTTTGTCATCATCTACCCTTAATAATCGGTGACTTGGTTCCCGAAGAAGATCCAGTATGGAATTTTTTTTTAGTTCTCCTTCAAATTACTGATATTCTTATGATAACTGATATAGACAACATTAACTTAATGCGATTAAATTTTCTCATAACACGTCATAATTGTTTATACATTTCTTTGTTTAATAAAAAACTAAAACCCAAATTTCATTTTCTGGTTCATTACGTTTCATCAATTAAAAAATGTGGACCATTAAAAAATATTTGGTGTATGCGATTTGAAGCCGTTCACAAAATATTTAAAACGTATGCAAATTCAATGAATTCAAGAGTAAATGTGCCGTGGAGTCTTTCCATGAAAGCTTCTCTCAAATTTGCTTTCAATTTGACTAACGAAAAATTTTTTCACCCAGATTTGAACAATAATATTAAATTTACTTTAGGTCCTAGTACAATATCAAAATATACTACGGAGTTCCAAAGAGAATTTGAATTACATAAATATCAATTCTATTCCAAATTAACGTACAAAGGTTTAGATTTTAAAAGACATTACTTTATATTATTAAAAAACAATACTTCTTATGTATTTGAAATTGAAGATATCGTCGTTAGCCCGCTACAACAACTTTGTTTTTATTAAACGGTTTTATTTAGCTCACCCCGTTTGTTTTATTTATTATTATTTATTCTTGGGTCAAATTTAGTAATTCAAATTTCACCCTCTTCCTGTCAACCGATTAATCTGAAATTTTGCACGCATGTATAACCCCGATGACAATGCAATATTATGAAAAAAAAATTCCGATAGGTGGCGCGTGGGTCGCTATATTTACAAAAATCGCATTTATGGTCCTATTTGGCTGAAATTCGGAACATGTATTACTACCTTGAAAAGAAATATTTTCTTAAAAAAAAAATTCCGCTAGGTGGCGCGTGGGTCGCTATATTTACAAAAATCGCATTTATGGTCCGATTTGGCTGAAATTCGGAACATGTATTACTACCTTGAAAAGAAATATTTTCTTAAAAGAAAATTCCGCTAGGTGGCGCGTGGGTCGCTATATTTACAAAAATCGCATTTATGGTCCGATTTGGCTGAAATTCGGAACATGTATTACTACCTTGAAAGGAAATATTTTCCTAAAAAAAACTTCCGATAGGTGGCGCGTGGGTCGCTATAGAGGCGTTGGACTGCAATAAACTAACGGGCAAGAAACCTTGCAATAATGAAGCACTAAATGAATTAAACAGAATGCGAAATAAAAACTAAAAACTAGAAAATAAAAATAGGTAAAAAAACTTTTTAAGTTAAAAGGTTTTATGTTATACATACATTGCAATGTTTAAGATAAATGTACTAAAAACCAAAAAATAATAAAATAGATACAGTCGTGGGAATTATAAACATTTGCATAGACTAGACTAAAATAAAACCGGGGGGCACGTCAATTGTCTACAAATTATCGACTTAATGTGCGATAGAAGAATCGTTTAATTCGTCGTTAGGCAGTTGGCCCGCAGACGGTGAGGAAAATACTTACTATTTTCTTGCTCATGGAAATTCCAATAGTTATACACTCCATGTTAATAAAAGAGATGTTTCAACTAGTTTATAGTTGGACATTCACACGAGGAATCGTTTCACTGCTCGTAGTTTGTCTTTAATCGACAAAACATATGATAAAAGTACTACTCGCTCACCACTATGAAACCCTAAAACTCGCTTATAATCGAGCTTGCTAGCTTTTTTCCACATTCTAGCCCTACTTATCACACGTCCATCGTTGTCGGTTGAACAACTGCCTAATTATAGTGTAACATTACAAAACAAACATTTTAATCAACGATTGTAGACAATTGACGTGCCCCACGGTTTTATTTTAGTCTAGTCTATGCAAATGTTTATAATTCCCACGACTGTATCTATTTTATTATTTTTTGGTTTTTAGTACATTTATCTTAAACATTGCAATGTATGTATAACATAAAACCGTTTAACTTAAAAAGTTTTTTTACCTATTTTTATATATGTTCAAAACATGATATACACTTTAATGCACATTTTCAAGCGTATATTCTAGACGAAAGATCGCCAAATTTTTGTTTCGTGGATGCTATCAACTTACATTCTCCACAATTACATGTACATATTTTACGTAATGAAAAACTTATACGTTTGAAAAGTTTGTAATACCATATTTTTAAATAACATGTATTTGGTATATATGTGGAATATTATTTAATTTTCGTTTTGTGGATGCTATAAACTTACATTATTTCTTCACTTTTAAACTTAAACATTTAATACAATAAAGATAAAGATATATGTAAAACACTATACTTATTCTAATAATTTTACAAAAACTTTCATATGTATGTATATACATATTTGTTTCAAAGAATTTTGTAAATAAACTTAATATTTTTATTATCTATAAAACTATAAATAATTCCACGATATAAGTCATCTGAATTATTGTTTCCAATATATATTTTTTTTAAATACATTTTTTTTGTAAAAACTTGGAAATATCGTTCATTTGGCTTATATTAAGAATTTTATTATTTTTCTATGAACCCGGAAATAGCATAGCAAAGTGTTAAATTAAACAAAAAATAGTGTTAATTTAACACGATGATTTATTGTTAATTCAACAGGAAATGCATGTAAAATAGACAAGAATTTATTGTTAATTCAACACGAATATTTCCTGTTAATTTAACAAAATATTACTGCAAATTCAAAGAGATATTCTAGTTAATTTAACACGAAAATTTACTGTTAATTCAACAGGAAATGCATGTAAAATAGACAAGAATTAATTGTTAATTCAACACGAATATTTATTGTTAATTTAACCAAATATTACTGCAAATCCAAAGATATATTCTAGTTAATTTAACACGAAAATTTACTGGTAATTTAAGGTAAAAACAAAAATATGTTATTGCTAATTTAACCCGACCATATCGTGTTAATTTAACTAACTAATGGCGTTTTCTTTTCTACGAAAAAATGTTGCCCTCCTATATCCTAATTATCGAATTACGTATCCTGACTTTCCATAAAGTGGCTGAATTTGTAGATAAGGGTGCCCTATTACTTAGTTAGAGGTCAATATTTGGTGAAAGGACCTGACAAACTTACAAAATGGCTAAGAAAATCAAACAGGGCAACATTATTTCGAGAAAAGAAAACGCCATAAAATAGCAAAATCAACATTAGATCGTGTAAATTTTTTAAAGATTTTAGTGTTAATTCTACAGTTGTCATCCTGTTAAACTAACACTTGACAGTAGTGTTAAATTTACACGATTACATGATGGCATACATTAAGCATCGTGTTGAAAAAAATTAACCACAAAATCTGTTAATTTTTGGTTGATTTCACACGCTTTTTTTCTGAGTGTATATGTGTTTCTCACTCGCACTGTTCGCAGTGAAAAATTATTTAGAATTGCCCTAAATGCTTTCATTCATTAAATAGCGCATAATTTACTATTGCATAAAAAATAAAAGCAAAGCGACGATACGTGTCATCCCTTTGCTTGCTGAAACACAACTGACATGAAAATTCTGTTCTAACACCACTGTGACTCAATTGATTTTTCGCTCTCAACAGCAACTGAAATAAGAGCGTAAGAATACGTGTGCTGAGAGTAACTGCTCATATGAGTCAAAACGCCCATCAGTGTTTTATATGGAATTGGAAAAGGTATTTCATCCTCTCAAAATGAAATGAAATAACATAAAACTCAAGACGGTAATGGCGGAGATATTGACAGATTAGTAATCTTCCTTTTCTTCTTAGCGCGAAAACTGAAATTTCAAAATATCTCGAAACCTGAAATTTCAAAATATCTCGAAAACTGTTCTACTTTTGAACCATTTGATAACATATTTGGAATCAGCAGGAATACATAGGAATCAAATATCAAATGTCGAGTATATTTTTTTATCGGGTAGTGTTATCAAGAGATTTCCAATAAACAAGTATTTTCAAATTTATTTTACTTTATAACGGTTTGTATATTTAAATACATGTGCATATATGTATGTATATGTGTGGTTAAAAAAAGTTAAAAAGAAACATAAAACAAGTAAGAGAGAAATGAAATATTATATAGTCCGATTTTCTTTAATTTATAGGTACCTCCAATTCTGTGGGTTGTTTATTTAAATATTTATAAAAAAATATTGTAATGATCTTAGCAATTTAAGTGGAAAAGTTTTACCCCAAAATGTATGGTTGGTTGTAGTAATGCTCCATTTTGGCCGATTCCGATAAATGATCAGCGTATCTTAACAACTGAGGAACTAGCTCATGATTCTGATAATATCGGTATATATTTTGGTGGGTCTAATTTTTCTCCTTATGGAATTGATTATTTTTTCCTAGCTAACTTCTTACTTTAATGGGCTTATGAAATTTGCTTGTACATGTTCGACCAGCCGATAATTCAAGATTAAATAAATGCTGCAAAAACTCATGCACACTTTCACACAATGCGAATGTAATAGAAACTAATGAAAATAATTAACTTTTTTATAGGTATTATTATTCATATAAAACTATTAAAAGGCGAATTCCCCAAAATTCCCCAAATCATAGCACTCCCCAAAAATTACCCAAATATTAAAAAATTCCCCAAATTTGGGGAATAACCCACAAAACGGCAACGCTGATACATACATACCTAAATATGTATGTATATACATAAGTATATATGTACATATGTGCACACATATGTACATATGTATGTATCAATGAAAGTACTTAGGTAGCACTTTTTTGTCCTTGGATTTCATTTTTTTTTAGAGGCGGTACAATCAATCCGCCCAAACTACATACATACATCCCATTAAACATTGAAAAAGAAATTATCAAACGTTTGAGAAAATATTGTTTCTAAAGTTGAGAATCAAATGTTCATCAAACATTGTTTATCAATTTTAAAATAACTTACAACACATTTGAAAAAAAAAAAACCTGTTTCGCATTTTGTACCATTTCACGAATTTCAACATGTCAAGACTTGAAGGAACGAAGAAATTGTGTGTGTTTGCCAATTTCAGTGAGCGTTCGTTGTTCTACTCGAGCGGTCTTTTAACGGTTGAAATGATGATGGTTGAAAATGATTGTGTGTAATAATGATTCTGTATATCTTATTCTTATTTTATTTGTTTGTGGCTTTTTGTGAAGTTACACCAAATTTAATAGAAACATAGTTTGTTTCTCATATTAACATACTCATGTAACTGTACAAAAGGCATCGGAAAAATTCACCCGCACGGTTAAATGAAAAGCATCACATCAGAGTACAAATATGTAATACATATGTACATCTATTTATTCCATTCCATTTCTGCGCTCACAACACAAACTCTCACTCTCACTATCGCTCAAATTTTCTGCACTCTAGGGTACATATATGTAATACATACAAACATCTATTGAATGCATTCCATTTCGTACCACCTTTGAAATAGGTTTGAGAAAATGAAATGAATCAAATTGAGAATCAGCCCAAAATCCCATACTAAAAATGAGCCTTTTTGTTTGAGAACGCTATCAGGGGAAATTTGAGGTGCATTTGATAACAAACGTTTGATATTTGACAATAGGGTTACTTCTCAAATTGAAAATGAAGAAAAATGTTTATTGGGATAAATATTTTTTTATTGTTAGTAAAGCTGAAATACCCCTATCTAGGTACTAATGCCGTTTTCTTTTCTCGAAAAAATGTTGCCCTGTTTGATTTTCTTAGCTTACAAAAGCTTGTGTGGTGATTTCAACGAATGTTGTCCTCTGACTAAGTAAGAGGGCATCATTAACTACAAATTCAGCCATTTTATAGAAAGTCATGTTACGTAATTCGATAATTGAGATATTAACCCTCTGCGACTGACGTGAATTAAGTGTCCCTATTCTACTGACGTGGTAGTCCACCAGACACCATTTTGACGGCTTATATTTTTTCGTCTAGTTGTGTGAACCTAGTGAAAGTATCCCTGTATAAAGTTCACATGTAAAGGTTTTCATTTATTTCAATATTTTTTTTTAATCCAAAAGGATAAGACATGTTAAACGGTGTTTCTTTAAATAGCTCAAATTTACCCTGCGAACCATATACCCTTACAAAAACAACAAAAAATATTCCATATTATAATTTTTAAAAAAAGGTTTTAAACCTATTATAATGTACATTTGAATTCACCTCTGTGTAAAAAAACAGAAGAATTGAATGGATAAATAAAATGATATTTTATGTTAATCCTCCGCGAAAATTCTGAAGCTTTAACGAAATGGCTTTAATAGCTATTACCTCTTAAAAAAGTAATTTATGGAGAAATAATATATGATTATGATGAACAAATGATTTTATGAAGAATTAATTAAAAATAAAAATAGGTAAAAAAACTTTTTAAGTTAAACGGTTTTATTTTATACATACATTGCAATGTTTAATATAAATGAACTAAAAACCAAAAAATAATAAAATAGATACAGTCGTGGGAATTATAAACATTTGCATAGACTAGACTAAAATAAAACCGTGGGGCACGTCAATTGTCTACAAATTATCGACTTAATGTGCGATAGAAGAATCGTTTAATTCGTCGTTAGGCAGTTGGCCCGCAGACGGTGAGGAAATTACTTACTATTTTCTTGCTCATGGAAATTCCAATAGTTATACACTCCATGTTAATAAAAGAGATGTTTCAACTAGTTTATCGTTGGACATTCACACGAGGAATCGTTTCACTGCTCGTAGTTTATCTTTAATCGACAAAACATATGATAAAAGTACTACTCGCTCACCACTATGAAACCCTAAAACTCGCTTATAATCGAGCTTGCTAGCTTTTTTCCACATTCTAGCCCTACTTATCACACGTCCATCGTTGTCGGGTGAACAACTGCCTAATTATAGTGTAACATTACAAAACAAACATTTTAATCAACGATTGTAGACAATTAACGTGCCCCACGGTTTTATTTTAGTCTAGTCTATGCAAATGTTTATAATTCCCACGACTATATCTATTTTATTATTTTTTGGTTTTTAGTACATTTATATTAAACATTGCAATGTATGTATAACATAAAACCGTTTAACTTAAAAAGTTTTTTTACCTATTTTTATTTTCTAGTTTTTAGTTTTTATTTCGCATTCTGTTTAATTCATTTAGTGCTTCATTATTGCAAGGTTTCTTGCCCGTTAGTTTATTGCAGTCCAACGCCTCTATACGTAGTCCCTGCAAAGTTCTTACTCTACTAAGAGCCAAATCGGACCATAAATGCGATTTTTGTAAATATAGCGACCCACGCGCCACCTATCGGAAGTTTTTTTTTAGGAAAATATTTCTTTTCAAGTAATACATGTTCCGAATTTCAGCCAAATCGGACCATAAATGCGATTTTTGTAAATATAGCGACCCACGCGCCACCTAGCGGAATTTTTTTTTTAAGAAAATATTTCTTTTCAAGGTAGTAATACATGTTCCGAATTTCAGCCAAATCGGACCATAAGTGCGATTTTTGTAAATATAGCGACCCACGCGCCACCTATCGGATTTATTTTTTTCATAATATTGCATTGTCATCGGGGTTATACATGCGTACAAAATTTCAGATTAATCGGTTGACAGGAAGAGGGTGAAATTTGAATTACTAAATTTGACCCAAGAATAAAACAAACGGGGTGAGCTAAATAAAACCGTTTAAAAAATAAAATTTCACCCACATATATCCTTTAAAAGCTTTTTGTCACTTTGCGACTGACGTGTAGTCTGACAGGCACAATTAAGTACAAAGGAATTTTGTGCGTAATTTTAGAATAGTAAGACTTAAGATTAGGTCGAGTTATTATTTGAAGCGAAACTAACAACAAATATAAATTATTGAAAAATTTTTACTCATTTTTTGTTAAGGTGATGCCACAAAAATATGACATAAAACTGAGGTGGTAGTCTCTCAGACACCTACCTTATTACTGACGTGGTTGATTCGTAGACACTTTTCCGCTCAGACCAACGTGTGTGCTCACTTTGATTACTTTCAACACACTAAACTGCTCATGAACATGCAATATGAAGGTAATGAGAGCGCGGGAGAAAAATTTCGCAAAATAACGGCGCAAAACAAATTTTTCTTGTTTATTGGTGTCTGTCAGACTACCACGTCAGTCGCAGAGGGTTAAAAGGCAACATTTTTTGTCAGAAAAGAAAACGCCATAAGTTTGTAATGATATGTGAATATGTATATGCATATGGGCTAATCCTGAAAAAGTCAACCCAGAACATGAAATTGAAAATGGTCCGAACTTTATTTTTTGGTATTTATTAGTAAAGATAATACATGTGTGTGTTAGAAAACCATAAGCATTTTCTATTCGTTCTTAAACTCAGGCTGAGAAAAATCGCCAAAAAATAATAATTTTCACTAAGGCTTTTTTATTAGCAAAGTATCATTTTTTTCTTCGCGGGTTTTGTTTATTGAAAAGAGTTATATTATTGTTACACGCTCTAATCATTCTACTTAGAACGTAAATTAATTTAAGAGTATAAAATTTGCGAAGCTAGTAAGAATAAAGGAGTTTTTGTACTTTAAAATTTCGCTTATCCTTTTTGTCGCGTGCGTTACCAAAAAACTATATAAATAGTTATTAAAACTAGGAAACCACTTGAAATAAAAAAAAATTTCAGTGACAAAGTAAGTTTGTGTACCTTTTTCCAAAAATAAAATCAGTGTTGTCCGAAAGCTGAATGTTACAATTTTATATGTGTTTTAAATTTGTCGCGTGCGTTACCGTAAGTGCAAATACATATATAATAAAACAAAGTAAAAAAAAATTTTTAAAAGCTTTTATATTTAATATTAATATAAAAATTTACTAAAAAGGAAAAAAAATAAATTTTTAATATTTTTGAACAAGATTTATATTACTCCTTAGTTCATTTGGATCTTAATTTCAATCTAAGCATACATTTTACGTATTTATTCAAAGCATTTCTGTCAGGCCCGTAGCTAGGGGGGGGCATTGTGAGGCAATGCCCTACCTTAAAATTAGAATGCCCTACCTTAAAAAGGCCAACAAGTGAGATGAATAATTATAATTAAATTTTTTGTCATAGTTTGAGATAAAAAACAAGTAAGGAAGACTAAGTTCGAGTGGAATCGAACATTAGATACTCAGCTGTATGCTTTCATTGTTTGTTTTCGTTTGATGGAAACACGATGTATAGCCACGCCCATTTTCAAAATTTTTATCAGTCATCCAACTAAGCATATGAATATTATTCTTTGTGCAAAATTTAATTCCTTTATGACTTCTAGTTACAAAGATGTCACGTTACAATTCCCAAAGGGTGTTCCAGAAATATCTTTGTTAAAAAGTAGGCGTGGTCATAAACCGATTTCAATAAATTTCTGTATGTCTATTAATACAAGTTATAAAGGTATAAAAACCAAGTTTCATCATAATATCTCAATTATTTGTCGAGTTATAGGCTAAGAAATATCCTATATTCCTTTGTCGAAAAAGAGGCGGTGCCACGCCCATTTTCCAAAATTTTCCTACTTTTTGTTTCCGGTCTATTGTGGAACTTATGCCACAAAATTTCAATGAATTACCTTTATATTTGACAAAGATATCGCTTAAAATGTTTTTATTAGGCCACTTTATAATACCCATATATAAAAGCGGGCGTGGTCGTCAACCGATTGCGCTAAAATTTTGAGCGTGTATTACTACAAGTAATGAAAGTGTATACACCAAGTTTCGTCATAATATCTCAATTATTTGTCGAGTTATGGGCTCAGAAATCTCGTATATTCCTGCCTCTAAAAAGAGGCGGTGCCACGCCCATTTTTCAAAAATTTTATGTTTTTCGTTTTGTGTCCACGGGTGGACCCCTGCCATAAAATTTCAATGATATATCTTTATATTTGACAGAGATATCGCTTAAAATGTTTTTATTGGGCCACTTTATAATACCCATATATAAAAGTGGGCGTGGTCGTCAACCGATTGTGGCAATTTTTAGTCCAAACATTTGCCTAAGTAAGTATATTACGCACACCAAATTTCATCGATATATCTTCAATGGTTTCTGAGTTATGACTCATAAAACTTTCAATGTTTTCCCCTTAATAAGTGGGCGTGGCACCGCCCATTTTTCAAAATTTTTGTGGTTACTGTTTTATGTCCATAGTTGGACTCATGCGACAAAATTTCAGGGATATGTCTTTATATTTGACAGAGATATCGCTTAAAATGTTTTTATTAGGTCACTTTATAATATACATATATAAAAGTGGGCGTGGCCGTCAACCGATTTTAACTATTTTCCGTTCAAATGTTTGCCTAAGTAAGTAAATCACGCATACCAAATTTCATCGATATATCTTCAATGGTTTCTGAGTTATGACATATAAAACTTTCAATGTTTGACCCTTAATAAGTGGGCGTGGCACCGCCCATTTTCCAAAATTTCATCAAATTTCTTCATAGGGACCTGAGCTCAACACGTGGGTAAAATTTCATCGCTACAGCTATATTAGTGATTGAGATACCAAATTTCCGATTTTTTCTATATAGGAAAAGTGGGCGTGGTCATGGTCCGATTTCGCCCATTTTCAATACCAACCGTCCCAGTGTCGATACCAACTTGCATTTCAAATTTCATCAAAATATCTCAATTTTTGCGCGAGTTAGAATGTTTACAGACGGACGGACGGACGGACATGGCTCAATCGATTTCTCTTTTCACCCTGATCATTTTGATATATATAAGTCTATATCTATCTCGATTATTTCATTCTGTTACAATCCACCGTTATCTGATTAAAACTATAATACTCTGTGTACTAGTACAGCTGAGTATAATTATTGCGGTTGCAATGTATGATATGGAGAATCCACCCTGCATCACATATATAATTAAATAAGACCATCGAATTTTTGTAGTTTGGTTAAAGGAATGGTTCATTCCGGCACTTTTCTGACAAAAACTAATCGCACTGTGAGCGAACAACACCAAAAGCGCGGAATTGATTACTAAGGCTGTGTGCTAATCTAAAACATTTTACGCGATGGAAAAATGAGGTGTCTAAATTTTCTATGGTTATCGTTTAATCATTTTCGAGAGATCTTTTCTCACCTTGACTTGCGTGCATTCCCTGCAGAAAGTGCATCTAACTTAAAACTGACTTTAAACTGTTTACAAAGACACTAGTGGTCACTTTTAATTGTATATTTTCTTTGAAAAGGACTAAGTACTTTTATTTGGAAATGGCGATAAAAAAGTCAGTCCTGTGTAGTTCTGCATTACTTGGAGGGTAACTATAAATACACTTTTTTTGTGAGAAAAATAATTGATCCCAAAATATAACATCATTCATTTTTAGAAAATTATACAAAAAATACAAGGGGATTGGTTTCAGATGTAACTGTTACATACATATATGTTTACCTTCATGAGATTCGCAAAAAATTCGATATTCTTCTCTTGCTTCGCTTCCCAAATCCAAAAAGAGGAATTTCCACAGCAAAATTCTATCGGTTTAAATATTTTTTAATAAAAATATTTTTATCAGGCTTTTGAAAGCTTTTGTCAATGCACACTTTACGTTTTTTTTGGATATTCCTGCATGACAAAGCAACTAACTTAAAAAGGGTTTCTTGCTGTTTGATACAAATTGATTATTTTTATTCAATTGTCTCAAAATAGCCAGTTAAAAGTCAACTACTTTTAGGAATTTATTTTTTCTTCCTGAAGGGTACCTACAGGCGACCCACATACCAAATTTAAAGATCTCCACATCTCCACATCTAAATCTGGAAGCTGTACCATCTTGTTGGCTTATTCTCAATGAGTATTGCTTATGTACTGTCACAATAATTATGTGTCAACAAATAGGTATTAAATGTACGGGGAAAATTTTCCAACAGTTTAGCACGCGTTGAAAAAAGTCATTGGGGGTTGTAGAGGAGGTTGTAAAATTTACCAAACAAACCCCCAAAACTGCGTACGATTTCCGAGGAAAGGCACATATAAAAACATGTACATATGTATGTATATATGTGTGTAGAGCACCTTTTTTCTTCGAAAGTCATTTTTCTCGGACCGTGGTTCCTTAATGCAAAGCCGTCCTTTTCGGTAGACAGATGGAAATCTGAGCCAATGTACGGACCTAGAGAAAAGTGATATATATGCTGATTTATTTTGGAAGCCATGCCTCGATGTAAGATTAATTGTGATACATTATTTACTTCCGCCCTACCTTAAACCAACGCTGCCCTACCTTAAATTTAAGTCTAGCTACGGCCCTGATTTCTGTACATGTATCAACATATACGCGGGTACTCATTAGATATTCATGTTATAAAACAGTATTGGTGAAATGGAAGGAAGCGATAAAAACTTTAAATTCCAATTACGTAAGATATACATTACGTAAAGAGCACCCACGCTTTTATTTATACCTAGATAGGGGTATTTCAGCTTTACTAACAATAAAAAAATATTTATGTATGTATGTAGTTTGGGCGGATTGTACCGCCTCTAAAAAAAAAATGAAATCCAAGGACAAAAAAGTGCTACCTAAGTACTTTCATTGATACATCCATATGTACATATGTATGCACATATGTACATATATACTTATGTATATACATATATATTTAGGTATGTATGTATATCATTCCACGTTGAATGGCAACACCGGCAGCATCATAAGCAAAATTATATCGCTCCGTGTTTTTTTATTGTAAATTTGCGTTTCTAATCGATTTTTTAATCGGGTTTTTGATAAAATCGGTGCCGAGACGTGGGAAGCGATTTCCCTCCGACGAAGTTGTGAAAAAAAACCAAAAAGATAAGTATTTTAAAACTATTTAGTTTCAATAAATACTTTCCGATATATACATACATAAATAAATACGTACGTACATATATACTGAAACTTTTTGTCCCGTGCAGAGTTGCATCTGAAGTGCTGTACCGGCAGGTGGCGCTGTCAAATTCGTTTGAAGGTCGGATCAGCTGGTGTGACATTTCCGGTGAACTGCATTGCCGACAATACTTCAATATCAGCTGTGCAGATCAGGCTGCTGCCAACTTTCGTACTGCCGATATTGAGTTTCTACTATTGGCCGGTAGGTGGCGCTACACCAGTATCCGCTGTGCTGTCAAGAGTGCAGAGATCTGCACTATTCCAACTGCAGTTATACATATACATACGTGTAAACTATAGATTTTAATTAAAACGAAATAAAATAAAATAAAATAAAATAAAATAAAATAAAATAAAATAAAATAAAATAAAATATAATATAATAAAATAAAATACGTAAAATAAAAATAAAATAAAAATAAAATAAAAATAAAATAAAAATAAAATTAATAAAATAAAAATAAAACAGATTAAAATAAAATAAAATAAATAAAATAAAATACATGAGTGCTCCAGGCACTCACTCTAATAATAACATATTGAGGAACAATGGGTATTTCACATTGAGGTGCAGTATCAATGAAACCAACCTAAACGTGCGTAAAGATAAAACAGACGATCAAAGAGCACGATCCTGCTCACCCGCTATTCCTGGAAATATTCCGCAATTTCCTCTACCTCAATCCTTAGGGAATTCAAATAACGCAACATCTGCATTTAACTCAAAAACGAGTAGTGAAATGCAAAAAGTGGGTGAAAAGGTTCAAACCGGAATGGACGGCTATATATCAGTAGTTAAAAGAAAGCGGTCCCCGGAAAAAAGTGGTAAACCTAATAAAGTTTTAAAAAATTTCACGGTGAAAGAACCATCAAATGATGCACCCCAAGTAGCATTAGCCAATAACAGATTTAGCCTCCTTGCGCAAAAGGATGATAAGACTCCGGAAATACCGCAAAAAATCCAAACCTCCACCAATCTACCTGAGAGAACCAAGTTCTGGCTTACTTGTAAACAAATTGATAGCGTTGATAGGGGAAAAGAATTTCCACATTGTACCAATTAAAAAGGGAAATATCCAGGAAGTCAAAATCCAAACGTACGGCGAGGAATACTTCCGTAAAGTACCCAACGACTTTGAAAAAAACAAGAAGTCTTTCTATACATTCCAGCTGAAGAGTAGCCGCGGCTTGTCTGTTGTGTTGAAAGGAATAGAAAGTTCCGTAAGTCCAACTGAAATTGAGAATGCTCTTGTTATGGTTGGCATTCGAATATCGAGTGGAGCAGCAATGCATGGCGGTCGGCATGATCTAGGGTTGCACTGTGGCTAGTCATTGTCGGCTGGGCGGGGTTCTTGCCTACATTGCTGTCCTGCGCCATAAACAGAAAAAATTCATATCATGCCTTTTTAAACCAATAACGAGAAAATCACACGAAAACAACATCCGGTTTGGCCGGATGCCACGGACGGACCGTTGAAAAATTCAAATATTCAAAAGATAACCCGAAAAAAATTAAATTCAAGAGGCCAGACGTCAGTTAAGTTTAAATAAATGCAAACCGAGGGAAAATGTCGTTAAAATTTGAATATGAATTTTAAATGTACGTTAAAGTCAGACGGACGTTAGCAAAGCATTTGAACCAAAATTTAAATCGGACGGAAATACTGACATCAACGGAAAAATTTGAAAATAGATAATCGGACGTTATATTTAAATAATCGCGGACAGGAAAGAAAAGATTCGGAAATTTAAATTTGAATATACGTTGAAATCGATGTGTAATTAATTTGAATAAACACTGAAAAAAAAAACTGTCAAAGTGAATTTGAAATTGAATACACATATATATCGCAAAAAAAATCGTTAAATTTGAATTTAAATTTGAATCAACCGGAAGGACCGGTTATTAACAGCCATCTGGAAATACATAAAAGAAGCTGAAATTTAAAATATATGAACAATCAAAAAAAGTTGAAGGTCGAACTCACAAGGGGGTGGCGTTGCTGATGTCGTTGCAGCGCCGGTGCGTTTTTGTCCCACCCTAATCCATGGTTACTGTTGCACCCGAATACCAGTAACCCCTTACCTGTGTTGCGCCGCTGGTGTTGTTGCAGCGCTGGTGCTTTTCTAGCCCACCCTCATCCTTGGCCATCGGTGCACCTATATTTCGATGACCCCGTAATTATTATGCGCTGCTGGTGTTGTTGCAGCGTCGGTGCTTATCGACCCACCCTCATCCATGGTCATCAGTGCACCTATGTTTTGATGACCCCATATCTGAAATCCCTATGCCTTTTTAAATAAGGGTAATCAGCATTCCCATTTAATTTTTAACAATTTTATTTAAGATTCATTCCTCTTAAAATCTAAATTTTACCTTCCCTTCATTATGGACCGTATTACCAAAAAAACCAACATTTCATAAATTTGACATTAATTTGTATGAACGAGAAAAAGGTCTAAAATCTTAAACATAGCAATTGTTTGGCCGTCATCAATATGACCCATTATTTATGTAATGTACAACACGTTAAATATTTGTATTTCAATTTATATGGACTAAAGGCGCCTTTTTGTGTTTTTGTGCAATCGTTCTAATAAAATATTATATTCAAAGCATTAGGGTGATTTTCAGTCAACCCCAATTATTAAATGGTCTAGCTTTGTTTTTATTATATTGCGTATCTATGTATATCTGCATTTGCCAACTATTTCCATATACCGAATTCGGTTTTTAGCAATTCCATATACCTATGTAATTTATGTATATGTATGGGCGATCAGATTCACATAAATAGGCATATACGTACACACATAAGAATATTAATTTTAAATAATTAGAAAAAAAAATGGAACTAAATATAAAGTAAAAAAATTTTGCTTACGACCTAGGCGCCGGTGACTGGTGCTGATGCTACTGCTGTCATTGTGCTGTTGTTGATGCCGCTACTGTAGTAACCGTGACCCTGGTGCTGCTGCTGCAGTGCTGATATTTTTTTTTTGATTATTTTTGCTTTATTTATTATTATTATTTTTTTTTTAAGTTTTTTCTTTTTTTGGAATTTTGGTAGCTTTTAGACAAGCTTTATCAGTTCTCTTAACTATTTGTTTAATTTTTTGATTTGTTCATAATTGTTTATCGTCGGAGTTTCGGTTTGATTATTAGGGCTGTCGGTTATCTTCGCATTTCAGTGTTCGTATCCTTGTTTTTTTTTTTTTTTGTATTTGGTTCAAATAGAATATACGCTCAAATGTTGACTCATCGCATAGATATTCGTGTAAAACTAACATTTATACACATTTATATCTAAAATTTTTTTTATTGTTTTAGTTTTTAGTGTACATTTTATATTAGTAGGGTTCAAAAAGACGGTAACAATTTTAAGCGAAGTGAATAACCAGTACTTTTACGCTAACACACGGTTTCTGGCTGTTAATGACACATTTACCAGTCTAACTTTCACTTATGCCTGCCAATTTCTTCTTCTTAAGCCCTGCTTAGTACTTTCAAATGTACCTATTATAAAATGTTCTTATGCGCTCTATACAATTTTAAAATTTAGATAGTTCACAGAAAATTAATCAATTATTTACCACATATTTATACTATTGTTTCATTAATCAGATTTTCCTGTCTCTTACCATTTTTATGATTTGAGCGTAAGACAAAAATGTCTATTAATATTCGTAACGCACATTAATAGAATTTTACAGTAGCAAAATTTATAAGGGCGCGAATATAATCGATTATTTTGAAATAGTTTCATGGGAAAATTGCTTGAGGCATTTTATTCCGAAAGTTTTGGTGATTTTTTTTTGTGTGTCATGGCAACCGCATCCCATCTCGCTTGTGTTATTGCTAGCGTCACACCAGAATATAGACATCCAAATAACAGTAAAATCACGCCACTGAACAAGCGGCAGTCACGCCACTTTACGCTGAAGACAAGTCGAGGCGACGCGACGGTGCGACAGCGACAGATGCTGGACGTAATAACGTCAGTGCGAGTTCAGCGACTTAAGCATGGTAAAAGTGTCAACATCTGTCACTACATATGCCCGCATTAAAATTTTTTTTTTGTCACAATTAAAGGTTTTCTTTTGCTTAGACCATAAATTTTCAACGTAAAATAATAAGCTAAATAGCTAAATTCATTAATGTAATGCATTAGACTTTATTACGTTTGATTGCGTATAAATACTTCTGTTTTTTTTTTGTAAAGTTCGTCAGATTTATTGAATGTCATGATTTTCATATTTCATAATGCAGTGGCAACTCATCGTCGTCACCAAAATTAAAAACCAGTCTAAGTTGATGACAACGTAATTTGGTCGTTGGACGACATTGCGACGCGTAGACTTTGTTGTAATTGCTTCCATAATAGCGCATAGATTTTAATCGTGACAGACTGTCGCTGACGTAGTGTTTTGTCGTTATGTTTTGATTCTGTTCTCACCATCATCACTACACTACAACACTGCCATGCCATACATAAACGAAAGGAAACGGGACTCTTCCAAAACGAATACAGAAAAAGGGGAACGTGAGCGTCTAGCTAGGCACGCTTGAGGAGGAAAAATTTTAGTACAGGATAGTCAGTTGGAGATAGTCGTCTGATAAGTGCGGTCCTGACAGTCAGTTGAAAGCAGTCAGACGAGCAGGTTGAAGAAGGTCGGTCGAGTGAGTCGGGCATGTGCGGTCTTGACGGTTTTGATTAGAAGTTGTGAGACAAAATTCGATGCCAAAATGGCACATTTAATAATTTACGTATTGCGCACCATAAAGCCGAAGAACATGACACAACCCTAAAAGTAGAAACTACGAGCACAGTGAAAAAGTTGTTAAAATGTATTTGCAATAATTATAAAACAAAATATACTTCTACCCGCAGCCATAAACCAACAAACTAACGAACTATAACAAAACCAGACAGAGGTGAAAATATCGGAATCATAACACTTAACATTGAAATTTTTTTTTTTAACAAAATTAGAAAAAAAAAAAAAAGAAATGCTTGCTATCCATGTGTGGTGATGGCTCATGCCGTTCATCCAATTTTCAGTGGCTGATATACTCGTTAACTTCGTCTCGTTATTAAAACGACCAAGCTTAAGAAGAAGAAATTGGCAGGCATAAGTGAAAGTTAGACTGGTAATTTCTTCTTCTTAAGCTTGGTCGTTTTAATAACGAGACGAAGTTAACGAGTATATCAGCCACTGAAAATTGGATGAACGGCATGAGCCATCACCACACATGGATAGCAAGCATTTCTTTTTTTTTTTTTTCTAATTTTGTTAAAAAAAAAAATTTCAATGTTAAGTGTTATGATTCCGATATTTTCACCTCTGTCTGGTTTTGTTATAGTTCGTTAGTTTGTTGGTTTATGGCTGCGGGTAGAAGTATATTTTGTTTTATAATTATTGCAAATACATTTTAACAACTTTTTCACTGTGCTCGTAGTTTCTACTTTTAGGGTTGTGTCATGTTCTTCGGCTTTATGGTGCGCAATACGTAAATTATTAAATGTGCCATTTTGGCATCGAATTTTGTCTCACAACTTCTAATCAAAACCGTCAAGACCGCACATGCCCGACTCACTCGACCGACCTTCTTCAACCTGCTCGTCTGACTGCTTTCAACTGACTGTCAGGACCGCACTTATCAGACGACTATCTCCAACTGACTATCCTGTACTAAAATTTTTCCTCCTCAAGCGTGCCTAGCTAGACGCTCACGTTCCCCTTTTTCTGTATTCGTTTTGGAAGAGTCCCGTTTCCTTTCGTTTATGTATGGCATGGCAGTGTTGTAGTGTAGTGATGATGGTGAGAACAGAATCAAAACATAACGACAAAACACTACGTCAGCGACAGTCTGTCACGATTAAAATCTATGCGCTATTATGGAAGCAATTACAACAAAGTCTACGCGTCGCAATGTCGTCCAACGACCAAATTACGTTGTCATCAACTTAGACTGGTTTTTAATTTTGGTGACGACGATGAGTTGCCACTGCATTATGAAATATGAAAATCATGACATTCAATAAATCTGACGAACTTTACAAAAAAAAAACAGAAGTATTTATACGCAATCAAACGTAATAAAGTCTAATGCATTACATTAATGAATTTAGCTATTTAGCTTATTATTTTACGTTGAAAATTTATGGTCTAAGCAAAAGAAAACCTTTAATTGTGACAAAAAAAAAATTTTAATGCGGGCATATGTAGTGACAGATGTTGACACTTTTACCATGCTTAAGTCGCTGAACTCGCACTGACGTTATTACGTCCAGCATCTGTCGCTGTCGCACCGTCGCGTCGCCTCGACTTGTCTTCAGCGTAAAGTGGCGTGACTGCCGCTTGTTCAGTGGCGTGATTTTACTGTTATTTGGATGTCTATATTCTGGTGTGACGCTAGCAATAACACAAGCGAGATGGGATGCGGTTGCCATGACACACAAAAAAAAATCACCAAAACTTTCGGAATAAAATGCCTCAAGCAATTTTCCCATGAAACTATTTCAAAATAATCGATTATATTCGCGCCCTTATAAATTTTGCTACTGTAAAATTCTATTAATGTGCGTTACGAATATTAATAGACATTTTTGTCTTACGCTCAAATCATAAAAATGGTAAGAGACAGGAAAATCTGATTAATGAAACAATAGTATAAATATGTGGTAAATAATTGATTAATTTTCTGTGAACTATCTAAATTTTAAAATTGTATAGAGCGCATAAGAACATTTTATAATAGGTACATTTGAAAGTACTAAGCAGGGTACGGAAAAACTCACTCATGAACGCTCAAAAATACATTCTACTCATATCACAAACAAATATTCAAAGAAAAATGTATAAACACTCAAATAACGAGCGAACTAACGCACAACAGCAATCGATCGCTCATAGCGGTGGCAATAAACTCAATGCATAAATTCACTCAAAAATGAATTATCGTACAATTTCTCTGGCAAATTCATTCTATGAGTTTATTTTATAATTTTTTGCGCTAGCGATCATTTTTTGAGTTTATCCTTTTTTGATCGCTCTTTGAGTTATCATTTTATGCGTTCACAAGGGTTTTTTGTGAGGTTTAAGCAGCTAATGGCATCGTGAAGGCGTAGTTTTTTGATGATGGCGTGCGTTTATTAGATCATAAATATGATATATGCATGTATGTACATACATATGAATGCATTTGTGTACGTATATATGTATGTATGTACATATGTATGTATATATTTATAATATTTAAAAAAGCCTTAGGTCTTATAGCGATATATATGTACATATGTATATTGAAGTTGCACTTTAACAATTTTATTATGTATTTATTCAATCTAATAAAAAGTTTATATATGTATGAGTTTACATACATATGTATTTGTATTCATTCGACACATACATACATATATGTATATGCATATGAAATAGGACGTTATTGAAAAAAATTCTGAAATAAGACGTTTTTCAAACAATTTTTGAAATAGCCGTCGATATGTAGTCTAGGTATATAAATATTTTATTTAACATAGGTACCTACATCTTTAGATTTTACTTTAAAACTGGAATTGAACAACTGAGCGTACGTTCAAAATACAAGTTCGGATTTTATTAAATTGTACATATGTATGTATGTATGTATATAATATTAATGCATGCACATATGTATGTCTATTCAGTAATGGAATGCGGGTAATGATATTTTCCATTTCGAATATATATACATAGTACATGTGTACAAATAAATAAAATGCGAACTTATTTTTTTAACGCTCAATTGTTGTATTCTAGTTTTCAAGTAAGAACTAAATACATACATATATATGTAGGTATTTATGTTAAAAAAATATTTAACAACCCTTAACTCATACATATAGACTACAAATGTACATAAATATATATGTTGGTACATCGGTATGTAAATATAAATTTTTATGAATATTAATTTAAATAAATTGAATAATTTAATTAGTTTGAATAAATACATACTTAATAAAATTTAAACTCTATATACCTACATACATATACATACCTATCGCTATGGGAGCTAAGGCTTTTTAAAATATTATAAATATGTACATACATATGTATGTACATCCATATATACGTACACACATGCATGAATATGTATGTACATTAGGGTGGCCCTTAGTTGTATGGGGGGAAAAAAAAGTGCTTCAATCCGCGATTTCCCCCCATCAAAATGTGCGAATAGTAATAAAATCTAGATATACGAAGTTTTAGACCAATCAAAAAAGATTTAGAGGTCGCTCAAAGAGCTTAAAGTTCAGAAAATTACGATTTTTTTGCTTTTTTGGAATTTATTCCTATATATTATATATATTATAGACAGTTTGACATTGTACATATTTTTCGCGAATTCCACAAGTTATTATCTTTTAAATATGGTATAACTTACAAAAATCCGTGAGCTGGTAAAAATGTTAAAAATAAATATCAAAAACACCATGCTAGTCATCAAGCACGCAGTAGGTTTTTTATTACATAGTAGGGGCATTTCAGTTATTACATCTGGGTTTGGGTCAAGATAAATTTTTACTGAAACAATCCGGCTAATAATGAAAATTGGCTACACTTGAAAAGAACTAAAAAGAAGAAGAAACATATACAACATATACCCAGCATTAAAAATCTGAAATGAATCCCTTATGAATCACTGATGAAATTCATCATGAGCAGGCATCAGTCAATACTTTCATATAAAGGCTGCTGAATTTTTTCAAATAAATGGTTTGCTTTCCTTATGCCTATATGACAACCGTTCGGAGCCGGCATAAAACTGTCCAATGGTAGGAAAAACAAAAGGAGCACACCTCGAATTGGGAGAGAAGCTCGGCAATAAAACTCGTCAGAGTTATAATAGCGCAAAAACAATTCTTCTGTACGTTGAAAAGAGACAAATACTCCCTCAAAAACAATTTGATTGACTTTAAACTTCAAACTAAATGAAAATAACTATTTCAAAAATTATTTTTTTTGGAAATTTGAATTTAAATTACTGAAATAAATTATGAAATTCAAATGGCGGGAAAGCTATGTATTCCATGTTATAAGGAGAAGCCAGTGCGCAGTATAATTTTTCTTCCGGACTTCTTCTTTCCCCTTACGGCCAAAGTAAAAGCTTACAAGAGGCAAATTTGAAATTTGTATTTCCATATATTTTTTATTTTAAATATAATTTGTTTTATAGTTGTCAAATTGAAAAATTTGTCAGAAAAGCTGCCGAATGTCAAAAAACCTACCGAAATACAAGCTGGCTCGTGGGTTTATAACCGCCTAGATGATATTTCGTTTGGTTTTTTCAATATAGCTTGAACGCTTGCACCAACGCAAAACGATTGTGAAGAATATTTAACAAAGAATGATCAATGATCATTTAGCAGTGAAACAAATTTACTGCAGGGTATATGTATATATATGTATACATACACAAATGTCACTTTTCAGTTCTGCCAAATCAAAAAAGCACTGTGCTGCCAAATCAGCACGGAAAAAACAAATCGAACAGGGCGGATCAGAAATTGAACCAGCAATTTATCTGGTTTAATCGTGCTGAAATCTTTGTTGTTGCATTTACATGCAAAAATTTTTATCTGGGTTAGGATCACCGTATGTGAAACACGGCTAGTGTGTATTTAAAGTGTATACATACGTATGTATAGATGTACATATTTTTAGAAATTGTGAAAATTCTGAATTTATGAAATTAATGTTTTAATTAAATAATTTATGATTTAATTAACGATGACTTATTGTGTGATTCGTATTCTTTTCTATATTCAGTTACCACTTGTAATAAATACTGTTTTTCCTGTTCATTATTTGTTAGGATTCTGTTATATTCTTCTATGAGTTTAACGCCGCGCTCTGCTGTGTCATTTACCACTTTTATACTTGCAACAGTATCTCTTCCTATCTTGTAAGTGTCTGTTTCATGCCAGTGTAACGGATCTATCTCCAGAAATTGTGTCGAAATATTAAATATTCTTAATATGTATCTACGTAAATGAGCCACATATTTCAGTGAATTTTTTTATGAGGATTTAATCCACTTTAGGTATATAATGCAGCAAAACCTCATAGAAATTATTAGCGCATTTACGTAAATATTTACAAAAGAAAACGTTATCCTCTAAAAATTTTAATATGCTACTTACGTTAACTTGGCGGTTATGCCTCGATATGTATGTAACTAAACTCACGAAATTATTCTATTTTGAGCTTACAATCGTGATTCACGATAATAAAAAATAATAAAATTTATTAAATATAAACATACCTTCTGTGTTAACAACGTCCATATCACTTTGGATACTTTTAAAATATTTTGCTTTTCTTCTTATTTCATCCTCTAGACGTTGTTGTTTTCTTTTTTCCAACTTCGCAGTTTTGTTATCAACAACACAAAGAGATCCCGGTCGTCCTTTCTTACGTTGGTTTACTAAAAACTGCTTGTCGGATTCAATTTTTAGCATTTGAAGAGCATTGTTATGCGCAATATCAAATAAATATTCCAACTTTTCACTGAATTGCCTTTCTTTATTTTTTTGTTTATAATTTGAACGATTTTTATTTTTTTTAATGGCCTGCCATTCTTTGTGCATATTTTCCAGTTTCGCGATACATTTAATTTCACTTTTTATGGGGATTCTAGCTTTCTCCCAAAACACTGATACTTCCTTTACAGCTAATCTGGCACTTTTACGTATCGGTAATTTCACTGTGTTATGATTATGGAAAAAAACTGACAACACTTGTTTATTTGACGGTAGTTTTGCGCCAAGAATTTGAGGACATGAAGTTCCTACTAAATAAATTTTTGATCTAAATCTATATCCACCCATTCTCGTATTTATATTAAATTTACTCTATGTCACGTTTGTCCTCTAAGCACACTAACCAAAAATTAATTTTGAATAGAAGTAATCCCGTTATAACGACAACTTGCAAATAATTATCGCTTATAAGCGAGTGCGCCTCACAATTGCAACGATGTTTATTATAAATAGCTTATTCACAATACAAATATCACTGTAAATATGGGAGACGCCAGTTATTTTATGCTGTTACTCTATTAATAATTGACCGATTTATAAGATCCTAGTCATTTTGAAAAGATAATAACTTGGGAAATTCACGGAAAATGTGTACAATGTCAAGTTGTCTATAATATATAGAATACAGGGGAATAAAATAAAAAAAAAACAAGAAATCGTAATTCTTGGAACTTCATGCTCTTTGAGCGACCTCTAAATCTTTTTTGATCGGCCTAAAACTTCGTATATCTATGTTTTTTGACCATTAACATATTTCTAGGGGGGGAAATCGAGGGTTCGAACACTTTTCAAATTAAGGGCCACCCTAATGTACATACATACATACATCATATTTATGGTCTAATAAACGCACGCCATCATCCAAAAATTGCGCCTTCACAATGCCATTAGCTGCTGCACAACAAACCCTTGTGAACGCATAAAATGATAAGCTCAAAGAGCAATCAAAAAATGATAAACTCAAAAAATGATCGCTAGCGCAAAAAATTATAAAATAAACTCATAGAATGAATTTTCAAAAAATGAATTTTCAAACGATCTCTCATTTTAAAATGAATTTATGTTAGAGTTTATCGCCACTGCAGAGACCCATCGATCGCTGTTGATGTGCGTTCATTTGCGTTCGTTGTCACTGTGTATTTGCGCTCATGAGAGCGTGGCATAGCTCAGAATTATAGAGTGATAATTCGTTTGAGTGAGTTTATTTTGAGCGTTCTTCGCACACTGGTACTAAGTCACCGAATAACCATGTGTTACGTATTTTCACAATAAGAATTGCTCATGGCAACCCTGGAGAACCAGTTTCTTCATCACCAATACATGTGCATATCCCGCCATTGGAACGATTGTCAAGGTTGAGATGGGAAATTTCAGTTAAGCTTTCCCCATGAGACAAGGCAGATCTATAAAGGTAACAGCACGGCGGCCATGTTGAAAATATCTCGTCTAAAACGTCAAAAAGCACGTACGAAAATGTAAAGAAGACGAAAGTAAACAAAATAAAAGCAATACGATTTGACAATTTAGCCAAAATGAAAATGAATCAGCTGCTGAGCTTATTGTGTGTATCACCAACGCCGTCGGCGGCACCGAAATACCGAAAGCCACAGTGCCGAACACATCGAAAATGGCATCAGCAACCCCGACGGTTCGAAGTTCAGTGTAGCCAAATATGTGAACTGTGTTCGAATCAGTGTTGCCAAGTACTGATGCGAAATTCAAGACAGGTAGGCGCAGCGGCGAATTCAGAAAATACTTTTTTTATTTAGAAAGGTACAATGTAATGTCAAAATCAAAGCAAATTCACACTATACTTCGTCAGTTTATTTTACTAAAAACTATTTATTTAAATAATAAAATAATGGATTCTATTGTGATAGCAGCTATATTAGTGGAGGAATAAGAGCAAAGGAATCTGATAAACGAGAGAAAGTTTTTAAGGGATCATAGCAATCCTTTTACTTTAAGTAAACAAGCGTAAATTTAATTAGAGGCTGAAAATAAAAATAATAGTCTTAACTTTGCGTGAAAGAAACCTTTACCTTGTCCTTTTTTCTGTTTTTCATAGAATTATTTTGAACTACGTAAAAGCAAAATGTATACAAAAACAGGGGAAAATTTCAATAACAATGTACCCGGCACCGGAATTTTTCGTTTATTTTTTTTGGCGATAGATCACTAAAATGCAAACGAAATCTTACGGAAACTTATAATTCATTAATAACACAATATTTTTGCATAGAGCACCCTTATGCACTGCGCCGCGCTTTGAAAAGTAGCCCTCAGCCGACAGAACTACCTTTCTGGAGTTAGATCTGGAGAGATTTACAGTAATTTTGCGTAGTCGGGAGTGTTATAACTAGTAAAATTATCATTAGCAGAAATTTTCCTGAAGGATTCATTGAAACATTCTTAGTGGCTTGGAAATAAATATGGCGGGCGCATTATACTGAAGCCGACCTTCCACCACCTGCAATATTTGTTTGAACGCGTCTTTATTGAGACGAAAGTTTTTACTGAAATGGTAAATTGTGGTTATACACATTCATAATTCGTTAGTTGCTTTTTTATAGTAGTCAAACAATAATTATCAACTTCAGAAAATGCATTATTATTCTTTGGTGAAAATATATTTTAATTTCCAAAACCTACATACACACGTATTTATTATCATTGTTTCACAATTTTTTCTCTGAAGTTTTTCTTTGCATATAACAGCAATTCAATCTCGGTGGAAAATGCAATGAACTCACGCCATGTTTGTGGCTTCTCGCGACCGGTTGATTAATATATTTACATATATTCACACTTATTAACACTTATTCCAACTTCATACATGCATTTACACAATTTACTTAAACTTTTATTGTCATTTTTTGGTATTTTGTTAATATCGCCGCAACCAAATACTTGCGGCAAATTTCGGCACGAAAAACTGTCAAAATGTTCGTTCATTCGGTGTTCCTAATGCCGATTTACCGAACTTCGAAAAATTCGGCGCGCCGTCGGTTGTCATAATTCCGATTTGCCGAAAACGTCATTTCGGTACCGCCGACGGTTTTGGTGATAGTGGCATATATTACCGGTATAGATCTGCCTTGCCATGAGAGGCCTACTTATAGAGGTTGGCTCGAAAGCTTGCCTATTTGCAAAAAAAAATTTTCGTGCAATCTATAAAGAGTTTAAATTTGAAGAATGAATCAAAACCATATAACCATTTAAAAAAAAAATTCAATGTAAATTTCGGATACAATTGCTCATTTAAAATTTGTTTAGACTCTTAGTTTAGGAAGAAAAGGAATTAATTACAGGATTTAAAAAAAAAGGTTACATTTAAGATATCTAGTAACTGAATAAGAAAGTACAAAACGTTATTATTGCCAGAACACCAACAATGGTGAATGAAATTTACTCGAACAAGGAAATTACTCCTGTCTAAAAAAAATTGTCAGCTGTTTCCATGGAGACAACCTCATAAGTCAACCTCGTTTTGCAGTGCAGACACCTGTTACACTAGCCCACAGCTCAAGCACACAAGGTCGACGTGAGAGAGAATCGCTCTTCTTCTTCCTGTTCTTGGCTTATGTCAACTTATCTTCTGTTGCTTTGATTTTACAAAATTGCATGCGCTGTTCTTAGAAATAAGTTTATTGCTAAGTTGTGTGCTCACTGGCTTTTACCCCGCTTTTGACATTTTGAAGCAAACCGTCTAACGCCAATCGCATATTCTCCCTCACATGCGACGACCTGTCTTGTTTGGGCCACGCGTCATCCATTCTTCTTCACCGTGCTAGCACGTCGGCCATTATGAATTGGAAGTTATTGGAAAAATACTAAGAAAAAAAACTACTGAAATAGTGGTGCTGCCACACAGACAGAATTGAGCAACCGAAATTAACCCGTTTATGATCGATATCAGCATTGATATCGATGGCAAACCATAACACTCTAAAAGAAGAAGGGTTTAAAGTACGATATGTACATAATATAAAAAACAAATCGAACATACCACAGCCAATGTTTCGAGTAGAAATAGATCCAGAGTTCCAACTCTTAAAGAAGGGAGATGTACATCCCATATACAACCTACGGTACCTTCTGCACCGTCGTATCTCGGTGGAAGAACCACACAAACGGGTGGGCCCTGTACAATGCCACAACTGGCAGGAGTTTGGGCACACTAAGCGGTACTGTACCTTGCCTAGTGTTTGCGTCATCTGTGGGGATTTACATACCTCCAAAGATTGTGTGAAACCGAGAGACAACTCACAATTAAAGAAATGTAGCAATTGCGGAGAAAATCACACGGCAAATTACAGAGGCTGCTCGGTGTATACTTCCTTAAACGAGAGGGGCACTAAGAAAACCACTAGCGCCGCCTTGACTCCAAAGACCCAGCCAGTTCCAAAACCTCAACATGTTCCAAATACGATCAATAACAATGTTCGTCAGAATCATTTCAAGACATATTCGCAAGCCCTCAAAGCCTCAAAGAGGAGCCCGAAACTCAGGAGACCCCCACTCCATCTACAAACTTGGAAAAAACCTTAAACAGTTTTGTGCAAATGATGCAAGATCATATGAAATCATTGCAAAATATGATGCAAGAATTAATTAGGAACCAAAACCTCCTATTACAAACAGTCTTAACAAGACCATGAATTCACTCAATATAGGTTTTTGGAATGCTAACGGTCTAAGCCAACACCGGATGAACTCCAAATATTTCTAGAAAGACAGCAGATAGACATAATGCTAATCTCTGAAACTCATTTGACGGCCTTTAATAATTTTAGTATTGACGGCTTTACGTTCTACGACACCAAGCACCCCCAAGGTAAAGCTAGAGGTGGAACAGGAATACCTATTAGAAAACGGATTAAACATCATCTACTGGGAGATTATTGCAGGAATTATATACACTCGACATCAGTGCACGTAGAAGATAGCTCTGGAGGGCTCACTGTATCTGCAATATACTGTCCCCCCCGTTTCAATATAACAGAATCCCAATTTACCGAATTCTTTACCAAGTTGGGCCCACGGTTTCTTGCAGCAGGTGATTATAACGCTAAACATACATTCTGGGGTTCCAGACTGATAACACCAAAGTGAAGAAACCAGGGTACGGAAAAACTCACTCATGAACGCTCAAAAATACATTCTACTCATATCACAAACAAATATTCAAAGAAAAATGTATAAACACTCAAATAACGAGCGAACTAACGCACAACAGCAATCGATCGCTCATAGCGGTGGCAATAAACTCAATGCATAAATTCACTCAAAAATGAATTATCGTACAATTTCTCTGGTAAATTCATTCTATGAGTTTATTTTATAATTTTTTGCGCTAGCGATCATTTTTTGAGTTTATCCTTTTTTGATCGCTCTTTGAGTTATCATTTTATGCGTTCACAAGGGTTTTTTGTGAGGTTTAACCCTGCAAAAAAGTGTGCGACGAGTCTCTAAAAAGATTTGTCCGGGAGCGCTCTCTTTCGGGTACAATTAGTCTACAATTGTTCCCAATTGTACCCGAACGGGTACATATGTATACTAATTGTAGACGAATTGTACCCGAAAGGGTATCAAACGGGTACAATTAGTCGCACAAATGGATGTGTCGCATTTGCTACCCGTTCGGGTACAAAACGGGTACAATTGTGAGCTTTTGCTACCCGTTCGGTCACAAACTGGGTACAATTAGTCTCTTCATAGGACATGCTCAAACAAAAGAGAACACTTCAACCCATATAAAGAGATACAAATGGGTAGTAATCGCATGCTCCCTTGCGAGTTGTCCCGGATGTATCCCGGAGTGATCGCATTTTTTGCAGGGAAGCAGCTAATGGCATCGTGAAGGCGCAGTTTTTTGATGATGGCGTGCGTTTATTAGATCATAAATATGATATATGCATGTATGTACATACATATGAATGCATTTGTGTACGTATATATGTATGTATGTACATATGTATGTATATATTTATAATATTTTAAAAAGCCTTAGGTCTTATAGCGATATATATGTACATATGTATATTGAAGTTGCACTTTAACAATTTTATTATGTATTTATTCAATCTAATAAAAAGTTTATATATGTATGAGTTTACATACATACCCTCACGGAAAAAAAAAGTTAGTTGCAAAAATAAATATATTAAAAAGTGATTTATATTCAACTAATTTTAAAGTAGCTTTAAACAAATGCAGCGCGGGACAGTTTCTTGTATATGTACATATTTATATGTAAACACATGTTTTCAGATCTAAGTATGCCAAGATTGTTTTTTCCTTTTTTTGGTTACCGTTTTTCAGCTTCACTTCCCATTAAACACTGAAAACGAAATTCTCAAACGGAGAAAATATTGTTTCATATTTATCATTTGAAAATTAAGATAAATTCAATTGTTTCTCAAATATTGTTTATCAACTTGAGAACAATTTGCGAAATTTGAGGAAAATTTGCTTCGCATTTTTACCATTTCTTGAATTTCGGCATCAAATGCAGGATTAAGTTATTTATGTTAAACTACAAGTAAAGTAGTTGAAAAGAAACTCAAGATAAAGTTATTTATTTTAAACTACTAGTAAAGTAGTTGAAAACAAATGCAGGATAGGGCAATTGACTGCTTGCTATGACATCGCCGTGTTAAAAAAGTCAGTTCATTGCAAAGGAAAAAGTCACATTTTCAATTAGTTGTTATTGAAAATAAAGTAGTTTATAAAGTGATTTAAAATTAATTAAATTTCCTACAGGGTATGTATTTGTATTCATTCGACACATACATACATATATGTATATGCATATGAAATAGGACGTTATTGAAAAAAGTTCTGAAATAAGACGTTTTTCAAACAATTTTTGAAATAGCCGTCGATATGTAGTCTAGGTATATAAATATTTTATTTAACATTGGTACCTACATCTTTAGATTTTACTTTAAAACTGGAATTGAACAACTGAGCGTACGTTCAAAATACAAGTTCGGATTTTATTAAATTGTACATATGTATGTATGTATGTATATAATATTAATGCATGCACATATGTATGTCTATTCAGTAATGGCATGCGGGTAATGATATTTTCCATTTCGAATATATATACATAGTACATGTGTACAAATAAATAAAATGCGAACTTATTTTTTTAACGCTCAATTGTTGTATTCTAGTTTTCAAGTAAGAACTAAATACATACATATATATGTAGGTATTTATGTTAAAAAAAATATTTAACAACCCTTAACTCATACATATAGACTACAAATGTACATAAATATATATGTAGGTACATCGGTATGTAAATATAAATTTTTATAAATATTAATTTAAATAAATTGAATAATTTAATTAGTTTGAATAAATACATACTTAATAAAATTTAAACTCGATATACCTACATATCCATATACATACATACCATATACATACCTATCGCTATGGGAGCTAAGGCTTTTTAAAATATTATAAATATGTACATACATATGTATGTACATCCATATATACGTACACACATGCATGAATATGTATGTACATACATACATACATCATATTTATGGTCTAATACAGGGGTCTTCGTTTCATAGCACTGAGGTGCAACGCTCAACTCACACAGATTGTTATACTCTCTCGTTTTGTCGTAGTAAGAGCGCAAAAGTTAGGTGACCATCTACGACCGTGCGACGATTCAGTTGCTTGCGGGCAAGCAAAAAGATAATAACGTACACGCATACTTCGTTTTCATACGAACGTACACGCATACTTCGTTTTCATTGTGCGACTTGGTATAGCAGCGCATAAAAGCGAAAAATATATGCGTGCACGTTGTTGTCTTTTTGCTTGCCCGCAAGCTACTGAACGATGCGACGGTAGTAGCTGGGCACTCAACTAGTCGTTTTTCACTAATACTGCTGCAGTTACTAACACTGCTGCAGTTAGAGTTTTGGGGATCTCTGGTCTAATAAACGCACGCCATCATCCAAAAATTGAGCCTTCACAATGCCATTAGCTGCTGCCAACAAACCCTTGTGAACGCATAAAATGATAAACTCAAAGAGCAATCAAAAAATGATACACTCAAAAAATGATCGCTAGCGCAAAAAATTATAAAATAAACTCATAGAATGAATTTTCAAAAAATGAATTTTCAAACGATCTCTCATTTTAAAATGAATTTATGTAAGAGTTTATCGCCACTGCAGAGACCCATCGATCGCTGTTGATGTGCGTTCATTTGCGTTCGTTGTCACTGTGTATTTGCGCTCATGAGAGCGTGGCATAGCTCAGAATTATAGAGTGATAATTCGTTTGAGTGAGTTTATTTTGAGCGTTCTTCGCACACTGGTACTAAGTCACCGAATAACCATGTGTTACGTATTTTCACAATAAGAATTGCTCATGGCAACCCTGGAGAACCAGTTTCTTCATCACCAATACATGTGCATATCCCGCCATTGGAACGATTGTCAAGGTTGAGATGGGAAATTTCAGTTAAGCTTTCCCCATGAGACAAGGCAGATCTATAAAGGTAACAGCACGGCGGCCATGTTGAAAATATCTCGTCTAAAACGTCAAAAAGCACGTACGAAAATGTAAAGAAGACGAAAGTAAACAAAATAAAAGCAATACGATTTGACAATTTAGCCAAAATGAAAATGAATCAGCTGCTGAGCTTATTGTGTGTATCACCAACGCCGTCGGCGGCACCGAAATACCGAAAGCCACAGTGCCGAACACATCGAAAATGGCATCAGCAACCCCGACGGTTCGAAGTTCAGTGTAGCCAAATATGTGAACTGTGTTCGAATCAGTGTTGCCAAGTACTGATGCGAAATTCAAGACAGGTAGGCGCAGCGGCGAATTCAGAAAATACTTTTTTTATTTAGAAAGGTACAATGTAATGTCAAAATCAAAGCAAATTCACACTATACTTCGTCAGTTTATTTTACTAAAAACTATTTATTTAAATAATAAAATAATGGATTCTATTGTGATAGCAGCTATATTAGTGGAGGAATAAGAGCAAAGGAATCTGATAAACGAGAGAAAGTTTTTAAGGGATCATAGCAATCCTTTTACTTTAAGTAAACAAGCGTAAATTTAATTAGAGGCTGAAAATAAAAATAATAGTCTTAACTTTGCGTGAAAGAAACCTTTACCTTGTCCTTTTTTCTGTTTTTCATAGAATTATTTTGAACTACGTAAAAGCAAAATGTATACAAAAACAGGGGAAAATTTCAATAACAATGTACCCGGCACCGGAATTTTTCGTTTATTTTTTTTGGCGATAGATCACTAAAATGCAAACGAAATCTTACGGAAACTTATAATTCATTAATAACACAATATTTTTGCATAGAGCACCCTTATGCACTGCGCCGCGCTTTGAAAAGTAGCCCTCAGCCGACAGAACTACCTTTCTGGAGTTAGATCTGGAGAGATTTACAGTAATTTTGCGTAGTCGGGAGTGTTATAACTAGTAAAATTATCATTAGCAGAAATTTTCCTGAAGGATTCATTGAAACATTCTTAGTGGCTTGGAAATAAATATGGCGGGCGCATTATACTGAAGCCGACCTTCCACCACCTGCAATATTTGTTTGAACGCGTCTTTATTGAGACGAAAGTTTTTACTGAAATGGTAAATTGTTGGTAATACACATTCATAATTCGTTAGTTGCTTTTTTATAGTAGTCAAACAATAATTATCAACTTCAGAAAATGCATTATTATTCTTTGGTGAAAATATATTTTAATTTCCAAAACCTACATACACACGTATTTATTATCATTGTTTCACAATTTTTTCTCTGAAGTTTTTCTTTGCATATAACAGCAATTCAATCTCGGTGGAAAATGCAATGAACTCACGCCATGTTTGTGGCTTCTCGCGACCGGTTGATTAATATATTTACATATATTCACACTTATTAACACTTATTCCAACTTCATACATGCATTTACACAATTTACTTAAACTTTTATTGTCATTTTTTGGTATTTTGTTAATATCGCCGCAACCAAATACTTGCGGCAAATTTCGGCACGAAAAACTGTCAAAATGTTCGTTCATTCGGTGTTCCTAATGCCGATTTACCGAACTTCGAAAAATTCGGCGCGCCGTCGGTTGTCATAATTCCGATTTGCCGAAAACGTCATTTCGGTACCGCCGACGGTTTTGGTGATAGTGGCATATATTACCGGTATAGATCTGCCTTGCCATGAGAGGCCTACTTATAGAGGTTGGCTCGAAAGCTTGCCTATTTGCAAAAAAAAATTTTCGTGCAATCTATAAAGAGTTTAAATTTGAAGAATGAATCAAAACCATATAACCATTTAAAAAAAAAATTCAATGTAAATTTCGGATACAATTGCTCATTTAAAATTTGTTTAGACTCTTAGTTTAGGAAGAAAAGGAATTAATTACAGGATTTAAAAAAAAAGGTTACATTTAAGATATCTAGTAACTGAATAAGAAAGTACAAAACGTTATTATTGCCAGAACACCAACAATGGTGAATGAAATTTACTCGAACAAGGAAATTACTCCTGTCTAAAAAAAATTGTCAGCTGTTTCCATGGAGACAACCTCATAAGTCAACCTCGTTTTGCAGTGCAGACACCTGTTACACTAGCCCACAGCTCAAGCACACAAGGTCGACGTGAGAGAGAATCGCTCTTCTTCTTCCTGTTCTTGGCTTATGTCAACTTATCTTCTGTTGCTTTGATTTTACAAAATTGCATGCGCTGTTCTTAGAAATAAGTTTATTGCTAAGTTGTGTGCTCACTGGCTTTTACCCCGCTTTTGACATTTTGAAGCAAACCGTCTAACGCCAATCGCATATTCTCCCTCACATGCGACGACCTGTCTTGTTTGGGCCACGCGTCATCCATTCTTCTTCACCGTGCTAGCACGTCGGCCATTATGAATTGGAAGTTATTGGAAAAATACTAAGAAAAAAAACTACTGAAATAGTGGTGCTGCCACACAGACAGAATTGAGCAACCGAAATTAACCCGTTTATGATCGATATCAGCATTGATATCGATGGCAAACCATAACACTCTAAAAGAAGAAGGGTTTAAAGTACGATATGTACATAATATAAAAAACAAATCGAACATACCACAGCCAATGTTTCGAGTAGAAATAGATCCAGAGTTCCAACTCTTAAAGAAGGGAGATGTACATCCCATATACAACCTACGGTACCTTCTGCACCGTCGTATCTCGGTGGAAGAACCACACAAACGGGTGGGCCCTGTACAATGCCACAACTGGCAGGAGTTTGGGCACACTAAGCGGTACTGTACCTTGCCTAGTGTTTGCGTCATCTGTGGGGATTTACATACCTCCAAAGATTGTGTGAAACCGAGAGACAACTCACAATTAAAGAAATGTAGCAATTGCGGAGAAAATCACACGGCAAATTACAGAGGCTGCTCGGTGTATACTTCCTTAAACGAGAGGGGCACTAAGAAAACCACTAGCGCCGCCTTGACTCCAAAGACCCAGCCAGTTCCAAAACCTCAACATGTTCCAAATACGATCAATAACAATGTTCGTCAGAATCATTTCAAGACATATTCGCAAGCCCTCAAAGCCTCAAAGAGGAGCCCGAAACTCAGGAGACCCCCACTCCATCTACAAACTTGGAAAAAACCTTAAACAGTTTTGTGCAAATGATGCAAGATCATATGAAATCATTGCAAAATATGATGCAAGAATTAATTAGGAACCAAAACCTCCTATTACAAACAGTCTTAACAAGACCATGAATTCACTCAATATAGGTTTTTGGAATGCTAACGGTCTAAGCCAACACCGGATGAACTCCAAATATTTCTAGAAAGACAGCAGATAGACATAATGCTAATCTCTGAAACTCATTTGACGGCCTTTAATAATTTTAGTATTGACGGCTTTACGTTCTACGACACCAAGCACCCCCAAGGTAAAGCTAGAGGTGGAACAGGAATACCTATTAGAAAACGGATTAAACATCATCTACTGGGAGATTATTGCAGGAATTATATACACTCGACATCAGTGCACGTAGAAGATAGCTCTGGAGGGCTCACTGTATCTGCAATATACTGTCCCCCCCGTTTCAATATAACAGAATCCCAATTTACCGAATTCTTTACCAAGTTGGGCCCACGGTTTCTTGCAGCAGGTGATTATAACGCTAAACATACATTCTGGGGTTCCAGACTGATAACACCAAAGTGAAGAAACCAGGGTACGGAAAAACTCACTCATGAACGCTCAAAAATACATTCTACTCATATCACAAACAAATATTCAAAGAAAAATGTATAAACACTCAAATAACGAGCGAACTAACGCACAACAGCAATCGATCGCTCATAGCGGTGGCAATAAACTCAATGCATAAATTCACTCAAAAATGAATTATCGTACAATTTCTCTGGTAAATTCATTCTATGAGTTTATTTTATAATTTTTTGCGCTAGCGATCATTTTTTGAGTTTATCCTTTTTTGATCGCTCTTTGAGTTATCATTTTATGCGTTCACAAGGGTTTTTTGTGAGGTTTAACCCTGCAAAAAAGTGTGCGACGAGTCTCTAAAAAGATTTGTCCGGGAGCGCTCTCTTTCGGGTACAATTAGTCTACAATTGTTCCCAATTGTACCCGAACGGGTACATATGTATACTAATTGTAGACGAATTGTACCCGAAAGGGTATCAAACGGGTACAATTAGTCGCACAAATGGATGTGTCGCATTTGCTACCCGTTCGGGTACAAAACGGGTACAATTGTGAGCTTTTGCTACCCGTTCGGTCACAAACTGGGTACAATTAGTCTCTTCATAGGACATGCTCAAACAAAAGAGAACACTTCAACCCATATAAAGAGATACAAATGGGTAGTAATCGCATGCTCCCTTGCGAGTTGTCCCGGATGTATCCCGGAGTGATCGCATTTTTTGCAGGGAAGCAGCTAATGGCATCGTGAAGGCGCAGTTTTTTGATGATGGCGTGCGTTTATTAGATCATAAATATGATATATGCATGTATGTACATACATATGAATGCATTTGTGTACGTATATATGTATGTATGTACATATGTATGTATATATTTATAATATTTTAAAAAGCCTTAGGTCTTATAGCGATATATATGTACATATGTATATTGAAGTTGCACTTTAACAATTTTATTATGTATTTATTCAATCTAATAAAAAGTTTATATATGTATGAGTTTACATACATACCCTCACGGAAAAAAAAAGTTAGTTGCAAAAATAAATATATTAAAAAGTGATTTATATTCAACTAATTTTAAAGTAGCTTTAAACAAATGCAGCGCGGGACAGTTTCTTGTATATGTACATATTTATATGTAAACACATGTTTTCAGATCTAAGTATGCCAAGATTGTTTTTTCCTTTTTTTGGTTACCGTTTTTCAGCTTCACTTCCCATTAAACACTGAAAACGAAATTCTCAAACGGAGAAAATATTGTTTCATATTTATCATTTGAAAATTAAGATAAATTCAATTGTTTCTCAAATATTGTTTATCAACTTGAGAACAATTTGCGAAATTTGAGGAAAATTTGCTTCGCATTTTTACCATTTCTTGAATTTCGGCATCAAATGCAGGATTAAGTTATTTATGTTAAACTACAAGTAAAGTAGTTGAAAAGAAACTCAAGATAAAGTTATTTATTTTAAACTACTAGTAAAGTAGTTGAAAACAAATGCAGGATAGGGCAATTGACTGCTTGCTATGACATCGCCGTGTTAAAAAAGTCAGTTCATTGCAAAGGAAAAAGTCACATTTTCAATTAGTTGTTATTGAAAATAAAGTAGTTTATAAAGTGATTTAAAATTAATTAAATTTCCTACAGGGTATGTATTTGTATTCATTCGACACATACATACATATATGTATATGCATATGAAATAGGACGTTATTGAAAAAAGTTCTGAAATAAGACGTTTTTCAAACAATTTTTGAAATAGCCGTCGATATGTAGTCTAGGTATATAAATATTTTATTTAACATTGGTACCTACATCTTTAGATTTTACTTTAAAACTGGAATTGAACAACTGAGCGTACGTTCAAAATACAAGTTCGGATTTTATTAAATTGTACATATGTATGTATGTATGTATATAATATTAATGCATGCACATATGTATGTCTATTCAGTAATGGCATGCGGGTAATGATATTTTCCATTTCGAATATATATACATAGTACATGTGTACAAATAAATAAAATGCGAACTTATTTTTTTAACGCTCAATTGTTGTATTCTAGTTTTCAAGTAAGAACTAAATACATACATATATATGTAGGTATTTATGTTAAAAAAAATATTTAACAACCCTTAACTCATACATATAGACTACAAATGTACATAAATATATATGTTGGTACATCGGTATGTAAATATAAATTTTTATAAATATTAATTTAAATAAATTGAATAATTTAATTAGTTTGAATAAATACATACTTAATAAAATTTAAACTCGATATACCTACATATCCATATACATACATACCATATACATACCTATCGCTATGGGAGCTAAGGCTTTTTAAAATATTATAAATATGTACATACATATGTATGTACATCCATATATACGTACACACATGCATGAATATGTATGTACATACATACATACATCATATTTATGGTCTAATACAGGGGTCTTCGTTTCATAGCACTGAGGTGCAACGCTCAACTCACACAGATTGTTATTAGGCATGGGTAACACTGCGCTGCGCGGCGCAATTGCGCTAACACCAACCCTGGCGTTATTGCGCTAACTCCGATTTGGGAATTGCGCCAACTCAATATAGCGCCAACTCAATATTGCGCCAACTCAATTTTGCAATAGAACACCGACTCAATTTCGTGCGCTAACACCAGCACCAATATAGCGCTAGTGTAAAATGGCGCAACCACAACGCCAATAACAGCACCATATTATATGTATACGTATGACACCGTCACAATTATGTATGCTTGATAGTGATCTAAGTGACCTTAATTTCCAGCATATTTTCACAAATATACGGAATATGTTTCCAAATGATTATGAAAATTTAAATTAATTGTGCCCTCGTATATGTAAGCAGAATTGCGCCAAAAGAAATAAAACAGGGATGGTAAACAGTAACAAACGAAAAAATGTTATTTATCGATTATTCCATGACAATTGCGCTAAAGGTGTTATTGCGCCAGTACCGTGAGTTGGCGCCACGGTTGGCGCTGGAGTTATTGTATCAGCGCCAAAAAAATTGCGCCATTACCCATGGCTAATTGTTATACTCTCTCGTTTTGTCGTAGTAAGAGCGCAAAAGTTAGGTGACCATCTACGACCGTGCGACGATTCAGTTGCTTGCGGGCAAGCAAAAAGATAATAACGTACACGCATACTTCGTTTTCATACGAACGTACACGCATACTTCGTTTTCATTGTGCGACTTGGTATAGCAGCGCATAAAAGCGAAAAATATATGCGTGCACGTTGTTGTCTTTTTGCTTGCCCGCAAGCTACTGAACGATGCGACGGTAGTAGCTGGGCACTCAACTAGTCGTTTTTCACTAATACTGCTGCAGTTACTAACACTGCTGCAGTTAGAGTTTTGGGGATCTCTGGTCTAATAAACGCACGCCATCATCCAAAAATTGAGCCTTCACAATGCCATTAGCTGCTGCCAACAAACCCTTGTGAACGCATAAAATGATAAACTCAAAGAGCAATCAAAAAATGATAAACTCAAAAAATGATCGCTAGCGCAAAAAATTATAAAATAAACTCATAGAATGAATTTTCAAAAAATGAATTTTCAAACGATCTCTCATTTTAAAATGAATTTATGTAAGAGTTTATCGCCACTGCAGAGACCCATCGATCGCTGTTGATGTGCGTTCATTTGCGTTCGTTGTCACTGTGTATTTGCGCTCATGAGAGCGTGGCATAGCTCAGAATTATAGAGTGATAATTCGTTTGAGTGAGTTTATTTTGAGCGTTCTTCGCACACTGGAAAAAAACCTATTCAAAGCAATTTTAAGCAGGGTAGGAAGAAACTCAGAGTATGAGTGAGTGAGTGAGGAATTTCAGCATCACGGCATGATGATGAGTGGCCGTTTGCGTTTCTCGCTCATCTCTAAAGCAGAGTGAGGATTTTTTTTGTTTCCTCACTCATTTCGAATGAGCGATGAAGAAATGAGGCGCTCACGCTGCGTGTGAGATGAGCCGTCGTAGGATTCCTCTTCTCTTTGTGTAATGCGAGTGAGCGTGTGGGTGAGTGCGCAGAAACTCAGTAAATATTACATACATATATTAGAATGCATACATACATATATTTATGTTGCAGTGTGCAATTTAGTGACATGTTTTTCTAATAAAAAGCATGTCTGGTTGTTTTTCTGCTTTTTTTTCATATTTATGCCCGTTTTAGGCGATTGAGTAGGTATGTAAAATCCATATTTCTACCTAAACTTGGTTTTTGTTGTTTTTCATCTATGTATATGTGTAGATATGTATTTAATTCAGCAGATGCAATTACGAATATTTACATACGTATGTATGTAGGTAGGTAGTTAAAAGGAACATTATTTTTAAGAATGTGCATTCGTTGCTTGATATAATGTTTTTTGTATGATAAAATATATGTATGTATGTACCTACATATGTAGGTACTTACCTACTTGTTTAGTTTTTATTTATTATGCGACTAACGCAAAAAAACTATTTATTCGTCATTAGAATCATATTTTTTTGCATTTGACATTAACAGTCTATTTCTCACAATTTTTTACCTTGACAACAATAAAATAAAATAATTTTGAAATAAAAAAGAAATGAAAATAGGTATGTACCTACAAGTTGTAAATTTAGCAAGCTCTATCTAACTTCCGCTTTTCAATCAAGGGAATGAAGAAGTCCTATTTGCGTACCGTATTGTTCCAAATATACTCAGTACATAGCCATCCTTCTATTTTAATTTTAATTTTCATTATTATTTTATTTTAGTAATTTATTATTCAAATTAAAAAAAAAAATTGTTCTAGTTGAGTTTAAAATTAAATGACAATCAAATTGTTCTTTGAGGGATAGTTTATCTTTTTTCAACCTACAGTAGAATTGTTTTTGTAGTTTTACTTTCGGTAGATTTTTCAAACAATAAATACAAGAAAAATTCAGAGAAATAAAGTGGTGTCATACGGGCTTTCGTTATTCGATTTCGAACATAAAAGCGCTGCCAAAGAGTTTTCTACTACCATATTTGCCATAAAGTACATTATTTTGAACAAAAGTCAAGATTAAACAAATATTTAATCTTAAAATGCGATAGATTTTAAACGCCGTGCAGTAGATCTTCATATTTAAAAAAATGTGCTGTAGATTTACCACATATGCGTGCAGTGTGCACACTGCAGAGTAAACAAATTTGTAGCATTCATGCAGCTCCATACTGCATACTTACTACAGACGGTTGGCTGCGTCATCGCCAAGCTGTGAGGCGTCGCTCATATTCCTCACTCACTCAGAGCAACTCATGAGGGCGCAGCTGAGGAGAGGCAACGCTACTAGCGTGCCTCATCTTGGCTGCTCACTCTGCTGCCACTCACGCAGAGCGCTCACGCTAATGTGTGGCCTCTGTTGTTTATGCGCTCAGAGGCCACTCATGCAGCTGCACCCTCATGAGTGAAGCATGTGTGAGTGAGGAGCCAAAATGAGGCAAATCCAAACCCTGATTTTAAGCAATGACCTAGACATTATTTCCACTGGTCAGCCAACATATTGGCCTACTGATAGAAGCAAAACCCCCGACTTAATAGACTTTGGTGTAACTCGTGGAATCAAAAGAGAATTAATTAAGATAAAATCGGCTTTCGATCTATCATCTGATCACTCTCCTTGTGTTACCACTATTGATATAATCCCATATTTCAACGAATTGAATTCGAGCTTAACCAATAAATTTACAAACTGGCTTAAGTACAAAAAATTTATCAGCTCTCATACCAACCTAAATTCAAGCCTTAAATCAGCAGCCGAAGTAGACTCCGCGATTACTGACTTCACAAATGTCCTTCAAGTAGCAGCAAAGGTATCAACGCGCCCACAGCCTAACACTACCCAGAGGAGTGTCCCTAGTTATTTCAAAGGAAACGATATCACCGATCTCATCCACAAGAAAAGGCAAATTAGGAAAGACTGGCAGAGGTTACGCTCGCCAACTTTGAAATACGAACTGAAAAAATGCACGAAAGAGCTACAGATGCTATTGCAGGACAAAAAAGAAGCAGATTTCCAAAACAGAATTAAATCCTTGACAGCCACATCTTCTACAGACCACTCATTGTGGCGGTCACTGAAAACTTTCAAAAGGCCAGTTTTGCAGGATCCTCCAGTACGAATCGAAAACGGTGACTTTGCTCGAAGCGACCAGGAAAAAGGAACCGCATTTGCAGCCCACCTTTCGCGGGTATTTACTCCTAATCCAGGGAGCAATTTCCTCCCAGAACATGCCCTTCGCTTACCAACAGTCCCTCTCCAATTCAAGATAAATGACCTGAATAATGTTATCTGTAACGACATCCAGAAAAATAAGGCACCCGGACACGACAGAATAACCGGTGAAATGGTAAAACAACTCCCTCCAATTGCTACCAAGTTATTATTATACGTTTTCAATAGCCTCCTGCGACTAAACTACTTTCCTGAATCTTGGAAACTTTCCGAAATCATTATGATTCCAAAACCATGGAAAACCCCAACCCTGTTAAACTCTTACAGGCCAATTAGCTTAATTTCAATATTTTCCAAACTATTCGAAAAGTTGTTGCTGAAAAAAATGCAGCCCATCCTAGACACACGCGGGACAATACCAAGTCACCAATTTGGTTTTAGGGAGAAACACGGTACGATAGAGCAAGTGCATACAATAGTAACTCAAATACGGTCGGCTTTTGAAACCAAAAAGTATTGCACTGCACTCTTCCTAGACGTAGCACAAGCTTTCGACAAGGTATGGCTAGAAGGACTATTATTTAAAATAAGACGTACACTTCCGTACAATATATGCCTTATTTTAGAGAACTTTCTAACCGGAAGAAAGTTTCGAGTAAGGCAAAAAAGTTATACCACTGAAAGCTATCCAATCTTCGCCGGAGTTCCACAAGGTAGTGTCTTGGGACCCATTGTATATTTAATATTCACAAGTGACTTGCCCACTAATGAAAATCTCGTTACTTCAACATTTGCGGATGACACAGCAATACTTAGTGTGCACTCAAATCCCTCAACGGCTGCCAGACGGTTGCAAAGCCATCTAAGAATTGTAGAACAATGGCTTTCAGATTGGAGAATTAAAGTCAATGAATCTAAGTGTGTACAAGTCACTTTTACTCTAAAAAAAGATACCTGCCCCTCTGTCTCAATTAATGGCAAAATAGTAACCCAAAAAGATTACGTCACCTACCTTGGTGTTACCTTAGACAGAAGGCTTAGTTGGAAATATCATACTGATAATAAGTTAATACAAGCAAAGCTGAAAATAAGCAATCTACAATGGATCATTGGTCCAAAATCTAAATTAAGCCTAGACAACAAAATATTTTTATTTAATATGGTGTTAAAACCATCCTGGATATATGGAATACAGCTTTGGGGTTCAGCATCCAAATCCAGTCTAGAAAGAATACACAGGGAACAATCTAAGATATTAAGATCAATATGCCGGGCGCCTTGGTACATGAAAAATTCCGCTATACACAGGGATCTAAAAATTAACACAGTTGTTGAAGAAGTAAAAAATATACAAACTAACTACGCCACAAGACTAGGCAATCATCCAAACATACTGGCTAAAAGCCTGTTAGAACAGAGATACCCCAGACGGTTAAAGAGAAAGGATATCCAGCTAAATTGTGACCAAGGCTAGAGCCACTAAAATTAAAACTTCGAATAGCCTATCCTATTAGGCCGTAAAACCTCTAAATTGCAAAAAGGAGCTTATTGAAATTCCTTCCATTCAGAAAGCTACAACAGCATTTACTAATACACATGTAATGAATATAAAATAAAATAACGTATATACTCTTAGTAAAAACAAAAACATTCACATACACATAATAAATGTATTCATAAGTATTTATTTTATATCAAATAAAATTTTCATCCATATGTTATTTGAAGCAGTGGCAACGAATAACGTCATTGTATTCTAGGTTAAGATTCTATAAAAATTGTCATATTCTTCAAGAATGATACAATAAAAACTATAGCCGAAAAAAAAAACCTTCCTAAATAGGTATAAAAAAGGAGCTAGCATCTACATACCTACATTTGCTATAAAAATGGCTATTAAGAACTCGTCACATATGTATGTATGTATTTGCAAAAAAAAAAAAAATTATAAAAAAAGACTCAATAATGTAATTATAATAAACAAGGAAAATGTAACTACCCGCCTTCTACTAAAGATCGCAGGCAATCCGAGATAATATTGAATACGTATACATAAATAAAATTTATGTATATACATACATATGTTCATACCCTGTAGGGAAAATCTCTAGTTCCGAACTAGGTCGCCTCTAGTGCATTTTTCGCCACTATTAGTGCGAGCTAAATCTCTTTTGCTTGTTATCAACTGGCGAATTTAACACGGCGATGTCCTAGGCGGTGTCAATTGTCATCCTCTGCACTACATTTTCGATAGTTCCGAACTAGGACTAAATTCTACAGTTTTCACTAGTTCGTTTATTGGCACAATTTCGATAGTTCTGAACTAACTACAAGTACCTACAAAATTCTACAGTTTTATATCTGAAGCTTAAGTGCAGCATGTGACACACTTAAATCAAGTGGCGCGATGGCACACTGGCGAGCGCGGGTTCGAATCCTGTCGGTGTCGAGGCGGATGATAATTTTTTTTTAACTAATATTTTTTTATTTATTAATAAAAATTTACAAAAATATTTAAAAAGTAATAAAATAAAAAAACAAAATCAAAATAAGCCTGAGGGATCGGAAAAGCATAATTAGGGGAACATTTCATTTCATACAAGTGAAGATGCAAATAGAAAACTCTTTATATAAAACGCTTCACTAAACATCTGAGAATTGCAGAAATATACAAAGCCAACAGCAATTGAACGAACGAAACATTTTCATAGAATTTTTGTCACTTCGAAATTGCACACAAATCAAAGTGTGTCTCATAATGGTCACTCAATTCACTCCTTCGGAACTGGTGAGGGTGTAACTACAATTGATCTAGTTCCCTTTTGACATCTTTTCGCTAGTTCGGAACTAGAAATTTTGCTTACTAGTTATTGAGATCCCTGCAGGGTATGGAAACCATTCCCTTGTATGCATACACCCAACCATACATAAATATGTACGCACAAATGCTTGGCTAAGGCAACTGCGAAAATCTGCTTGCATTTCCTTCCATACAACGCAGCTGAAAAATGTCCATGAGAAAATCTTTTCGTGAACGCTAAAATACTGGGGTCGAATCGTGACACACGATCACGGATTGATTTCGATACGAAAAATAATTCCGTGATACGTCTCACGTATTTGCTAAATGGCATTACCACATACGAATGCTTTCGTATCGTAATTGGTTTTCGAGTTCACAATGGGTTTTACAAATAACCACCTTGTGGAACACACTCTTAGTTCACAATAGATGTAGAAGTGTCAAAAAGGTCGCACAGCTGATCGAAAATTATTATAATTGTAACTTTTTCTTTTATTTCCATGCCATGATGGCTAATTTTCTATTTGGGGAAAAATTTTACATATAAAAGATTTTTACGGTTTCAATAAAATTCGCAGTGAAAGCGAAAAGGAGACAGATCGTGTCGCCGGTTCCAACAAGCGCATTTGCCCCGAGCCAATAAATTTAAAAATCTCAACACGTGTTGTAAATTTAACACTTGTCGATTTGCCGGGCATCACCAAAGTACCAGTGGGCGATTAACCAAACCATTTTGAAGCAATTTAAATATGGATGTGGACTTGGTATTGAAATACATTGATAATCCAAAATAATAGCGGCCAACACAGATATGGCAAAAAGCTAGGTACTCAATTTGGCCAAAGAAAGTGATCCCGATGGTCGACGCACATTGGCAGTTGTCACTAAACTCGATCTCATGGATGCTATTAATTATGCGGTCGTGTGATACCAGTAAAATTGGGCAATATTGGCGTGGTGAATCGATCGCAGCAAGATATCATTGATAAGAAACGAATCGATGATCCAACATTGGCTACCCGCAATGGTACACCTTATTTGGCGAAAACCTTAAATCGTTTGGTTATGCATCACAGCATCACATACGTGATTGTTTTAGGGATGGGCAAATTGGAAAAATATATCGATATATATTATATCGATATTTAAAAAAACATCGATTTATGCCGTGTAAAAACATCGATATATCAATATATCGAAAGGGTCGGCTTTACATTAAGGAACCACGTCCCGCAAAAACCACTTCTTCACGGGGTTAGAGGTGTTCGCACAGCTCTCAAAACTGAAATCCAAACTTGCCGGAGACTTATAGTTTACTAGATATTTGTTGTTAAAGTTCGATGGGTCTACAGATATTCTACGAATCCTGAAGTATAAACATAAACATCATTAAAAATTGCTTGAAGAATAAAGTAATGTAAATTCAAGCACCCGAACAGTATGGTTATACCACTTCTTAAAAAATGTTCTGGTGTTAAATTCAAAGCGAATCAGAAATGTATGAAAAATATCGAATTTGGCTCGAAATGGCAAAAATTATCGATTATCGATGCACGGTAATTCAAAATATCGTCGATATTATCGGCTGTACTATTTTAAAAATATCGATATATTGATATATCGATATATATCGCCCAACCCTAGATTGTTTGCCAGATTTGAAGGTATAAACCAAATGTTTCATATAATATACTTAAAGTTATTTAGAGTACATACATATATTTTTACTTTTTGCAGACGCGCGTTAACGTTATGTCATCACAATTTCAATCGTTGCTCCATTCAGAAGACGTTTCTGTTAAAAGCTAAACGCTATTGCAAATAATAACTAAATTTGCTAGCGCCTACTGCTGCACAATTGAGGGCACGGCTAGGAGTTTCAAAAACAAATATACATAATGAAATGTGACACATTAAATGTAATATTTGTTTTTGCAAAGCCAAATACAAAAAATAAACAAATTTTGACATCCGTACAAAACGAATTTAAGGATATACATACATACATACATAAGTACATATTGCAAAATAAAACTTAAAATTTAAATATGGATGTGCATTTACTTTTTTATTTGAGTTCAAGTGAAAGTGAGGAAGATGAAAGGGTGGCACGGAGGCTACTTAGGGATAAAAGTGATCCTTTTGCATTGTCGAATAAAGCGTACGTATATATAATACAAAAACAATTTTTGCAGAAAAATTAAAGTTTTTTGTACAGATTTCTGAAACGCTTTAGGCTTTCTAAAGAGGCATTTGAATATGTACTAAACCTGCTAAATTTGAAGCAACTGGATGCGAAAGCTGTGCCTCCGGTACTACAACTTGCTGCTACGCTTTCCCTGCTAGGAAGTGGTGGCTATCAGCATTGTGTTGGCAGCGACTATTTGGTTGGAATGTGCCAAAGTACCATATCGAAGATATCATCCCATGTACTTCTGGAAATGGAAAATAAATTATGTTCACTTCATATCCGGTTTGAACCCAATAATTCTTCTAGATGCAAAGAATGGTTTGTGGAAAAATATAGAATACCTGGAGGTAATATTGGCACTTTCTTTTAAAAGTGGATATTAAAATAGATTAGTATAATTTCAGTTATTGGTTGCGTTGATGGTACTCACATCGCTTTACAAAAACCTTCAAATGACGAGCACACGTACTTCAATAGGAAAGGGTACCATAGTATAAATGCCATGGTTGTAAGTTTCCTTGTTAGGGATTAAATAGTAATGTTAAATGTGTACATACATACGTACTTTATTAGATATGTGACCACTCTTACAAAATTTTGGCAATCAACTGTCAATACGGCGGAGCAGCACATGATTCCTTCGTTTGGAGGCATTCAGATCAGCGGCGAGTTTTACAAGAAGGATTTGAGGGTAACAGACACGGAAATGCATGGCTTTTAGGTATCTTCTGGTACTGTCAATAGCATTTTACACAAAGTGTATATTAAATTTCTTTAACAGGAGATTCTGGCTATCCACTGGAGCCGTGGTGTATCACGCCTTACAGGAACCCCGCTGATGGCTCAGACGAATCAATTTTTAACGACGTTCACTCAAAGGCAAGGTCAATTATCGAACGTACAATTGGTATTCTTAAAGGAAGATGGAGAATTTTAAATTATGGAAATAGAGGAAGGTACCATCCTACAAAAGTGGCAAGGTTTGCGAATGTGTGCGCAGCATTACACAATATATGCATTCAATTTAAAGTTAATTTTCATCTGCGAAACTTTGAAACGGAGCAAATTAGTGATGTTAACCCGGGTGAATCCAATCAACTCACCGCAATTGGCCACACAATAAGAGACCAAATAAAACAATCACTTGTTAGGTTAGGTTAGGTTAGGTTGAGGTGGCTGTCTCCGCAATTCATGAAAGCGGGGACACACTTAGGCCGAGGTGGCCCATTGTGATACCACACGGGAGCCCTAGCTTCCTTATCCCTGTTTACAAACCTTTCCGGAAAAATTTGATTCGAAAGTATGATAAGATTAGATGCCAGTTAAGCTAAACCAGCGCGTTTGTTTCATGAAGCGCAGAAAATCTAGTGTCCTTGCATTTTCCATCTCCGCCAGGCACTCGAAAAAGTGTTTATGGAGAAAGCGGTACCTGGATTGCGACAGTGCGGGGCAGTGGCATAGATAGTGCTCAACACTCTCTATTTCCTCCACGTCCCTGCAGCTGCGGCAGAAGTCGTTTTTATATAGGCCCATGCGAGGCGTGAGTGCCCATAAGACAATGGCCTGTTAGAAGTCCCACCAGCGGACCTATAGAGAGCCGATTCAGATGCAGCACCGATACAGACCTAGCCTCATCCAGTCTAGGCCAGATTTGCCTAGAAATCACACAAGTTGACTCCCTGGCCCATCTAGCGTTAGCCTGTTCAATGGAGCGAGATCTCAACCAGTGCTTGCATGAGTTAAGCGGGGGGCCAACCCATGTCGGAGATGTGATATCCTGCAAGCTTGTGCCCTCCCTTGCCAACTCATCTGCAATGCAGTTGCCCCGAACGTTGTTTGGCCTGGAACCCAAATGACGTTCAGGTCGCACCTTTCGGCTAGTTTGTTCAAAGACTCCCTACATTTCATTGCAACTATAGATGTAGCATTGTTACTCTGTAAGGATTTTATGGCAGCTTGGCTGTCAGAGAAGATTTTGATAGAATTTATGTCTGGCAGATCTGTCAGGCGACGAGCTGCTTCCCATATGGCTACGAGCTCAGCCTAATAGACGCTGCAGTGATCAGGTAGGCGCAAACTTACTTTCAGATGAAGCTTTTCGCAGAAAAACCCACTTCCAACTCTATTGTTCAATTTAGAGCCGTCCGTGTAAAGGTGCAGTGTATTAGGGTTCGGATCCCTCAAGTTCTTCCACTCGCTCCTCTCCGGGATTCTTGTGGAGAATTTGTTATCCCAACAGAAGGCTGGTATTGCATAGTCCAGCTTTAGAAAATTGGCAGGGACGTTACTACGAATTTGAGCGTGCCCGAATCTGGTGTCCCTCCAGGGTTCGGTTGCATTGAGCCTTGCCGCGTTGCAGCTGGCAATGAGTTTCCCCTGTATATCCGTGGGGAGAAGAAATAGGATAGTTTCGAGAGCTTTAGTTTGGGTGGAGGGAAGGGCTCCGCTAATAAGCATGGAAGCCATTCGCTGCACTCTAGTTAATTTGCTCTTATTGGTTTCGAGTTCCAGTGCTGGCCACCATATGGTGACTGCATAGAAGAGAATAGGACGCACTACCGCTGTGTACAGCCAATGGACGATTTGGGGGTTAAGTCCCCATCTCTTGCCTATCGCTGATTTACATGCGTAAAGTGCTAGCATGGCTTTTTGGGATCGTACTTCTACGTTCCGTTTCCAGTTTAATTTTCTGTCTAGAATAACACCAAGGTATTTAACCTCGGTAGAGAGTTTAATCTCCTTCCCATTTATGGACGGAGGTTTGAATTCAGGTATCTTATGTTTGCGGGTAAACAGAACCATTTCCGTTTTCTCAGAGCTGACACTCAGCCCGCATTTCAGAGACCAGGTTTTTACAATATTGAGTGCATTTTGCAAAAGATCGCTCAGCACCGGTATATGCTTGCCAGTCGCTGTCAGGGCGATGTCATCGGCGTACGCAATGACCTGGCTGCCCGTGTGCTGAAGTTTAGAGAGCAGGGTGTTCACCGTTAGGTTCCAAAGCAGAGGAGACAGAACTCCACCCTGGGGTGTTCCCCTGTTGGCATACCTAGTTATCGATGAATTACCCATTTCAGAAATAATGGCTCTTCTACTAAGAAGAAGTTCAACAAACCTCACGAGAGCCTCCTCTACCTCCAAGTCCCGTAGGGCGGTGGTAACGGCTCCCGGGAGAACATTGTTGAAAGCTCCTTCTATGTCGAGAAAGATGCCCAGTGTGAATTCCTTAAAGGCTAGCCCCTTTTCTATCTTGGAAGTGATAGCGTGTAGAGCAGTCTCTACGGACTTGCCTTTGGAATAAGCGTGTTGAAAAGGAGATAGAGTATTCGCACGGAGCCTGATATAGACATCCAGCAATCTTTCAAGAACTTTGAGTAGAAAAGAGGTCAGGCTTATCGGCCTGAAATCCTTTGGGCTGCTGTAGGAGGCTTTGCCCCCTTTAGGAATAAAGATCACCTTCGCCTTGGTCCATTCCAGAGGAATGTACGAGAGGTTGAGGCAGGCTTTATAGATAGGAACAAGAAGAGGGATTAGAGTATCACTTGCTGCCTGTAATTCAGCAGGAAAGATCCCATCTATTCCCGGAGATTTGAAGGATTTAATTGCCCATTTTACCCTTGTATTAGTAATTATGTGCTCCAAGTCATTAAATGTCCTGGGGTTAGAGTAGGTTCTATAAGGTTCCGAGGTGCACCCTGGGAAGTGTGTGGTGACCAGGGTGTTCAGAATATCAGTACTAGATGTGGCCCAGTCCCCATTTTGCATTCGGATACAGCTTGGGGGAACTGGGTTAGTAGAGAGGACCTTTCGTAGACGATTGGCCTCAGAGATTTCTTCTATGTCGCTAGCGAAGTTTTTCCATGAGTCTCTTTTAGCTCTTTGGATCGACTTCTTGAAAATTTTTAAGGCATCCTTGTAGGCTTGCCAGTTGCCAGTTATTTTCGCCTGGTTGAAGAGCTTTCTGCTGTTAAGCCGAAGCTTGGAGATCTCGGGGTTCCACCAATAAGGTTTCTTTTTACCCCGAACTTTGACCTCCGGGCAGGCACTCTTGAAAGCAGCGTTACAGGATTTTGTAACAAAGTCAACTGCTTCATCGATTTTTGACGATGTGTCCAGCACACCGAGAGAAACAGACCTGTTATTGGAGATAGGCGCTTCATCAGTTGTTAACGGTAGGCTTGACGTACCGAGAGAAGCGTGCTCAAGGAGCGTAGCAGACAATTTCTGACTAAACAGAGCCCAATCCGTACGCCTCCTGTTCCTGTATCCCGCTCTAAGTGGAGGTCTCAAGAGTAGATTAAAAGTTATATACATATGATCAGAGAAGGAGCTTTCTCCGGACACCTGCCATTCCTTGACATAGTCAGAGAGCGGGCCTGTGACCAGAGTGATATCAAGTACCTCACTCCTGTTTGCGGTGACAAAAGTAGGTTTGCCTACATACATATAGATAAATTATTAGAAATAATGAAATCAAAAAGAGACTCACCCCTCGCGTTTACGTCCGATGAGCCCCATGTTGTGTGATGGGCATTGGCATCGGCCCCTATCAGCAGTTGGAGCCCTAAGCGTTCAGCTTCCCTAACCGCACCAAGTAGCCGATCTTGCCCAGAAATGGGGCGGTCATACGCCAAATAGGCAGAGGCGATCCATATCGATTTGCCTTTCAGCTCGAGGCTGATGTAGACCATATCTTCGTCGCTGAAAAGAGACACCATAAAGTAGGAAAGAGTTTTGTGTATTAGAATACATGATCTGGTCCTACCTGTCGCAGGTGCTGCCACCACATGGTAGTCCCCAGATTTGAGGCCACAGACCCTGGATCCAACGACCCAAGGCTCCTGGACCAGAACGATCGCCTCAGCAGTCTTGCTGAGACGTAAGAGTAGTGCAGCCGAAGCTGCTTTGGAGTGATGCAGGTTAATTTGCAGTACCTGCATCATTTTTGTCGTCGGAATGCATCTCGACGTCCGCCGCTACTGTACCCGCTCCTTCGGAGACCTCAATGACTGTGGAGTCAAAGTCGGCCTCCTCCGGATCCGAATCCAGCAGCGTGCATTCGTCGAGCATGTTGTAGAACGGGCCTACCAACTCAGACACCGAGAACGTATCGCTCTCGGAGTCCAGAGTGCTGTCTGCCCGTTCATTAGCGGCCCCATGTCCACTCAAGGTGTTGCATGGAGCCCGGACGTCAGTAGTTAAGGGGGTAGTGGGTTCGCTCATGGCGTTGCCCCCTACCTCCACAGAATTGGAATCGGATGCTTTCGTAGAACACCCCCCCATCCCCAGAGCCCTGCGGATCGGGTGCGCTCAAGGCGCTGCCCTCAGCCCCAAGGCTCGGAAGACCAGGGTTGTCCTCGTCGGCTACCAATTCATCCTCCTTCTGGGGATCATCCCTTCGGATTTTCGGCGTGATGGTAAAAAGGCCGTAGCCGATTGTACCACCTCGCTTCTCAATCCACGGGAGAGACGCCTCGCTGATGACCAGCCCAACCTGGCGTTGCATCTCCCTCACGTCACCAACACGTACTACCCTCCAATCGCTTGTGGGCATTTCCGCGTTAGATCGAGAGATGATCCTCAGAATTTTGTCCGGATCAGATGGCTCAGCCGGGACCCAGACCCAGGCTCTCGGTCTGTTCGGAATTTCTTCCTTACTGACCGCAACCAAGTCAGACCCGGGCCACAGCTCACCCACCTCGGACATAGCTAATTTGTAAAGCTCGTACGAGCGCTCATCGGCGCATGTCACGAGCTTTATTCTGCCCTGATGCCATCCGCCATCCCGGATATCAGGAGGAGGCCCCGGAAAACGGTCCAGAAGCTCTTCATAGTTCCTGAGGAGACCTATGAGGATCATCTTCCACTTTTCCGGGGACAGGTTCCCATCCGGGTGGCCGCGGTCCATAACGGCCAGCGTTAAGGTGGCTTTCGCCGCCTCGCTGAACGTTTTGGTCAGGGCAGGAGGTGTGTTTGACGGCCTGTGCCTCTTTGGAACGTTCGAAGCGTTCTCTAGAGATCGGGGTCTCTTTGAGGCCAGTGCCTGGTTTGAAGTAGAGGGACCAGACTGGGGGGTGGTTGTCGGACCGGAAGGCGCCTTAGCCTGTTTGGCAGCGAGAATCTTCTTTGCCCAGGCCAACGAACCCTTCTGCTCCGCCGTCAATTTGTCGTAGGGAAGATTGCTAGTCCTCTCTACGATCTTGGCGGCGTTGCGAACATTTCGCTGGCTGCGCACCGACATCGGAATCCTCTTACTAGCCTTAGAACACTCGGGGTGTTCAGCGGGCTTGGTAAGAGCATCCCCGGCAGGAGCAGGGGCTTGCACTTCGCCCGTTGAGGACTTGGTGCCGCTATCCACTGCCTGCCGTTTAGAGGTGCCCGATTGAGGGGCTGGGGTGACCACCCGTGCCAGCTCAGCTGGTGGTTGCTTACCCTCAAGGGGCTTAGCTGTACCAGCTTTGACGGCAGTAGTCGGCTTACCCTCAAGGGGTTTAGTCTTTCTGCCTGCTTGCGTAGGTGGTCGAATTTGGGATGTGGGCCGTGAAGGCCCGCTCGGCGCCGTCATAGCGGTACCCGAGGGGTTGGTTACTTTTTTATCGCCAAGTCCAACGGCGGCATCGTTACCCGTGCAGGGATCCGAGGCTATTTGGTTTTTGTGCATATTCATCTGTTTTGTGCGGTCGCCTACTGAGACGAGACCTTTCGGCGACCTGGAGTAAGGAAAGGGGGAAAGGGAACGGTCGACTACGGCAGAGCCCCTTACCGCAGCAAGTCCACCGTTACTCCCGGAGGTGGACCGGTATCCGGGAGGCTCCGTAAGAATACAGTCGGTTACCCCTGACTGCAAACCATCCAATGGGCACGGAAACGCATGACACCCTGGATTAGGGGTTTTTGTGTGTGTGTTGGTGCGGTGATCTCCGCATAGGACACCTGGGATACAGCCTGCTTGCCGCGACAAGCAGGATGCGCCCAAGGGTGCCATACGGAGCTTCCCTCTTAGTTCATGTAGAGACAGGGCAAGTCCCTCGCGGGGACTACACCCTGGTCCCCATTTAAGCCCCATCCCCAACGACAAGGAGACCAACGTGATGGAGCCACTTGTTAACTCACCTGACTAAAAAAATACTAATATTTTCTGCCACTGATTAAATTTAAAACAATAATCGATTTTTTATATGTATAAAAATTTTAATGGAACGTAAACAGTATCGCAGTTTTATTAAGTAAATCATTAAGTAAATAAATAAAAGTTAAAAGTATAAAATATCACTATCTTAACAACTAAATTTTTAAATATGTATATCACAGTAAAAAGTATCACAGTTTTATTTTGTAAATGTCTATGTTAATATGTAGATACGTTAAAAGTATAAAAAATCACTATCTTAAACTAAATTTTTAAATATATCACAGTAAAAAGTATCACAGTTTTATTATGTAAATGTTTTAATATGTAGATACGTTAAAAGTATAAAAAATCACTATCTTAACAACTAAAGTTTTAAATATATCACAGTAAAAGGTATCACAGTTTTATTATGTAAATATCTATGTTAATATGTAGATACGTTAAAAGTATAAAAAATCACTATCTTAACAGGTAAACATTTTTTTCATTTACATTTACTTCACATATTAGTACAATAGGATCCAAAATGATCTTTTACAAGATTATACAAAACAAAATTCAAGTATACATAAATACATATAGTTAACAATTTTTAACAAAAATATTATATAAATACCTAATAATACACCTTCAGGTATATACATAAAAAAAAAAACAAAATTCAAGTATACATAAATATACATACAGTTAACAATTTTTAACAAAAATATTACATAAATACCTACATATATATAAAACCTTCAGGTACATACATAAACAAAAATTGAATTAAATTAAACTTACTTCCTTTTCTCCTTCAAGGCCTCTAACTCCAGCTTTTTTATTTGGAGGTCAAGCTCTCTAGCCGCGGTTTGTTGGCGATGTTTTTCCTCCTTTAACGCTAGCATACGCATTTGCACCGCCAATTGCCTCTCTTGCACATCGATTAATCTGTCAAATTTGTTTCCCAAGTCTTTTTGGAAATCGGCAACTTTTTTCATATTTTCTTGGAGCAACGCCAACTTATCGCTTGTGTCTCTTCTAAGTCTCGGTGCGTTGCTCCTTTGACGCCGAGCTGGGGTGGTCAGTGGCCTTGATGGACCCGGTAATTCCTCACTGCTGGGTGACCTTGTGCCATCGCCGTTGTTGCCCCTGCCGCTACCATTAACGCTGCCACTGCCGCTGCCATTATCGCTGCCACTGATGCTGTCGCTCTCACTGCCACTTTCGGTGACTCTGCCTGCAGCTGGTTCGCTACCAAAAGAACGCACATTACAATTTCCCTCCACTGAGGCCTCAAGTCCAGCAGCTTCTATGATGAGCTCTTCAGCTGCGCTTATCGGCCTTTCACGATATGGCCCGCCTCCGGTTTGCCTCTTTGACATCTTGTTGAAAGACAGCTTTTTCTTCGTTTGGTACTTTTGGTCAGCGTAAACCTTCGAATAATTAAATACGTATGTATAAATATTTATTTCGCACCATAATACATAATGGATTGCATATAAATACCTTCCGCCACATCTTCGCGTCCTTTACAGGTGGCCCCTCGGCGTTTAACCGTCTCGCAAGTTCCTCCCAAAGCCTATTTGTTGAAAATCTCCCCTGCGGGTGACTTGGAGGCTTATTCTTAGCCAAGTCCGGATGCTCCGACATAAACTCCGCCATTAGTTCCTTTTGTTTGGGGTTCAATTTATTAGAGTTGGCCCTTAGATAACTCAAATGTTAGTTAAAATATTATATTTATATTTATTTCTGAATAAACTTACATTTTTTCCTCGATTACGTTTGATCCCGCTTTAAAATTTGTGATCGTATAACAATACGAACGAACGAGCTCGAAAGCTTACCCATTCACAATTGTCATAATACCAAATTACGAAACTGAGAGTACGTTCACGTATGTGGTAATCCAAAAATTGTACTTTCACGTAACGAGTTATATGATCACGTATGTCATAATGCCAAATGCAAGTTTTTACGTGACGAGTTATACGATCACGTGTGTGACGATTCGGGCCCTGCTCGCGATCAGTATTTCTCGCATTGCTTTTCTCATATGTGAACGGCCGAAGCCGGCTTAGTTCGGTTTTATCACATGTGAGTGAGAAATTTTGGTTTGTTATTTTTCGCTCGTGAGTGAAAAATATGGAAATTTTTTTTTTGTTCACTTATCGCGAGTGAGAAGCATAATTTTTTTTTGCATTTCTCACTCGTTATAAATGAACGAAAAAAATAATTTGTAATATTCTCGCTCGCGAACGTGAATGAATGTGAGTGAGAATTTCCGAACCCTGTTAATAACACAGTATTTTTGCGTAGAGCACCCTTATGCATTGCGAAGGCCGCCCTGTTAATAACACAGTATTTTTGCGTAGAGCACCCTTATGCATTGCGAAGGCCGCCGCGCTTTGAAAAGTAACCCTCAGCCGACAGAACTCCCTTTCTGGAGTTATATCTGGAGAGATTTACAGTAATTTTGCGTAGTCTGGAGTGTTATGACTAGTAAAATTATCATTCACAGAACTTTTACTAAAGGATTCATTGAAACATTCTTAGTGGTTTGAAAATAAATACGGTGGGCGCATTATACTGAAGGCGACCTTCCACCATCTGCAATATTTATTTGAACGCGTCTTTATTTTATTTTTTATTTTGTTCTCATAGTTGTTTTTTATTGAATCTTTCTTGTGTAGAAAATAACAATAATTTGGAAAATCTTAGAAACTAATACAATAAATTATTTGTTGCCAGTGCTACAAATAATAAAGTTGGCAAAGAGTCTGCTTACATATACACATATGGCCTAGGAGTGTAAAATTAACCTAGCTGTGTAATGGAGTTTATCTTAGTCTAGGTTATTATTAATATTTATTTATTTATTATTATTATTATTATTTCTTTTTTTTTTCTCAAAAGAGGGTAAACAGTTTAAGTTTTCATTTACAATTATATGTACAGCCATAGCGTGGTGATCGTAGAGGTGTTTGTATTCGCGCGGGCTGGAGCGATGATCGACAAGGACTAGGTGACGTCATCGCGATTGCCATTGATCGGTCGATTCGGCGACGTTAGTTGTGTTATACGGTATTTACGCTATCCCGTGCGATGGACGACAGGGACTAGATGACGTGCATTGCGATTGCCGTTGATCTGACGCTTCGGCTACGTTTATTGTATTGTTCGGTATTTACGCTATCCCGTGCGATGGACGACAGGGACTAGGTGACGTGTATCGCGATGGCCTTTGGTCGGTCGCTTCGGCGACGTTCATCATTATCTAAAGCAATGATAGGCAAAGCTAACTCAATTGAGCCTTACGCTCTTCACACGTATTCTTATGCTCCTGATTTCAGTTGCTGTTGAGAGCGAAAAATCAATTGCGCCACAGTGGTGTCTTTTCACTTCCAAACACTGACGAATCAGGGAAAACAGCTAACTGCAAAATCAGCTGATAACAAAAACCAGATCAAATCCAACATGGAAAATAAAAAAATTCGGGATTTTTGATATTTGCAACCAATTCATGAAATTACTTTATTACTGATTTTATTAATCGAAAAGTGAATTAAAAATATATAATAAAGTTTCAAGGGATGAGAATGGAATTACTTGCATATTTAGCGTTTTTAATGAAAAATATGTAACAAATATCTAGATATGGGAAGTATGATATACTATAAATATAAAATATTTGCATCAAAATTAATGCTATATTAATTTATTACTCACTGAAAACACACAATTATTTTCCTTTTTAGCCTGGAAACAAAATTTGAATAAAATATTGGTGTGCATTTCATTAACTGGTTTAATAACATACAAACCATTTTACAAGATCTTAAATACGCAAGATTAGTTTGAGATCAAATCTAAAGTATAATTGCGAAGTCACTGTCATATTTTGCAGCAAAAATTACGTAATATTATTAATTTACAAGAAATAATGAAATGCCCCCAATTTTTATTTTAAAATACCCACATTCACTTTTTTACGCAGTGGCACCAATGGAAAATATTATAAAAAATGCGCATTTTTCAGCGCTCTCACGAAAAAGGAGTTTCGTATCTATCTATGCCAGTCGTGTTGCATAGGGATGGGCAAATTGGAAAATATATCGATATATATTGTATCGATATTTAAAAAAACATCGACTTATGCCGTGTAAAAACATCGATATATCAATATAATGAAAGGGTCGGCTTTACATTAAAGAACCACGTCCCACAAAAAATCACTTCTTCACGGGGTTAGAGGTGCTCTCACAGATCTCAAAACTGAAATCCAAACTTGCCGGACACTTATAGTTTACTAGATATTTGTTGTTAAAGTTCGATGGGTCTACAGATATTCTACGAATCCTGAAGTATATACATAAAAATCATTAAGAATTGCTTGAAGAAGAAAGTAATGTAAATTCAAGCACCCGAACATTATGGTTATACCACTTCTTAAAAAATGGGTAATTATCTAGTTTACGGTGCATCGACTAAAACTGCTTCAATTTTTACAAATGGGGTACCAATCGATGCGTTTCGATCTCAGGAACACGAATCAGAAGGCGGAGCTTAACTTTTTTATTTCAATAAGAAGTTATTAACAAAAAACATTATCATTTTTTGCTTGCTTATTACACACACATGAACACACAAATTCCGCTTATTTCTTTACCATAGGATAATACATTCTTCATATTTACTACATCACACCCAAAATTATTTAATATGTTGCAAATAAATACTATTTTTTAATAAAACCAAAGTAAACAACTGATATTCTTTCACTTTTTTCGAGCGATAATTGAACTGTCACAGAGTTATATCATGTTCAGACATAAAAATTAATTAAGTCAATTGAGCTTGATTGAACATCTCTAGATTTGGTGTTCAGACATATTTAATTTACTTGGCCCATTTAACAGGTCGGCTCAAGATACATACACGCCGTGAGCTGAATATCAAACTATCGTGACCTAAATGTCAAAACTGCAAGGAGGACGAAATAATTTGACATTCAGCTCACAACTTTTACCAATCGTAAACACGAACGCATGTGTAGAATAAGCAGAATTAAAAACAAATTTGGTAGGTGATGAAGAAGAACAAGAATGCAGCTGATCTGACGAACCAACCTGTTTAGTGGACACTAACGCTAATCACATTTCTCTTTTCATGACATTTCATTTTACTTATGAAACAAGCCTTTTAACAGGGTTGCATGCAGAATTGTTCTTCATTAACAACTCATTAATTTCTAATGAAGCATTAACTTGGTCAATTTTTGTATGGTAAATTGAGAATCATTGGGCTTGAAAATTGAATGAAGGCTCTTAATGTTCAATTAAGGTTGTGTCTGAACATAACATTAGTTGGCAACGCTACGCACTATATTGATGAAATTGGCGTAGTTTCTTTACTTGTACTTTGGGTTTAACTAAAATATTATATTTATTTGCAACATATTAGCACATTTTGGGCGTGAAATGGTAAATATAAATAATGTATTACCAAATGGTAAAATATAGATTGAATTTTCGTGTTCGTGTGGGTGTAATAAGCAATCGAAAAATGAAAACGTTTTTTGTTAATAACTTTTTATTGAAATAAAAAAGTTAGACTCCGTCTTCTGATTCGTGCTCCTGAGATCGAAACGTGTCCATTAATGTCCCGCTTGTTAAAAATTGACGAGTTTTAGCCGTTGCGCCGTAAACTAGATTATTACCAAATAAAAATAGGTAAAAAAACTTTTTAAGTTAAACGGTTTTATGTTATACATACATTGCAATGTTTAAGATAAATGTACTAAAAACCAAAAAATAATAAAATAGATACAGTCGTGGGAATTATAAACATTTGCATAGACTAGACTAAAATAAAACCGTGGGGCACGTCAATTGTCTACAATCGTTGATTAAAATGTTTGTTTTGTAATGTTACACTATAATTAGGCAGTTGTTCAACCGACAACGATGGACGTGTGATAAGTAGGGCTAGAATGTGGAAAAAAGCTAGCAAGCTCGATTATAAGCGAGTTTTAGGGTTTCATAGTGGTGAGCGAGTAGTACTTTTATCATATGTTTTGTCGATTAAAGACAAACTACGAGCAGTGAAACGATTCCTCGTGTGAATGTCCAACGATAAACTAGTTGAAACATCTCTTTTATTAACATGGAGTGTATAACTATTGGAATTTCCATGAGCAAGAAAATAGTAAGTATTTTCCTCACCGTCTGCGGGCCAACTGCCTAACGACGAATTAAACGATTCTTCTATCGCACATTAAGTCGATAATTTGTAGACAATTGACGTGCCCCCCGGTTTTATTTTAGTCTAGTCTATGCAAATGTTTATAATTCCCACGACTGTATCTATTTTATTATTTTTTGGTTTTTAGTACATTTATCTTAAACATTGCAATGTATGTATAACATAAAACCGTTTAACTTAAAAAGTTTTTTTACCTATTTTTATTTTCTAGTTTTTAGTTTTTATTTCGCATTCTGTTTAATTCATTTAGTGCTTCATTATTGCAAGGTTTCTTGCCCGTTAGTTTATTGCAGTCCAACGCCTCTATAGCGACCCACGCGCCACCTATCGGAAGTTTTTTTTAGGAAAATATTTCCTTTCAAGGTAGTAATACATGTTCCGAATTTCAGCCAAATCGGACCATAAATGCGATTTTTGTAAATATAGCGACCCACGCGCCACCTAGCGGAATTTTTTTTTTTTAAGAAAATATTTCTTTTCAAGGTAGTAATACATGTTCCGAATTTCAGCCAAATCGGACCATAAATGCGATTTTTGTAAATATAGCGACCCACGCGCCACCTAGCGGATTTTTTTTTTAAGAAAATATTTCTTTTCAAGGTAGTAATACATGTTCCGAATTTCAGCCAAATCGGACCATAAATGCGATTTTTGTAAATATAGCGACCCACGCGCCACCTAGCGGAATTTTTTTTTCATAATATTGCATTGTCATCGGGGTTATACATGCGTGCAAAATTTCAGATTAATCGGTTGACAGGAAGAGGGTGAAATTTGAATTACTAAATTTGACCCAAGAATAAAGAATAAATAATAAAACAAACGGGGTGAGCTAAATAAAACCGTTTAAAAATGTTCTGGTGTTAAATTCAAAGCGAATCAGAAATGTGTGAAAAATATCGAATTTGGCTCGAAATGGCAAAAAATTATCGATTATCGATGCACGGTAATTCAAAATATCGTCGATATTATCGGCTGTACTATTTTAAAAATATCGATATATTGATATATCGATATATATCGCCCGACCCTAGTGTTGCAGACAGCAAAGAGATAACACGTATCGTCGCTTTGTTCATATTTTTTATGCAATAGTAAATTATGCACGATTTAATGAATGGAAGCATTTCGGGCAATTCTAAATAATTTTTGGCATAAGTGCAGAATACGGCCCGTTAAGCTAGACAAAAAAAAATTAGTGGGCGTGGTCCGCCTTTTTTTCTGATTTCAGAGACATAATTTTTTTTTGGGGCTCGCTCATATTAAGGGTGCTAGGGGGGTGGTAAAGATGAAATTTTCCAAATTTTAAAAAGCAAATATCTCGAAAAGTACTTAACCGATTTTAAATTAAAGCACACCATTGAAAAGGTAATTAAAAACACTTTTTTATGATATGAATATGTATATGCTTATAGTAAATAGTTTGTAAGAAAATTAAGAAAATAAAAAAAAATCAATTTTTTTGTAAAAAACGTATTTTATTTAAAAAAAAAATTACCGTTTTTTCCATATGCCGTTAGTATGAGCATATACGTGGTTGCCAATGCACACAAATTTTCTTATTATTTGTATATATTTATATAACATATTATACATCAAATAAAAGGTAATAGATTTCTCTCTTTGATTTCAGCAACAAAAATATATGTTTATAATAATTTTTTTTAAATAAAAATGGTTTTTTTTATGAAATACATTGATTTTTTTTTTGTTTTCATAATTTTCTTACAAACTATTTACTGTAAGCTCATACATATGTATATCACAAAAAAGTGTTTTAATTACCTTTTCAATGGTGTGCTTTAATTTAAAATCGCTTAAGTACTTTTCGAGATATTCGCTTTTTAAAATTTGGAAAATTTAATCTTTACCCCCCCCTAGCACCCTTAATATAAGCGAGCCCCAAAAAAAATTATATCACTGAAATCAGTAAGAAGGGGCGGACCATGCCCACTTTTTGTTTTTTGTCTAGCTTACCGGGCCGTATTCTGCACTTCTTCCTAATTTTTCACTGCGTAATTTTTAGTCGCGCATTAATATTTCCATAAATTTTTGCGCAAAGCGATCTCGTTGTTACTTCCTTGCTGTCGGTTAAGCAACAGACGCGAAAATTTTGCTCTTAGCACCACTGTAACGAAGTTACTATCGCATTTACCTATACACCGTCACAAAAAAAAAATGCCTACCTGCGTAATTTTTAGTCGCGCATTAATATTTTCATAAATTTTTGCACAAAGCGATCTCGTTGTTACTTCCTTGCTGTCGGTTAAGCAACAGACGCGAAAATTTTGCTCTTAGCACCACTGTAACGAAGTTACTCTCGCATTTACCAATACACCCCCACACAAAAAATGCATACCTATGATCTAAAGTTACTTTCGAGATATTGGTCTAACAGAATATGACCTTATGTACAATTGAGGTTAGTGATGGGCGAGTCCGAGATGTTTAGAGAATCTGGAGAATCGCCATCGTTGCAAAATCACAATCGAATCAAAAGCTGACTCGCTCCTCGACTACACAATCGAGATGTTTTTGCGATTATTCCGAGTCGGCGAGTCGGAGGTTGTTTCGATGACATCTCGACTACACAAGCGAGATGTTTTGCGATTATTCCGAGTCGGCGAGTCGTAGGTTGTTTCGATGACATCTCGACTACATAAGCGAGATGTTTTTACGATTGTTCCGAGTCGGCGGGCCGGCTGTTGTTTTGATGATATATTTTAGTTGATAAAATAAACTGAATGAGGTTTGTTGATAAAGAAAGTAGGATTTTCAATGGAATTGAGGCAAATACATAAATAAATTAACCAAATTGAAAAATATGCTATACAATTAAAGAGTGTCGTGCATAATAATAATAATTAATTATTTAAACATTAATAAATTTTCTGAAGTGAGACGCCTATGAAACAAATGAATTTTACGAGTAGCAACAACGGCAATAGATTTGTAACACTCTGTATGTTTTTTAAAGCAATTTTAATATTCAAGCGGCAACAACAAATATTTTGTATATTTTGCAGCGAGTCCGAGATGTTGTATGGTTGCTTTGAAAACGAGAGGAATCGTTGGCGAGTCCGAGATGTTTTAGCGATTGCTTCGACTGACGGCCATTTACGACTTGACTCGAATACGAATGAAAACCATCGAGAGCATTCGAGATGTTTCAACAATCGAGAGAATCGAATAACACATCTCGGACTCGCCCATCACTAATTGAGGTTTACATCCTTTCTCTTTAATCGCCTAGGATAATTTTGCTTTAGGAGACTTTTTGCTAATGAATTAGGATGGTTGTTTGCATTTTCTCTATCTCTTGGGCCACCGTATTTATCTTTAAGTTACTATGTATAATTGAATTTTTTACATACCAAGGAGCTTTGCATATTGTTCTTAATATCTTGGACTGTAGCCTTTCTTTCTACGCTAGATTTCGATGCTGAACCCCATAGTTATATTCCATACATCCAAATTGGTTTTAAAACCATATTAAATATTAAAATCTTATTATCTAATCCCAGTCTGGAACTTGGACCAATTAACCATTGCAGATGGCTTATTTTCAACTTAGATTGCATAATCTTTTTGTCAATGTGATTTTTCCAAGTCATTCCTCTATCCAGTGTGACTCCAAGGTACGTAACGAAGTCTTTCTGAGTTATTATTTTACCATTTATTGAGACTGGTGGGCATTAGGCATATAACAAATTTTGACGAAAAATTTGGCATACCACCACGTGGTGGCAAATATTAGCTTTGTTCGCTTACTTTCTCCAACAGCATTTACTCAGCAGCCTCCAACAGCCAGGTGTTGGAGAAAAATGTCATCTTTCCTCTCACAAGAGAAAAATATCGTAAGAGGTAAACGAACACAAAATTTGCAGAGTTCAACAGCTTTGGCAAACAGCTGATTTTTATTTACATTCACAAGCCCCAAATTAAAAGGATAAAAAGGATTAAAATTAAAATGATAATAAAATTGGTGGAAATTATTGCTGTTAATTATGTATATATGTACATATAATATAAAAAGAATAAAATAAAATATAGTTTTTTTCTTATTTGATTTCTTTTGATTCGTTTTGGGTTTCTTTTTGGTCAGATAGTCTTTTGTCACCTCGCGATAACCTCCTCAATCTAAAAATCGTTCGCATAGGATCTCAAAAAGGTTTTTTTGAAATTCGGAAATGCATCTGAAACTCTCTTTTACAATAAATCGGCACTGTTTGGGGAAAATTTTCCAACAGTCTACCACGCGTTGAAAAAAAGGACTTGTCGGGCGTTGTAGAGGAGGTCCTGCTTATTCAAAATCCAAAAGTCCCGTCGACCGGAGATATTTGTCAGTTGTAAAATTTGCAAAACAAAACCCCAAAACTGTGCAGTATTACCGTATGAAGACACTTATAAAAACACGCACTATGTATATTTGTGTGCAGAACACCTTTTTGCGTTGGCGGCCTTCGGCCGCGCTTCAAAAAAATAACCCTCAGCCGGCAGAATTCTCTTTCTGGGGTAACATCTATGAACCCATCCAACTACCAATGAACTACCAACAAATATCTAATGAACTATAAGCCTCCGGCAGGTTTTGATTTTAGTTTTGAGATCTGTGAGAGGCCCTCTACCTCACTGAAAAAGTCATTTTTCTCGGACCGTGGATCCTTAATCTAAGGCCTACCCTATTGGTAGACAGATGGAAATCTGAGCCACTGTTTGTTCTATATAAATGCTAATGGAGTTACAATTCTGCCTGAAAACAGTGGGGATATATCGTCGCCCCAGAAAACGAACGTCGCATGTGAAAATTGACTATTTTCAGGTTTTGATGCAGAATAACTAATTCGGGCCCATGGTATAAAAAATACAGGTATGTGCATTGTCATTTTGACGCTGTCTTTTTGATTAAAAAGCAGATTTTTGAAGTTTGATCTTATGTCAGTTTTGGAGTATAGCGATGCCAGACTTTTATTTTTTGAATGCGTAGATTTTTGTTAGAAAGTTTGGGTATTTCAGGAATCAAAGGACAGAAAGAGAAAGTGCACTAGTGAGTAGATTTATGGAACTTCCGGTAGCTCCTCTTCGCTCACTCCACAAATCTTCATCCACTCTCCGCGAATAAAGGGTATCGTCGGAAATTGGAAAAATTTTATATCACCGTCTTGCATCATATTTGGTATTATTGCACCGCGGAAATAAGCAACTCATATTGTTAAAATCTAGGGTACATATTTTTTTGTAATTGGATTGGACATATGTACATACATACATATGTAGACTGAAATGCTCACTTGGTATGGTGGTGTACATACATATCGTCGTTTAAAGTGCAAAACCGCGTGACATTTTTGCCAAAAATGAGATTTCATCAAAAATACATTCCTGGCGTCCGTCCCCATCCATTCATGCAACAATTTTGAGATTCACACAACGCAATTCCAAATAATGACACAGTTTCAAAACCGCTTTTTTTAAGGAAATTTTTCGAACCAATACCGCGAATAATAGGTTTCATTGCTTTATAACTGTACTGTAATGTACTAAAGTTGTTTATACTTTCATAAACTTTATCGTATGTGCAGAAATATATCACATACGACAAATTTCCATTGCAATTTCGAAAAAAAAAAAAATAATGGGGGTTCATACTTTTTTATGCTCTATTCGACTATGGTATGCCGTTTTTCGTATTTGCAAAAATTGTAAAAAGTTATATGCCTAGTGGGCATGTGTCTTTTTTTAGGCTAAAAGTTACTTGTACACATTTAGATTCGTTGACCTTAATAGGCCCGTCACATAGCATACGTCAATCCGTCTACGTCGACGTATGTGACTGACAGCTCAGTAAACTGTGGGCATTTAAATGTATATCGGTACAAGTACGACGGATCCGTCGCCGCAACGTACCAAAGTTGCCCAACACTCAACTTTTGGCATCCGTCAATCCGTCGCTATATCAGCTGATTGCTTTTGATTGTTAACCTTTAGCTACTCTTGAATTTTACTTTTTTTGCAATTTGCTTTTCGAGTTTTTTCTCATTTGTAAAACATTCCTCCATAAAACCAAAATGGTCAATAATTATCAGGAGATGTGAAGTTACTGAAAACTGAATTTCAAGAGGGCAATTTAAAAGAGAAATTACAAAATATTCTAAAGAGTTAAATTTTTGCCACCACCTCTGTAGTTAAAGGTTAATCAAACAGCTGATTTATGTATATCCGTCAACGTTTCCTATGTGGCGACCTCTCCGTCAAGTACGTGAGCTGTCAGTCACATACGTCGACGTAGACGGATTGACGTATGCTATGTGTCGGGGCTATAATTCTCCACGTAAAAAATTGACACTTGCTTTTGATATCGTGTGTGTTAGGTACATATTCCACAAAATAACAAGATTTTCTCTGATTTTCTGTATTTTTCTATTTCTTTATCTGAACACGCACGCAAGTCAATTTCGGTTCAACGCATATGAAAAATTTGCGTGCGTGCGTTAAATTGACGACTTGCGTTTGATTTAGGTTACACAGTAAGCCATTCTTCTAAAGTTTTTATGTGTCTCTGCAATTGGATAGTAGCAGTAATGGGATTTGTGTGCACACTCAGTATAGCCGTATCATATGCGAAGGTAGACGTGACAAGGCTCGTGTTAGTTGGCAGATCGTTTGTGTAAATTAAGTATAATACAGGCCATAAAACGCTACCTTGTGGAAGGGCAGTGCAATATCGTTTGGTTTCAAAAGTTGACCTTATTTCTGAAACTATTCTATGCACTTGTTCTATCGTACCATGCTGCTCTCTAAATCCGAATTGGTTTCGTGCAGTTCTAGGATGGCCTGGATTTTTTCAGCAATAATTTTTCGAATAGTTTGGAAAAGATAGAGATTAAGCTTATTGGCCTGTAGGGGCTTACTATTGTCGGGTCTTTGCCTGGTTTTGGGATCATAATAATTTCGGATAGTTTCCATGGATTAAGAAAATGACATAATTGGAGGATACTGTTGAAAATGTATAGTAATTGCTTAATAGCTACTTTTGACATTTCACCCGTTATTCTGTCATAACCTGGTGCTTTCTTATTCTCTATGTCTTTTGATATAGTTTTATTCAAGTCGTCTAGTTTAAATCCAAGTGGCACTGCTGGTAATTGTGGAGTATTTTCTGGGAGAACAGTTTGGCCTTCATTTGGAGTAAATACATTTGAAAGATGCAAAGGCTATTCCTTTTTCGTGGTCACTGCGAGCAAATTCACCATTTTGCATTCGTATTGAAGGATCCTGCTGAACCGGCCATTTTAGATATTTGAGGGAGCGCCACAAGGAATAATCTGTACAGGATGTGGCCGTGAGGGACTTAGGCATGGGTAACACTGCGCTGCGCCGCGCAATTGCGCTGGCGGCAACCCTGGTGTTATTGCGCTAACTCCGATTTGGAAAATGTGCCAACTCAATATAGCGCCAACTCAATGTAGCGCCAACTCAGTATAGCGGCAACTCAGTATAGCGCCAACCATGATGCAACGAGAAAGGTGATATCGGTAGGCCAGCTGATTTGTAATTTTTTTCGCCGCAACGATACATACTTGTCAAATGTGGCTATTCAGAGCTGTTTCTGATTGGCTGGGTAAATGTATGTCAAACCAATGCTTTTGTTTACATTTATATGTTTATTTACATTTACCTTTGGAGTTGGAATTTTCATTGTGCGTACATACATATATTTTTTACTTTAAAAAATAAAATTGATACATAAAATAAAAAAGAAAACACCGCCAGTTTTTTTTATTAATCCAATATTTTCAAATGTGTTACAAATTGTAGTATAGTCTGCTAGTAATGCATCCGTCTATGCTAGCGCCGACACCATCAACATGGTACTGAAAACCAGCAGAGCCATCGGGTCCGCGTGGCAAACGTAAGATGCTTTCTTGTTGTTGTTGCTGGTGTTGGTAGTGCTGCTGTTACCTTAATGCAGCGAATGATACGCTGTCAACAACAGACCAAGTTTGATATAGTTGATGTTGTTGTTGTTGCTATTGCTGATGGTGATGTTGTAGCGTAGTTGGCAACTGAAGCGGAAACGGCAACAGCGCTGACATTGAACGTACATTATAAGCGGCTGGTATATTTTTTGTTGCTGCTGCTGCATAAGATAGTAGTTAGGTGACTGTTGTTGTTGCCGCCATTCATGCCAAGATGATTGCTTCTAGTGGCATTGGCATTGTTTATATTTCTGCATAAACAAAGAAAATTTGTAATAAAAAAATTAAGAAGCCAACTCACCCCACACCATCTCCGGGACTTATCGCTGAACCAATATACGCAAACGTGCCTCTGCGTATTCCTGTTCACGTTTTGATCGGTTGACGCGGCACCCAGCCCACTTATACGTTCATCCCGCTATTTAACTTCGCCTTTGGCCGTTTTGCATTGATAAAGTCTTCTAAGTCAGCTCCATGTATCTTTGTAATTTTATTGTGGGCAAGAACTTCATCTCTACTTTCCACAGCGCCAAACTGGTACAATCGAAAAATGGATGTTGTTGTATTTCTTCATATGGCAAGCGATTTGTTGTAGACATTTGTGAAATAAAAAGTACCGCTGGTGGAGCTACATACCCTACATTTGCTATTTGTTGACTAGGTGTCATCTGCAAACCACTATAGCCACCGCCATGTCCCGTTAGAGGCCATTATTCGCACCAGCAGCATTGCCACCAGTACCACTACTATCTATACCAGTCATTGTTGTACTGGATGATGTCGATGACATACGTTTTGGACGTCCAATTGGATAGTTGGATACATCTTTTAAGGCAAGTGCGGTGGCGCGCGATATTCACGTGCAATGCACCGGTCAGGATTCCCTGTATTGATCAGCCATGGTACCGGTGTTCCCACCGCGTGCCATTGACGGTGGCGTAGTTTGTAGTTTATGGTGGCCAACTGAAGGCGCTAGCGATGATGTTTCTAACGTTTGTATGGAACCGTGGAATGAACTCAGATGTTTTTGTTCTTGTTGACGTGTTTGTATGAATTCACACCATGAACAATATCAACCAATATTGTATAATCGATTGGTTTGCAATTTATTTCAAAATTTAATTTAATTTATTTTTTTTATTTTATTTTATTAAACGTCTCCTGTGAAAAATAAATGTCAATTACAATTCGCCTACATTGATTTTGACCAAGGCGAATTCTTTCAATTCGCCATTTCCTGTCTGATTTTGACAACCAGTTACCAAAAAACACTAACAAATACAAGGGAGTTGTTGTTTTTGGCGTACTGCGACGACCATATAATTTGACCATGGCGCCAACTCAATGTAGCGCCAACTCAATGATGCGCTATTGCAATATATCACTGACCCAATCTCGTGCTCTACCACCAGCACCAATATAGCGCTAGTGTAAATTGGCACCACCACCCTGTAAAAAAGTGTGCGACGAGTCTCTAAAAAGATTTGTCCGGGAGCGCTCTCTTTCGGGTACAATTAGTCTACAATTGTTCCCAATTGTACCCGAACGGGTTCATATGTATACTAATTGTAGACGAATTGTACCCGAAAGGGTATCAAACGGGTACAATTAGTCGCACAAATGGATGTGTCGCATTTGCTACCTGTTCGGGTACAAAACGGGAACAATTGTGCGCTTTTGCTACCCGTTCGGGTACAAACTGGGTACAATTAGTCTCTTCATAGGACATGCTCAAACAAAAGAGAACACTTCAACCCATATAAAGAGATACAAATGGGTAGTAATCGCATGCTCCCTTGCGAGTTGTCCCGGATGTATCCCGGAGTGATCGCATTTTTTGCAGGGCACAAGCCAATAACAGCACAGCGTATATGACACCGTCACAATTATGTATTAGACCTCTGCACAATACCATTTGCCTCTTCTATATTTTCGAATACTCTATGTATTGTACAATTAGTCACAGCACAATTTCAATGCAGATACGAATATAACCCATACTTTTCATTTGGAATACAAATACTATTTCTATTTGCTCTGTTGGAGCGATTAGTGTACACTATTCACCACGATAGAATAGAACATAATAATAACCATGTTATGAAGTATTCGCAAAACCTTGTTGCTTCTTTGGTTTGTTTGTTTATTTAATGTGCATATGGCATTAAGGTGGACCAAAAAATAAAAGCCCAACAAACATATGTTGCATTTTTTAATGATAAGAAATGTTTTTCTTGTTCATTAAGGACTTTGAAAAAAATTATGTATCATCACTGATATAAAAGGAGAAAGAAATTTGGAGGCATTTGCACGACCTCTAAATTTTAATATATTAAGGAAAAATTTTAGGTATAGATTTCCGTATTATATTCCAAATCTGGTTGTTCCGCGAATTTCGGGAGAATTTTATTTCCTTCATAAAACCACCTTAATATGCCAAATAAGTTTCCTAACTAATGCCGAAAAATCAAAAGAATCGAAGTATTGGTTACCGAGTTATTTTAAAATATATAGAACAGTTGGAAATATGTAGATCGTAAAAAGCTCTGGTTCGATATTTATTTTAGACATATGGTTTCTTGGGCAAAAAAGCTTGAAATTACCCAAATTTTTATAATTGCGATGTGTCCCTGTTAATTTTTTTTTGGCCCCTACCAATCGACCCGCCCTAGTGTGTATGCATATGCACATACACACACTCACGCTAGCAGCGTAATTTTGCCCCTGCAAAAAATGCGATCACTCCGGGATACATCCGGGACAACTCGCAAGGGAGCATGCGATTACTACCCATTTGTATCTCTTTATATGGGTTGAAGTGTTCTCTTTTGTTTGAGCATGTCCTATGAAGAGACTAATTGTACCCAGTTTGTACCCGAACGGGTAGCAAAACCGCACAATTGTACCCGTTTTGTACCCGAACAGGTAGCAAATGCGACACATCCATTTGAGCGACTAATCGTACCCGTTTGATACCCTTTCGGGTACAATTCGTCTACAATTAGTATACATATGTACCCGTTCGGGTACAATTGGGAACAATAAAAAACAGATATTTTGTTTTTATTTAACTTGAAAAACGCTAGCAAACACACAGGCTTTTGCACGATTAACACGTTAAAGAAAGTATAATTAAAAAAAAAGAAGATCATTTCATAACCTATAAAACAGAAAGAAGAAGAGCGACTTACTATTGCGATACGAGTCTTGTTGGGCCATACTTACTGGCGTCCATTTTGTTTACTTTTCATTTTGACGTTTCTCCCAAATTCGCCAAAAAAATATCGATAACACGAAGAACACAGGCCTGCATTGAGAAAACTATCGTGATAATCTCGAGATTCATTTTAAATCGCGAATTTTTGGTAGCGTATTTTGTATGGCAAACCTCGAATTTCAATCGAAGATTTTGTGTCAACCTCGAAAAAAGTAGATAATCTCGTATATGTAAATGGCCTATTAATTCTATTTTGAAATTTTGTTTCCTTTTTCTCTTCTAGGAGTATTTGAAGCTCTTTCGTACATTTTTTTAGCTCGTTTTTCAGAGTTGGAGATCGCAAACTTTGCCAGTCTCTCCTAAGTTGCCTTGTCTTGGAAACTAGCTCAGTGATATCGTTTTCTTTGAAAGAACTAAAGCGCTAAGCAGAATCAGTACTTCTCCGTCATGGCGGACAAGGAAGAAACTGACAGATGAGTAGACTGTTTATATTTTGCTCGTGCAACACTACATTGGCAGCGTATCAGTCGCCGGATCCGGCATACTTTGCCAATTTTCAATTTTGCCGTACGTCAGTAATATAAGATGTGTTCGGTGAAGGCATTAGAGTACTCTAGTGCAGAAAATTGCGTTCGATAACTCGTGTTTGTACTAAACTGTGCAGAACTGTGTTTTGTAATCAACTTAAAATTAAATATTAATATTAAATAAATACTGTTACGTATTTGTCGATAGCTCGATTATTTCTATAGGGTTCGTATCGCTGAATTGTTAAATAAAAGTCTTTATTTACTTCTTAATTCACACTGCTTTATTTCACGACTAAAAAGTCTACACTTGTTTTACTTGACTTGATGTTAACACTTCTACGGTTAAATTACGACTGACTCTGGAGCGCCTGCTCGCCGCCTTATATAGTCTGTCAAACGCAATCTGGAAAATTCTGGCAACACTGGAAATTATCTGGTATCTTCTTCTAGTTCTGGCACTTTCCCTAGAGATGTGTTCAATCATTTTAGTGATGTAAGTGGAGAACCGATTATATTCGCCACAATACTATTAATACATATTCCAATGGATTTTGCTCTTAGCAATTCGTTAATTTTCGTTTTTTGACGCCTTTACTTAAAACTTCTGTGACAAATGTCTTATATTGTTCTACCCTACACTTTTAGTGCATTCACCGAACACATACTTTATGTGCTTAGCGCTTAAAGCTTTGCTGCTGGTAGAGCTGTAAAACCATCGATAGTCGGACCACTCGATAGTTTCGATAGTCGAAAAAAAACTATCGATACTATCGATAGTTTTTTATGAATATTTTACTAAAATAAAGAGAGGGATGGTTTTGTTTACAGTTTTCTTTCCAAAAAGTCTTTAATTTTTTACGCAAAACAATAATTAAATAAAAGATCAAATAAAAATTAGATACTTCACTTACACTGAGAGAAAAATAAACCAAAAGTTGGTTAATAGTACTAATTTCACACTTGAAATGGAATCAATGTGAATTTGGTTTAATATTACCATTACCATTAGGCGCATTTCTGTCGTACCAAAGCATGAAAAGAATACTCGCTTATGCATCAAATTACCTTCAAAGCAACAACACCAACTCGACTATTTTAAAAATAGTCGAGTTGGTGTTGTTGCTTTGAAGGTAATTTTATGAATAAGCGAGTATTCTTTTCATGCTCGGGTACGACAGAAATGCGCCTATTGTTGATATATAAGACAGTGTTTTTGGTTATATTAACCATGATATTTGTTGATATAACAAAATGTTCGTTCAAATCTTCAACCAATTTCTTGTTACTATTAAACAATTTGTTGGTTATATTTTTATGCCAGTAGCAGCACTGCTATGTATGATCTATAAGAGAGTGTTAATATGTTAACTGAATAAAAAAGAAAATTCCAAATACTCACTCTCTCGCTCTCTACAACTGGGGTCAAGCCATTCAACTTCGTCAAGCACAAACGGTGTTGAAGGCGATGGTAACAACAGAGCCGAAGCCATAAGGCTTCGTAAATATTTTTACTTTTTTTTTTTTAGATATGAATTAACCAATATTTTCTTTAATATAACAAATATACACGTTGGGGAAACCAACTTTCTGTTTGATATTGATTGTTATCAAAATATTGGTTAATGGTACATATTACATTTTTTTCCTTTTGACATGAATAAATCCACCAATAAAACATTAACCAAGAAGTTGGTTGAAAAAACCATTTTACTTTTTTTCTCTGTGTACGTATATAGCATTTTCTGGTTAAATTAAACCTTAAAAAGAGGGATGGTTTTGTTTACATTTTTCTTTTCAAGTCTTTAATTTTTTTTTAACGCATAACATTAATTAATTAACAAAAGAACAACAAATACGAATTAAATACTTCACTTATATATTTAGCATTTTTTGGTTAAATTAAACCTTTTTCAATTTAAAATTTGCACTTGATTTGAAAAAGGTTTCATTTGACTTGAAAACGCTATAGTAATAAAACTAAAAGTAGTACATTTGTTTTTTAGCATCTTTGGCGCTGACTACACAATTTCCAGATGGATTTTAGAAAGCGTTAACTGGATTTTAGAAATGTCAATTGGATTTTAGAAAGAGGAAATTGGATTTTGGAAATGTCAATTGGATTTTAGAAAGGGGCAATTTGATTTTAGAAATGTCAATTGGATTTTAGAAAGGGGAAATTGGATTTTAGAAATGTCAATTGGATTTTAGAAAGGGGAAATTGGATTTTAGAAATGTCAGTTGGATTTTCGAAAGCGTGATTTGGATTTCAGAATGTGCGTGTAAAATAAATTTTACACAGAATTTTTCGAATAGAAATCCTTTATTGCGTATAAAATTATAATGTACATATATGTAATTATATAAATTTTCGAAAATCCAATTTACAGTTTCTAGAGTCCAATTTCCCTTTTCTAAAATCCAATTGACATTTCTAGAATCCAATTTTCCCTTTCTAAAATTCAACTGACATTTCTAAAATCCAATTTCCCCTTTCTAAAATCCAATTGACATTTCCAAAATCCAATTTCCCCTTTCTAAAATCCAATTGACATTTCTAAAATCCAATTTTCCCTTTCTAAAATCCAGTTAACGCTTTCTAAAATCCATCTGGAAATGGTGTAGTACATAAGGCACATTGTTTATACATTTCATTAATGTAAAATACCGATAATCAAAAAACAAAAAAAATACGAAGAATTTCAGTTATGGGGGAGGATAGGTATGGGCCTGCTGAGCACAGAACAATTTTTTTTTAATTTTTTGTATGGTTACGTTTTTGAGATAACGGTAATTTTGTGTTTTTTGTTATCACTTTATTCAAAAATTATGTTCGCTGGAGTTACGCTTCTAATAATATACAACTTATAGTAATTGAACCACATCTCGCTAAATTACATCTGGTCAATGTCAAAATTTTTAATTTTTTGATTTCAATATTTATTTTTATTTTATTTTATTTTTAATTTTTTGCGATTTTTGAAAAAGTTTTGATTTTCAAATTAAGTTTTTTATAAAAACTTGTAAAAATCAGAAAAGTTTTATTTTTTAAAAATTCGCCCGTTTAATTGTTAACGTAATATCAAGGATATCTGATAAAAACATTATTTTTAGCGATTTCTTTCATGTGAAAAAAAAGGATATTTTATGGACGAAAAACTCGGTTAGATGACTCATTCGTGTATAGAAAAAAGATAAAATTTGTTTGTGACTTCACCCTCTCATACGGTTAGCGTTAATCAGAGGTTGAGTAAACGGCCATTAAGCTAAAGATATAGATACTTATGCATTGTGGAACGATTTTTCGTCATCCCTTGTGAAAAAATCGTTCCACAATACTTCATATTCCTACCCCGTCGGAAAGCCAAGCAAAAAAAAAAAAGGAATAATGAAAATTACTTAACTATTTCTTGTCATTTTATATCCGAAGATTTCAAATTGCGAGTAGCTGTACTGTAGACACAAAAGCTGCTGTCAGATACAAATCATTTCGCAGCTAATATATTGGAAAACTTGCACCATGTTCCATGCGAGTTACCGTGTTTTGCACTTTCAATGAATTTAGCTGTGCGAGCAAATTGTTTCTTATTTTAAAGGCAGTACTATTGAATATGAGAAGTTTAAGGCCGCGCAAGAAGTCTATAGTGTTTTGCAAAAAAAAAGTTGTAAAACGACGCCCTATACACAGATGAGTCATATAACCGAGTTTTTAGTCCATAAAATATCCTTTTTGTTTCACATGAAAGAAATCGCTAAAAATAATGTTTTTATCAGATATCTTTGATATTACGTTAACAATTAAACGGGCTAATTTTTAAAAAATAAATTTTTTCTGATTTTTACAAGTTTTTATAAAAAACTTAGTTTGAAAATCAAAACTTTCAAAAATCGGAAAATTTTGACATTGACCAGATGTCATTTAGCGAGGTGTGGTTCAATTACTACAAGTTGTATATCGTTAGAAGCGTGGATTTTAGTCGCCTCTTAGGACAGACATTCCTTACCACGGGTATATTCTAAGCCCCCTAACCCGCTGGGGTATTAATTTGACCAATTTGATATCGAAATCCAACTCCTCCCTAACATTCAATATTCTTCTCTTGGAACAAAACTACAGGAATGAATAGGGATAACCATCGATAGTGGAAAAAAACTATCGATAGTGACACGAAAAAAAAACTATCGATACTATCGATAGTGCCATCGATAGTTTTGCAGCTCTAGCTGCTGGTTCTGTTAGGACGTAAGAGCCTATACACACTTGCGACTCAATCGATTTAGTCGAATGTTGATTTGCATGGGAATGTATGGAAGCATTCACACTACATTCAATTAGTTGTACAACTGAAACAGTTGGATTTGCAGCCCAATTTCATTCCAACTGAAACAGTTGTACAACTGCTTGATCAGCAAGGCGCCCTTCTACGTATTCACACTTGAGACAATTTAGTCGAACGACTACAACAACAACAGTGATATTCGTAGTGGAAAGAGTTGCCATGCTGACAGAACTACTTTTATTTCACTTTTGGTAAATTGTAGAGATTGAATATTTCAATTAATATTTTCAAAATGTTTAAAAACAAAAGGTTCGTTTCTTATTAACTACACCATTTCCAGATGGATTTTAGAAAGCGTTAACTGGATTTTAGAAAGGGGAAATTAGATTTTAGAAATGTCAATTGGATTTTAGAAAGGGGAAATTGGATTTTAGAAATGTCAATTGGATTTTAGAAAGCGTTAAAAGGATTTTAGAAAACAAAATTGGATTTTTGAAAGCGTGAATTGGAATTCAGAATGTGCGTTTATAATAAATTTTACACAGAATTTTTCGAATAGAAATTCTTTATTGCGTATGAAAGTATAAATTAATAATTATATAAATTTTCGAAAATCCAATTTACAGTTTCTAAAGTCCAATTTCCCTTTTCTAAAATCAAATCGACATTTCTAAAATCCAATTTCCCCTTTCTAAAATCCAGTTGACGCTTTCTAAAATCCATCTGGAAATGGTGTAGTTATAGACAAGAATTATCTAACTAAGGATATTTACTTCCGTTTTCATATGTTTCTTGATATTGTTGTTCTCTTCAAATGTCATTAATCGCATTTTAAAATAGAAATAATGAAAATGAAATTTCATGAAAATTATTAATGGCTGATTTTTACTATTTTTCCGTTTCTTGTACTTCTGTTCGTTTCACCTTTATGAGCGTAATTCCTTCCGTTTTTCTCTTTTCATTTACTTGACAGCTAGTTGCTAGTTTAATAAGAAACAAAGCCAAACAATGTATGCACTTTTTGTTTATTTTATTGTTTTTTATTTATTAATCAAGTTGACAGCTGACAAGAAGGTGCTTTCATGTAAGAATGCAGATAAACTTTAACAATTTAATACTTCATCACTTTATATGAAGACCACTAATGTAAAATTTGCTGAGTAAAATGTGAACATTGGCAACACTATGTCATTGTCAATCGCACGACTATTTAGTCTCAAGTGTGAATAGCTGCCACCGATTCGACTAAATAGTTGGAGTAGTGTGAATACAACAGTCCAATTCGACCAAATCGATTGAGTCGCAAGTGTGTATAGGCTCTAAGGGTGTTGAAACCTTTGCTGCCACTTGCAGTAAGTTTGTGAAGTCAATTATCGCATATTCCACTTCCGCGGGGGATTTAAGGCTTACATTTTGATTAATATGCGAACTTATAAATTTTCTGTACTTAAGCCAATTCGTAAATCTATTAGTTAAGCCTATGTTCAGTTCGTTTAAAGTTGGAAGTGTTTTAATGGATAGATATGACACAAGGAGAGTGATCAGATCATAGATCAAAAAGTGATACTATCTGAAGTATTTCCCGTTCAAGGCCGCGAGTTACCCCAAAATCTATGAGTTCGGGAGTTTTGCTCCTATAAGTGGGCCAATATGTTGGCTGTCCTGTTGATATAATGTCAAGACCATGACTTTGGATTGCTTTGAACAGGTTTCTTCCCTTTGGGGTTATTAACCTAGATCCCCAAAAATTATGTTTAGCATTGTAATCAGCTGTTGCTGTATATTGCAGATACAGTTATTCCGCCAGAGTGGTCATCTACGTGCACTGATGTTGAGTGTATATAGTATTTGCAATATTCTTCTAGCACGTGGTGCTTGATCCTCTTTCTTATAAGTATCCCCGTTCCGCCTCTAGCCTTTCCTTCGGGGTGCTTAGTATTATAGAACACATACCCATCTATGCTAAAATTATCAAACTCAGTAAGATGGGTTTCAGACACTAATAGCATTGACAGACGGCAGCGATAATCCCGAATACCACAACACTTAATTCGATTAAAATTTTACCCTGACAGCTGAGGGAAGGTAGGCGCTGCGGCGAATTCAAAAACTTCTCGTTTTATTTCCAAAGGTAGGGTAATGTCAAAATCAAAACAAAATCACATCATGGTCAATAGGAAAGGGCGAGTCCCAAACGAATTCAGATTTCAACCAAGGCGAAATAACATTTTGACATTACACTCTACTAATTACAATAACAAATTACATTCGAAATTTCTGAATTCACTTATGCGCCTACCTTCCTAGATCTGCCTTGGATTCTTCTTTTTCTTCCCTTTCATTCACAATAGACATTTTTCACCAGGGATGTCAAAAAAATGCTCTAAGCATTTTGAGGACAATAGCGCTGTGGCTGTGGCAGTGACTGTTTTTCGAAATCAGCTGATTTTTAGAAACTACGGTTTGCAATGAAGCGGCACATAATACAACAGAGGCAGCTGGCAGCACCGCTCCGTTTAGCCCAAATTCTAAATTCGCTGCCGCTGCCTTGAATCGCAGCCAACTTCTAATAGTCCAGTTAGTCGAGAACGTAAACCCTTGTACCGTGTCAGCTGATCCAACCTATTTAATGGGATTTGTATGTAACCGATTATTCAACGACGTACGACGCAGAAGCCCGTACCGCAGAAATCAAAATCATTTTGATTTTTTACGTAAAATCGTGTCAGTTGATCGCTCGCATGGTTGCAAGGTAGAAGGGTTGCCAGTTGAACATTTTTAGTTATTAAATATTTAAATAGTAATTTTCACAGCATTATACAACTAACTCAACAAGATTGTGAAATGTTATCGAATATACATATATGTGTTCACATGGAAAAAATAGTATGTCTACTTAAACGAACAATTTATTATTACTTTAATTTTTAAAAAGAAAGGAAAGAAAACGTTTATAAATTTTTTTTAAATCCCAAACAAAATGTAAATATATATATATATATATATATATATATATATATATATATATATATATATATATAAATTAATAACAAGATAATAGCTTTGTTCAACTACTTTACTTGCAAGTACTTGCAAAAAGAGCGTCAGTGTCAAATTAAGAGTAAAAACGAGAAAAAGAGAAAATTATCAACCAAAGTAATTGAACACAAAATCGTAAACATTCGCAAGAAAACAGCTGATACGCTGTTTTGACAATTTGATTTTTAGGTTAGGTTGTAATTGAAATTTTTGAAATGAATGGAAATAACTGAATCAGGAAAACAAAATTCTACTTTGGCTATTCCACAATATCATCAAGATTTGTTTTTGCGCTAACTTATTTAGTACACAATTAGAAATTTGCGTTTAAAATGTTTGTATATTTCCAATTGAAATTTTTGTGATCATATATTTTTGACACTTCTATTTTTTTAAAGCTGCTAGTAGTTGCAAGTGAAAATTTTACTTGCAGCGTTTATCAACTCTCTCGAGGTCTTACTCTCTCACTTTGGCTCTCTTTTGCGAATTTTTTGGGTTATTGTACATAAATTCGTAACTATTCGAAAAATATGTAAAAATTTTGAGATATTGAACACTCCTAATAAATGAAGATATTACTGAAAATTAAAGCAAAAATTGTATTTATCCACAATGGTGGCTGTATTTTCTTAATTGATAACTCTTGGTGGTCTTCTTATGCAATTTTTCTACATTAAAAAGTTATAAATTGCCACAATAAATCTGAGTTTCTGTAACAAAATCAATTAATGTGATGTCACACTAATACGATCCACACTTTGTCACCACCTATTTATACTAGAAAAGATATGAGTTACAGAAACTCAGTACAGATTTCTTAATTAAACACAGATTTTTGTGAGAATCTTGTTGCTTCCCAATATAATTTTTTATGGATTTTCAATTGTAAATTTAATGTTCTGACTGTGTTTTTTTATTATTTTATGTTTTAGTCCTTGATAACTATCACCAAGGTGTGATGGAAATATATTGGGCAGCAACAAAATTACAAGAAAAATGTGTTTTAATTACCAACTAAGCCGTAAAAAAGTAACTAAATTAATAAACAAGTAAGGAAGCCTAAGTTCGAGTGGAATCGAACATTAGATACTCAGCTGTATGCTTTCATTGTTTGTTTTCGTTTGATGGAATCACTGTGTATTTTATATAAAGCGAGTGCTGCATAAAGTGGGCGTAGCCACGCCCATTTTCTAAATTTTTATCAGTCATCCAACTAAGCATATGAATATTATTCTTTGTGCAAAATTTCATTCCTTTATGACTTCCAGTTACAAAGATGTCACGTTACAAATTCCCAAAGAGTGTTCCAGAAATATCTTTCTTAAAAAGTAGGCGTGGTCATAAACCGATTTCAATAAATTTTTGCGTGGCTATTAACACATGTTATAAAAGTGTATAAACCCAGTTTCGTCATAATATCTCAATTATTTGTCGAGTTATAGGCTAAGAAATCTCGTGTATCCCTTTGTGTAAAAAGAGACGGTGCCACGCCCATTTTCCAAAATTTTTCTATTTGTTGTTTCCGGTCTATTGTAGAAATCATACCACAAAAGTTCAATGAATTATCTTTACATTTGACAAAGATATCGCCTAAAATGTTTTTATTAGGTCACCTTATAATACCCATATATAAAAGTGGGCGTGGTCGTCAACCGATTTCGCTAAAATTTTCAACATGTATTACCACAAGTAATAAAAGTGTACACATCAAGTTTCGTCATTATATATAAATCATTTGTCGAGTTATGGGCTCAGAAATCTCGTATATTCCTGTTTATAAAAAGAGGCGGTGCCACGCCCATTTGCCAACATTTTTGTGTTTTTCGTTTTATGTCCGCAGTTGGACTCCTGCTATAAAATTTCAATGATATATCTTTATATTTGACAGAGATATCGCTTAAAATGTTTTTATTAGGTCACTTTATAAGACCCATATATAAAAGTGGGCCTGGCCCTCAACCGATTTCGGAAATTTTTCGTCCAAATATTTGACTAAATAAGTATATCACGCGTACCAAATTTCATCATCAACGGTTTCTGATTTATGACTCATAAAACTTTCAATGTTTGCCCCTTAATAAGTGGGCGTGGCACCGCCCATTTTCCAAAATTTTTGTGTTTTTTGTTTTATGTCCATAGTTGGACTCATGCGCCAAAATTTCAATGATAGATCTTTATATTTGATTGATTATTAAAATGTTTTTATTAGGTCACTTTATAATACAAATATATAAAAGTGGGCGTGGCCGTCAACCGATTTAACTATTTTCCGTCCAAACGTTTGCCTAAGTAAGTAAATCACGCGTACCAAATTTTGTCGATATATCTTCAATGGTTTCTGAGTTATGACATATAAAACTTGCAAGGTTTGACCATTAATAAGTGGGCGTGGCACCGCCCATTTTCCAAAGTGTCATCAAATTTCTTCCTAGGGGCCTGAGCTCAGCACGTGGGTAAAATTTCATCGCTCCAGCTATATTAGTGACTGAGATACCAAATTTCCGATTTTTTCTATATAGGAAAAGTGGGCGTCGTCATGGTCCGATTTCGCCCATTTTCAATACCAACCGTCCCAGTCTCGATACTAACTTGCATTTCAAATTTCATCAAAATATCTAAATTTTTGCGCGAGTTAGAGTGTTTACAGACGGACGGACATGGCTCAATCGATTTCTCTTTTCACCCTGATCATTTTGATATATATAAGTCTATATCTATCTCGATTATTTCACTCTGTTACAATCCACCGTTATGTGATTAAAACCATAATACTCTGTGTAAGGAAGCCTAAGTTCGAGTGGAATCGAACATTAGATACTCAGCTGTATGCTTTCATTGTTTGTTTGCGTTTGATGGAAACACGGTGTAGGTACTTTTTATAAAGCAAGTGCTGCATAAAGTGGGCGTAGCCACGCCCATTTTCAAAATTTGTATCAGTCATCCAACTAAGCATATGGATATTATTCTTTGTGCAAAATTTCATTCCTTTATGACTTCCAGTTGCAAAGATGTCACGTTACAAATTTCCAAAGCGTGTTCCAGAAATATCTTTGTTAAAAAGTAGGCGTGGTCATAAACCGATTTCAATAAATTTTTGCGTGTCTATTAACACAAGTTATAAAATTGTATAAACCAAGTTTCGTCATAATATCTCAATTATTTGTCGAGTTATAGGCTAAGAAATCTCGTATATTCCCTTGTCTAAAAAGAGGCGGTGCCACGCCCATTTTCCAAAATTTGTGTATTCTTTGTTTCCGATCTATTGTGGAACTCTTGCCACAAAACTTCAATGAATTATCTTTATATTTGACAAAGATATCGCTTAAAATGTTTTTATTAGGCCACTTTATAATACCCATATATAGAAGTGGGCGTGGTCGTCAACCGATTTCGCTAAAATTTTCAACATGTATTACCACAAGTAATAAAAGTGTACACACCAAGTTTCGTCATTCTATATCAATTATTTGTCGAGTTATGGGCTCGGAAATCTCGAATATTCCAGCTTCTAAAAAGAGGCGGTGCCACGCCCATTTTCCCAAAATTTTTGTGTTTTTCGTTGTATGTCCGCAGGTGGACTCCTGGCATAAAATTTCAATGATATATCTTTATATTTGACAGAGATATCGCTTAAAATGTTTTTATTAGGTCACTTTATAATACCCATGTATAAAAGTGGGCGTGGCCGTCAACCGATTTTGACAATTTTTCGTCCAAACATTTGCCTAAGTAAGTATATCACGCGTACCAAGTTTCATCGATATATCTTCGACAGTTTCTGAGTTATGACATATAAAACTTTCCATGTTTGACCCTTAATAAGTGGGCGTGGTACCGCCCATTTTCCAAAATTCCATCAAATTTCTTCTTAGAGGCCTGAGCTCAACACGTGGGTAAAATTTCATCACTCTAGCTATATTAGTGGCTGACATACCAAATTTCCGATTTTTTCTATATAGGAAAAGTGGGCGTGGTCATGGTCCGATTTCGCCCATTTTCAATACCAACCGTCCCAGTGTCGATACCAACTTGCATTTCAAATTTCATCAAAATATCTCAATTTTTGCGCGAGTTAGAGTGTTTACAGACGGACGGACGGACAGACGGACAGACGGACGGACGGACGGACATGGCTCAATCGATTTCTCTTTTCACCCTGATCATTTTGATATATATAAGTCTATATCTATCTCCATTATTTCATTCTGTTACAATCCACCGTTATGTGATTAAAACTATAATACTCTGTGTACTAGTACAGCTGAGTATAAAAACGATTAAATTAGTATTTTCTTGTCATTTGGCAAATAATGCACAGTTGTGTATTGAAGAGTAATCCGCATAACACTTTGAAGATTAGTAAAAATCTTGTTTGTTCAAAAATGACTAAACGGCAACCCTGCCAAAATGTAAACAAACTATATATATATGTTCTATAGACCTGGATTCCTCCCTCTCGAAAAATGTGTTGAGTAAAAACCTCAAGACTTTTTTACTATATTATAATAACGTTTAGATTTAAGTAATATTATTTTTAATAGTCATATATTTACCTATCTTACATGGTCTGTATATATTTAGACTATAACAAATAAATAAATAAATAAATAAATATGTGTGAGTAAAACAGCTGATTGCTACGGGCTCAAAAAATCCTAAAAATTGCATACGAGCGTTTGCGTCAGCGAGCGGACCACACGTTCTCGACTAACTGGGCTATAAGTGTTGATGTGAACTTATGTCTGTTTCCGTACTATCCAATGTAATATATATATATATATATATATGTAAGTAAATTTATGTCACCACGTGTCAAAGGTAAAAGGAAACATACCTACTATATAAAGAAGTCACTGCCAAATACGGCGAACGCACTATTGTGTTTGGTCTGGCAGTCACTGCTCATATTAGACGCATCAGCTGATTTCGAAAACCGTCACTGCCCACTGCCACATCGCTAATGTAATTTGGGCTTAACTCAAGAGATATTCCGGATTACCTCCACTTAATTCTCAAGTTAAGTCCGATATAGCTGGATATTCCGGATTATCGCTGCCGTCTCTCAATGCTATAACATTATGTCAATTTGGTGATTTTCAAAGAAAGCCTGAAGTTCGTTACGATGTTGTCCTATGCCGTTAGCATTACAGAAACCTATATTGAGAGAAATCATGGTCTTTATTGAGACGAAAATTTTTACTGAAATGGTAAATTGTTGGTAATACACATTCATAATTCGTTAGTTGCTTTTTATAGTAGTCAAACAATAATTACACTGGATCACAAAATGAAATTTGTTGTCTGCATGGTAGAAAAATAAAGTTAAAATCACTTATTAACGTAGGCAGCCATCTTAGCCATTCGACTTTTATTGATTTTATGACATTTCATTGAAATCATGCTACCAGATTAAACAGCAACAAATGTTTTTTTGGGCCGAAATCTGAAGTTTGTGAAAATAAATTAATCTATTTTCAAAAAAGCAATTGCTGCAAAAGCTGTGTAATTTGTTCGAAATAAATAAATAAATCTACTTTCATACGCGTAATTTGTGAAAAAAGATTTGAAAAATGAGCTGCGAAAATACCGTGCACCTTTGCAAAGGCTCAGCGGTGAAGTTTAGGTTTCCAGCAACTCCGTTTATAAGGAATCAATGGCTTCAAGCGTGCCAAATAGAGGAAGTTGATCTTCCAAAGAACCCGTTGATGTGCTCAGTGCTTTTCGGTGTTAGCGATATTAATAGCACAAACAACAAAACATTATTATCAAAATGTGCAGTGCCAAGTTATAATGCGAAAACAAAGTATGGACGCATTAATTAAAATGTGCAAAAAAAAAATCTTAATAAAATATGTATTTTTTAGAGTGAAATTAGTGGAAAGCAGAATATTTTCCCGTATACGGCACTTAAATAGGAGAATGAAAGAAAAAAATAAGATCACAAAAACAAAAATATGAAAAAATTACAACTTAAATGAGTTTAATAAAGAACTTTAAAATATGCCTTCTTGTTTCATTTAATCTGAATTCTGCATTTCTGTCCCACCAAATTTTTGCTTGTATTGTACTCCTTTTCTTCCCTTTCTGTAAGATCAGGGACCCATAATAATCATTATTCGTTATATTTTCAGTGAAACAAATCAAATACTTGCAAACATCGTAGAAGAGTATTGAGTTTGTGTGTGTGCATGTCTGAAAGAGCACTATCCGAATCCAATAGAGAGAATTTAATTTTTACTTAATTGATTTCCACTAGCAAATATTGCTGGCGGGATGCAAAAGCAAAGAAGAAGAAAGAGCAGAGGAAAAAATGAAACAAGATTGATTATTTTAATTGAAAAAAGTGGACATGAAAATGGTAAGTAAATCTATATCACCACGTGTCCAAGGTAAAAGGAAACAGACCTAATATAGAAAGAAATCACTGCCATATACTGCGAACGCTCTATTGTGTTTGGTCTGGCAGTCACTGCTCATATTAGACCAGGCATTTTCACAGCCTATACACGCGGTACAAGCTTTTTAGAGCTTTCACACCATAGTTTATATCTATAAGTTGCGACACTCTTTGACATGTTGTGCCTGTCATCCTGCAGTGCTGTCCAAAAGTTACAGAAAAAAAATTCAAATAAATTTTGAAATCTTTAAAATTATTGGATGAATTGAATTTGTAATGCTATATTTGTAGCGATAATAACAAAAATTTAACATATTTTTGAGTTTTAATTGATTTTATTCGGAATTTTGGATATTTTCTTGTGAAGATTTTGCTACGTTTGAATACAACACTGTGGTCGATTCTTCTTCACATTTGGTTTATTTAGTTTCCCATTCTCCCATTGACACATAATGTGCCTGTCACTTTTTGCACCAACAATTCCCATGGTTGAAGTTTGTTTTGATGGGGATACAGTGAGTCACAAAGAAAGTGAGCCATTATTTATTCAGACATTTTTATTATTAAATATCTTTGTCAACAATTACTTGACTTTCCTAATTTTTTTGCGACGGAAAAGTTTCAACAACATGCCAGAAATGATGAAAAACAAAAGCATACACGTATATACGCGTCACAATCAAAGCAAGCTTTCTGGCAACTCCAATTTAAATACTTAAACTTTCTCTCTAGAACACCGATTTCTCTCTTATATATTTTTACAGTTCACATTTTACATTATGTGTTAATTATATAAAAAAAAAAAAAACAGATCAGGCAATTTTTTTCCATTTTTAAAAGGTGTACTTATCATAAAACACACGCTAGAGCGCGTAAAAATCGTGTTTTGTTAGTTGAATAAAACACATTGGTTGCTAATAAAATTTGTATTATATTTAATTCAAGTGCGCCAATAGATGCATTGGTTGTATTTTGGATGTCAATGTGCAAAGATGGGCCGACAAACAAGTTTAGATATTAGGGATAGAGTAATTGAACTGTTGAAACAAGGCAAAAAAGTATTAAAACCGTTTTAGGGCATATTCCTCTTAGTGGCTAACCTTCACTGTGAGCCCGTTTCATGAACTTTTCCGGTTTTAACTATTATTTTTATAACTAAAAAATTATGTTCATCAAATATTTTTTGAAATTCTAAATTGTGGTTTATTCTAAAATATACCTAAGTACATAAATTTGTTTTTCAATCTGTGTTTAGGCCAGCAGCCTAAAACCCAATAAAATCGCGACCACCCTAATGCACAATAATAGTAACGAGTGGCTGAATCAACGGCTACCGTTAACTACAATAATTTAGTAATTTTTGCCCTTTGCACAAATTTAAGTGTGCAGCAATATTATTCTGGTTTCAACAACTGCAGCGACACCTACGTAAGTAAATTACATACACAGCTATATATCTCCACATATATCACTTTGCTTTGTATATTTAATATTTAAATAAATCATATACCATTTATACGTATTATAACGTACTAAAGCAAGTGTTTTCTTTTCATTTATACTTCTTCCGGAAATTATTCATGGTCCTATCGCGCCTCCACGAGGAACAAGGAAATTTGGACACTGATACAAACTTCCGACAAGCGACCTAAACCACACTCATACAGTCCACACATCTATCAAATCTGGTCGATACCACACACTAATCACGAAATTCAGAGTGAATTCCAGGCGTACACACAACAAACAACAAAGCAGCAGCAACAACACCTGTACACCCACAAGAGGAATAGGCACCACCAAAAGCGCACACATACAACAAAAAGCCGAAAACATTTATTGCATTGGTAAGTGGTTCCCTTTTTACAACAATCTGCACAAGTGTTAAAAAATTAAAGAAAAAATTGTGATCGAAAGTGCTAAAGAAGTGCGAGTGCGTTTAATTTTTCAAATTAAAATTTTTCATTGGTGTGCAATCACAACAATAACAACACTGCACTTTGACGACTGACGGCCAATTACGCGTTTTTTTATCCGTATAAAAATTCCGCAAGCACTCACGATTATTTTTCTTGTTTATTGCTAAACAATTTTCGGGTGGCATCGCGAAAATATTTGCAAAAATCATAATCAAAAAAAAATTTAATTTGCACGTCGCGGTCTGTGCCATTAAGCAAATAGACATACAAAAATTTGAGGTTATACGAATAACCATATACATACATTGCGTTTTTGTTGTTTTTTCATATAACATTTAACTTTGAGGTTATACACGCGCATATACATATTATAATTTGTACCCATATACATACATATATATAAACCACGCACATATACCCCTCAAAAAATTTAATATATTCAAATGAAATTTTTGGTAAATAATTAAAACAAAAAATTTTCGCAATATTTTCATTGGAACTCTACGAGTTTGGTGTGGCAATCGATCCCAGATTTTTATACCCCATAGCACTTCTACCCAAATAAATCTCTACGAGATTTTACTCGGTCAGTTGCATCAATCACACCCTATTTTTCTCATTAAATCTAATCCTTGGATTTCTATCTGGATACAAATAGTAGGACGAAAATTTATAACTGATCGAATCGGTACTTTTTTGGGGTAAATTAAGATTTTCAGTATATTAAAAATCATGGATAGTTATATTAAGGCAGCCGAAGCTGTAATCGAATTCGAACAAGAATTCAGTGAAATCCCTCTGGAGCAACATAACAAGTATAATATTGTTGCTCATCAAGAGGAAATTAAAGCTTTATGGCGCAAGGAAAAATCTGAATATGACGCACTTCAACCGTCAAAAGAAGAAGCCAAGCAAATGTCAGCAATCAAGCGAAAACACAGATCTGCTTACGCTGCATATGTCAAAGCTGTGGGCGCTATTTCGGCTATTGCAGATAGCTTTAATACTCAAGCCCCACAACCAGCACAAAAATCTTTAAATGAATCTCTAGAGCACAATATACGTCTTCCACCTTGTGACACCGACGTGTTCAAGGGTGACTATATTTCATGGCCATCCTTCCGGGATATGTTTACGGCCATTTATATATTAAACAAACGCCTAACGTCTGTGGAAAAATTATACTACTTAAATCAAAAAACCACGAGGGAGGCTAGGGAAATAGTTCAACGGTGTCCACTGACCAATGAAGGTTTTGCCACAGCGTGGAATAACCTGTGTGACAGATACGAAAACAAACGTATCTTGGTTAACAGTCAATTAAAAATTTTGTTCAATCTGAAGGCAGTGGAGACGGAATGTGGTACCGCCATTAAAAATATACAAAGAGAGATAAATAATTGCATCTCCTCGCTACAAACTTACAATATTGACATTACAAACTGGGATGCAATTCTAACATATCTCTGCTCCTCAAAACTCCCTGAAGGCACTCTATCTCTTTGGGAACAAACAATTCAAGACAAAACGGAGTTGCCGAAGTGGTCTGACATGGACAAATTTTTATCCCATCGTTTCCAAACACTAGAAACAGTTTTGGACATTAAAGATACAAAACCAATTAAGGCGTCAAAACCCCAGGGCGAAAATACTAATCTGGACACTTCTGTCAAACGTGGAGCTTACCAAACCAGCGTACCAAACAACACATGCAAGATGTGTAAAAGTAAAGAGCATACATTACGAAATTGCTCAAAATTTCTAAAATTGTCAACTAAAGACCGAATCTCATTTGTTAAAAATAATAATTGTTGTCTAAATTGCCTTTCGGTTTCACACACAGTGTCGAGATGCACCAGTGCATATAATTGCAGCTCATGCCACTCTCGTCACCATACCATGCTCCACCTCCAAAAAAGTGAAACCCAACCCTCTTACGATAAACCTTCGACCTCTCAACAAGCACAGGAAAAAGAAAATTCAAATAATGTTTCTTCTCTCCATGCGAATACAAGCAAAGGGGTATTGCTAGGTACAGCGAGGGTTCATATCCATCATAATGGAAAAAACTTTTCGGCTAGAGCGTTAATAGATTCTGGGTCTGAATGCTCTTTTATGACAGAAAGACTAAGACACAGAATCAACATGCCAACCAAAAGTACTCATGTCCAAGTTTCGGGCATAAGCAACACATATTCAGCGCAAGTCAAAAAATCGTGTGATATTCAACTACGATCTCCAATAGATCCAACAGTGAATATCAATACCAGTGTTCTCATTCTGCCACAATTAACTGGAGACTTTCCGACTTGCCAAGTAAGCGCAATGACTCGGCAAGCTTTCCCTAACTTAATCCAGATAAAAGGTTCTTCTGTAATGAACCAGTCGATATAATTCTCGGTGGGGACATTTATGCGAGAATTATACTAAGCGGCCTTCAAAAGAATTCACAAAATACACTTTTGGCGCAAGAAACCGTGTTCGGTTGGATTCTCACCGGCCACGCCGATAAGCAGAATTCAACCAATAGCAATAGGGTGTTATTTTTCCATCGGATCATCAAACAGCATAAACCAGAGGATAAATTTACAAAAAATCATCGTCAAACCAGCGGAAAAGCAAACAAAAATTCCCAGGCGAAAACTGGTATCGGTTTAGAACAAGCAAACTTTCAAATGACAAATCCAACTACTAAGGTGTCCACAAAATCAACTCGTCATTACGAAAATAAAGTCCTGGAGTTAAACAAAAAAGTTCGACCTAAATCGAACGAATATTACTACACAAGTTCAAATAGGGAAAACCAGACAATCATGTCCATAAAAGGTGTACAAAAACCGAGTATATCAAAATATCCTCGAACTCAAAGGGAATGCGACAAAACCTGCCGTGAAATTGGTCTTACCACCCTAAAGCGCAGAAAAAACATCCAAAATATTTAAATTATTACTGACTTACGTCAACAACCAATTATGTATACTAATCTGCCTAGCAGATATCAGTAGTTGGTACCATCCACACCAACTACTTTCAAACTGGTCCCCCGAGGAGCTTACGCAAAACAAATTACATACTACTTTCGCTTCCACAAAGAAGCGAACTCCCAAAGTCTTTTCTAAATACATACGCCATACAAATTTTCAACCCTTATAATTTTCAGGCCTTATTTCGTAAGCCTTTAAATCTGCTGTTTTAATTCTTATTTAAGGCTAAGATTTTTGGTGGGTATCTATTGTTCAGTACCCATATTAATCGCGATTTAGAGTTACATATATCCATATGTATGTTTGTACGCACAAGTCGTACGAAAAATCCCCAATAGCGATTAAAATAAATAAAAATGGTTTTGCTTTCCAAGGAAAGCCACAGAAACTTAAGTCTAGCTCCATATGGAGCCCCAGCAATTCCTATTGCTTCCGAAGAAGCCACAGAAAGTTGGGCTTACGCCCACCCCAATCCCATAGAGCCCGAATACCTACTCTGAAAATACTTAAAAAACCATACTTAAATACATACTCACATACCAATTTTAAAGGTAGTATGCAGGTAGATATGTAGGTACATGTGTTTGCGGCACAGGATGTTGTGGAGTTAATGTTTATTTTTCGCCGCTCTTCCTATTCCAGTATATAACTGCTTTAACCTGTAGGAAAAACATGTTATTAGAAACAATCGTATACCACATGAAAAATTATAACACAAAAAAAAAAAAGGTGATACTTGTCAAAAAGGCGACCCGGCCTAATGATGACAAAAAGGACGAGCGCTCTAATGCCCTTCCCGCCACCTGTGCTATACCATTGTTGTTGTTGTCAGCGACAAAACCATCTCCCAATTCACACATACATACATATGTATGTACATCTATTTGGCAAGGATTGCACTAATGGTTGTTTTTAAACTGCCTTTCCTCGGTTATTGTATGCAGTTTTGTTCGATAAATTTTACAACTTACAAACATCTCCGGGCCTTTGGATTTACAATCCCCAATAATTTTTTTTCAACGGTGGAACATTTTCCCATAAAATTCACCGACCCATTGAGGTACATGTTTACCTATATTAAAAGGGCCGGGTAGATTATCTGCCGATGAACCGTACCAAAACAATATGCATATATGTACATATGTGCCGAATTCTGTGAGTAGGTATGTGGCGTCAATGGAAGTTTCACAAATTTCCTGCTGGGATGTCCTCATGTAAGTACATATGTACAATAATTGGTGTATCGCATACATAACGTATGTCGCCTTTTTCAATTTTCCAACAAAAAAAAAAGGGTTGCGCCACCGAGGCTGACCCAGTTTAATGTACATATGTACACAAAATGGTATGAACCAAATTAAAAACCTTACACGTTTTGGGGGTTATGATGTGTAGTGTAGCCACACGTTGCGCTGCCGGAAGCCCCGGAATCATAACCTGAAACGAAAAGAAAAGCAACAAGAACAAAATCAGTTTCCATTAGATTCACCAAATTCAATGGAACTCTACTTACCCCTTTGTTATGCTCCTCATATCCCAAGTGATGAATGTCTCTGCTCCTATGCCCTGAAAAGAAAAGGAAATTTTAATATAATTAAAAATACATACATACATACATATTAATAAAATATTTTACAAATAAATTACAATACTTACCGATTTTACTCGCCATGAAAACCCAAATTGACAATGAAAAACCAACGGTTCTTTCATTGACAATTGCTACACTTACGTTCCACAACTAAGTGCACAAATAGAGACGTCCATCAGGATTGCCGTTTTTGGTTAATTTACAAAAAATTGAATACCATTTTTTCGCGTTTGGCTACGCGACTACTTTCTGCCGATTTTGGTTGCAATCATTTCACTACATTTTTTTTCTCGAGCTACGCTCACTCGCATAAATACATATCTGTTGCTACATATCTGTTGGAAAAAACAAATTTGCAGTTTCACTTCCGAAAAATTGCACTTTTTCTTAAAAAAATTTGCAACTTTCCTTTGGGGGTGAGGCAGCTACGTACCAATGTACGATACGCAAAAAAGCAGCTACGTACCAATGTACGATACGCAAAAAAAAAAAATGTTTGCTAATTAACATTTTTTCGTCATTTGTTTCCAGCAATGTGTTTCAACCAGTGTTGCCACAGCCAAACTAAGAAAATTACCATTTTAATAAATAATAAAAATCTCATCTCTGGCGATAAGTTTTTATTTTAGTACACAATATCGCATATTATGTTCAAACTCTTTAACTAACTTAGGCACTCTGCACACGAGGCGTATCGTCATAGACGCGTACCAGACATTTCATGTAGCGTCGATTTCCCTACGCCTCAAGATCTGCACACGAAGCGACATAAAACTTCGCTGCACAAAACAAACAAACAAATTAATAATACGGTATTTGCTTTAAATTTCGAAGCTTTAAATAGAAAAGATGAAAAATTTTATGGAATCTTCCATTTTCTTTAATTATACACAAATTTTTTCCGATTTTTTCCACAAATTTTACTGCTTTTATAAATTTCACCATTTGGAAAAATGTAAACAAACGTCTTCTTCTTCCTGTTTTCTAAGCGTAGTACGCCTAGCTACCAGCACTGCTTTACGCCAAGCGACATGTAGCCAGCATACTTTGACGAATGCATGAAGCTGACGACTCGTGTGCAGCCTTCAATTGAAATATACGTGCGCGACATCAAAGCGTACAGCTTTCGTCTGTAGTATCTAATACGCGTCTAAAAGAGTACGCTCCGTGTGCAGAGTGCCTTACTTTAAAGTAAAAGTTACAAATTTTCTTCTCGAAAGTTAGGGTTACAAATAATACTAATAATGAAGCAAAAACATACAACCCCACCAACATACAGGTGACAAACGTCGAAAACATCGGCAAATTCCCTGATGCGGGATGTTAGGTTGTAAATAGAAAAATTACCAAAACGTCAAAAATAACAAAAGCGGCAATACTGGTTTCACATAGTACTGTGGAGTAACTGAAGAGGGCGCTCTGCACTTTTAATGTTCATGCGCCTACACAGATGGCGCGCTACTCATCAATTTCATTTGCTTGAAAATACATAAAGCAAACACAGTGGGTTACGCTCACACGATTAGTAAATAAAAAATAAAAATTGTCAAGTGATTCCAAAATCGAATTGCCACACCCAGATTTTAATGTACTACGTACAGGCATGCCACTGAACCAGAAAACCCGAGATGTGGACCCGCCGGGTCAGACGTGGTGTAGGGGTCTGAGCCCCCTTCATCGAACGTCGTAGGGAGGTCGGAGTCTAGGCACTACCGTCCGCCCTTATCACATGCGATGCCGCCGGCATTGGAGGGTAAATTCAAATGTGCAGAAAAGGGAACCACGTCTATTTACTAATCCATCTACATTCCTTTCATTTTTAGTTTATATGTATGCATAGATACACAAATAACATACAAATGCACACATATGTACTTATATTGTAAAATTATACATACATAAATTATGTAATTTTAAGTTTACTTTTTCTTCTATTTATATTTATGTATATACATCCATACATTCAAACAAAAAAATATGAATTATATAATTGTATATGTATGTACATACTTAATGAGGTGTTTCCACAGATATTGCATACTGCAAGGGGGCCGGTATGTTTAGGCCAGCAGCCTAAAACCCAATAAAATCGCGACCACCCTAATGCACAATAATAGTAACGAGTGGCTGAATTAACGGCCACCGTTAACTACAATAATTTAGTAATTTTTGCCCTTTGTACAAATTTAAGTGTGCAGCAATATTATTCTGGTTTCAACAACTGCAGCGACACCTACGTAAGTAAATTACATACACAGCTATATATCTCCACATATATCACTTTGCTTTGTATATTTAATATTTAAATAAATCATATACCATTTATACGTATTATAACGTACTAAAGCAAGTGTTTTCTTTTCATTTATACTTCTTCCGGAAATTATTCAATCTGTTTGTGTATAATTTTTTATTTGCATAAAACTTCGGACAACATAACGTGGGTCATTTTCACTGCGACTTACTGTATGTATCAAAAATATAGATACACATTTATTTTTTCAAAACAAAAATGAAATATCCATGACGCAAATCGTTGCTACCCAATAAGCATTTTTGAATGCATTTGAATTTCATTGAGATCAAATCCATTTTCCAATTTCCAACAATAATTTTTAACTTGAATTCAGAAACAGCCCATTTTTCGGTATGAAAATGTTTCTGTTTCTCCACTTGAAAAAAATATTGGAATTTGACTTGAACTTTATCGATATTCTCCAACCAAAATCAAACGTCAGAATAAAGCTTTTGAGCAACAAACTCTCATCCGATTGAAATAAAGGAACAAAAATGTAACAATTATGATTGTCTGCTTGACTTATTTGCTCACTTTTTTGTTATGCCTTTAACAATAATAACAATATTTTATACACAATAATTAGTTGAATTATACATTCCTCTTTAAATTTTATTCTTCACTCACTTTTTCGTTTACTTATTGCTAATATGATTGAATTTAATTAATACTAATTATGCACTCAGTTCAGTTTGGAAAAGTATTGTACCTTAAGTGTAAAAACATGTTGGATATAAACTTGATAATTGAGACTTTTTCCCCAAATTGGATTCGTGCTAATTGGGAAATATCCAAATGTAGGAGAATGTAGAGTTTCCAAAGCAACCAAAGCGTTCGAAGGCATCCAGGCAGTAATCAAAAAGTATGAATTGGTACAGCGTTTTATCAGCGAACACAATCTGAGAGTGTTAGAGAGTGTAATTCTCAAACTTATCTCTAATCCAGTTATCGGCATTCCAATACATGCAAAGAAATTATTAGTTGCATGTGTATTAGTGAGAGAGCGTTGTCGGGCAATGTCGGCAGCCGATAGCATTCGATCAGTTGATCAAAGATAACTAGATGCGAAACTCTCAAATTTATCTGCTCTCACGGGGGCCTGAACTGTCTTTTCACTTTCAAACACTGACGAATCAGGGAAAACAGCTGACAGCAAAATCAGCTGATACCACAAACCAGATCAAATCCACCATAAATAATAAACAAATGAGGGATTTTGGATATTTGCCACCATTTCATGAAATGACTTTATTACTTATTATATTAATCGAGAAGTGAATTAAAAATGTATAATAAAGTTTGAAAAGGGGTGAGAATGAAATTGTTTGCATATTTACCTTTTTGAATCAAAAATATGTAACAAATATCTAGATATGGGAAGTAGGATATACTATAAATATAAAATATTTGCCTTAAAATTAATGCTATATTAATTGATTTCTCAATGAAAACACAATATCATTTTCCTTTTTAGCCTGGAAACAAAATTTTAGTGAAATACTTGCGTGCATTTTATTAACTGGTTTAATAACATATAAACCATTTTACATGATCTTAAATACTCAAGATTATACTTTAGATCAAATTTAAAGTATAATTGCGAAGTCACTGTCATATTTTGCAGCAAAAATTACGTAATATTATTCATTTGCAAGAAATAACGAAATACCCCAAATTTTATTTTAAAATACCCACATCCACTTTTTTACGCAGTGGCACCAATGGAAAATGTTATAAAAAATGCGCATTTTTCAGCGCTCTCACGAAACAAAGAGTTTCGTATCTAGTTCAGGGATGCCACTAAGAAAATTTTTTTCCTACCAAAAACCTACCAAAATGGCTTCGAGCCTACCATTTTTTTATACTCAGCTGTACTAGTACACAGAGTATTATAGTTTTAATCACATAACGGTGGATTGTAACAGAATGAAATAATCGAGATAGATATAGACTTATATATATCGAAATGATCAGGGTGAAAAGAGAAATCGATTGAGCTATGCCCGTCTGTCCGTCTGTCCGTCCATCCGTCCGTCTGTAAACACTCTAACTCGCGCAAAAATTTAGATATTTTGATGAAATTTGAAATGCAAGTTGGTATCGAGACTGGAACGGTTGGTATTGAAAATGGGCGAAATCGGACCATGACCACGCCCACTTTTCCTATATAGAAAAAATCGGAAATTTGGTATCTCAGTCACTAATATATCTAGAGCGATGAAATTTTTCCCACGTGTTGAGCTCAGGCCCCTTTGAAGAAATTTGATGAAATTTTGGAAAATGGGCGGTGCCACGCCCACTTATTAAGGGTCAAACATTGAAAGTTTTATATGTGGATGAAATTGGGTACGCGTGATTTACTTGCTTAGGTAAACGTTTGGACGGAAAATTGTTAAAATATATGTGAATTATAAAGTGACCTAATAAAAACATTTTAAGCGATATCTCTGTCAAATATAAAGATATATTACTGAAATTTTGTGGTATGAGTCCAACTACGGATGTAAAACAAAAAACACAAAAAATTTGGAAAATGGGCGGTGCCACGCCCACTTATTAAGGGGCAAACATTGAAAGTTTTGTGAGTCATAACTAAGAAACCGTTGAAGATATATCGATGAAATTTGGTATACGTGATACACTTACTTAGGCAAAAGTTTGGACGAAAAATTGCCAAAATCGGTTGACGACCACGACCACTTTTATATATGGGTATTATAAAGTGACCTAATAAAAACATTTTAAGCTATATCTCTGTCAAATATAAAGATATATCATTGAAATTTTATGGCAGGAGTCTAACTATGGACATAAAACAAAAAACATAAAAATTTTGGGAAAATGGGCGTGGCACCGCCTCTTTTTAGAAGCAGGAATATACGAGATTTCTGAGCCCATAACTCGACAAATAATTGATATATAATGACGGAACTTGGTGCGTACGCTTTTATTACTTGTGGTAATACATGTTCAAAATTTTAGCGAAATCGGTTGACGACCACGCCCACTTTTATATATGGGTATTATAAAGTGACCTAATAAAAACGTTTTAAGCGATATCTTTGTCAAATATAAAGATAATTCATTGAAATTTTGTGGCATGAGTTCCACAATAGACTGGAAAAAAAAATAGAAAAATTTTGGAAAATGGTCGTGGCACTGCCTCTTTTTAGACAAAGGAATCTACGAGATTTCTGACCCCACAATTCGGCAAATAATTGAGATATTATCATGAAACTTGGTTTATACACTTTTATAACTTGTGTTAATAGACACGCAGAAATTTATTGAAATCGGTTTATGACCATGCCTACTTTTTACCAAAGGTATTTCTGAACACCCTTTAGGAATTTGTAACGTGACATCTTTGTAGCTAGAAGTCATAAACGAATGAAATTTTGCACAAAGAATAATATTTATATGCTTAGTTGGATGACTGATAAAAATTTTGAAAATGGGCGTGGCTATACAGGATATACATTTTGTGGAATAACATTTCAGGAATAATGAGGGCAATCAACTGATCCTGAAGGAAACGTAAGAAGATTTATCGAGGGAAATACCGGACATTGTTTCCACTTGGTACAGCAAACGCATTTACTACCTAAGTAGGCCTGATGGCCTGTTGTGATACCACATGGAGCTCTTTATTACACATCATGTAGACGAACAGCCTTGTTTGCTTCATATAGCGTAAAACGTCAGATGCTTTTCTGTTTTCAATCTCCTCCAGTTGTGTCTGTGTGGGCAAGTGTACTTGATGCTCAAAGAAAACGTTTCTATTTAGCAGAGTTTTGTGACAAAACTCTACTGAGAAGGCATGTTTTCTCAACAGTGTTGTGGCAAAGTGAACAAATGTACCAAATCAATTATGTTAGTTGAACGAAGGCAAAAACCATAGTGTATGGAGAACAGTGACTTGACTCTGGGATGTGTGTCAAAGAGGTCGAACAGCAGTGCTCAGCTCATTTTGAAGTTGTTGTTATGGCCCAATGACGATCATGAATGCAATATAAGTTGCTCTTCTTCTTTCTGCTTTGTAGGCTGTTAAATTTACATTCTTGCACATGTTATTCGTGGAATAGCTGGCGTTTACGCCCTCTCCGGGAATTGCGTTTTAGAAACTCAGCCTTAATTTCTTTTCGGAATTATTAATTGTTTTTTTTTTCAAATCCCAATTCCGGAATTGCGTTTCTGTCTTGATTGCTACGACCATGTCATTATGGTCCCTTTTCTTACAACAACCACATCCGGCCGCCATACCAATCTGTACCCCCGAAAGTCGCCGCTAAGTATACCAATCTGTCCCCGATTTTGACATTTGCCAATGACATATCGACTTTTTTTTTATCGATTTTCGATGAGCTGTGGGACTGTGGGTATGTTGACAATGGCAAAAACCTACCAAAATTCAAATCGTCCTACCAACCTACCAAAAGGAACAAAACCTACCAGTTTTGGTAGGAAAAGCCCAAAAGTGGCATCCCTGATCTAGTTATCTATGCAGTTGATGTCAGATTGTTGTTGACAACAGACGTTTGTCTAATGATGTGCGGGCGTACGTTAGAGTTGGGAAACTATCGATAGTAGTACCATCGATAGTTTTTGATAGTTAAAAAAAAACTATTGATAGTTTTCGATAGTCTTAAAAAAATAAACTATCGATAGTACCATCGATAGTACTATCGTATTTAAATGATTCCTGAAAAAAATTTTTTAACCGCCAACAAATTCACATTTTATACATATTACAAGTATGTATGTACTCACAAGACCACGGATGCCACTGTTGGTTGTTTCCAAACAAACTTGGTAGTTTTTTTTTTCTGATTTTGAGTTTTTTCAATAAATTTTGGTTTTTTTGCAATAAATATGTGAAATTCAAATTTTTTTATTTTGGTTATTTTTTTTACAAGTACCAACCTATGCCCAAAATATTGGAAACGCGACATTTTGACTATGTAGTTTTAACCAAGGACTCAAAACTTACCAATAGCTGATATTCTCAATTCACAACTTAAAATAGTAATCTAGATGGAAATGGAGATTTAAAAGTTGTAAAACTATCGATAGTATACATTACCATCGATAGTTTTCGATAGTTTTGAAAAAACCATCGATGGTCTTCGATAGTCTAAAAAAAAAAAACTATCGATACTATCGATAGTGCCATCGATAGTTTCCCAACTCTAGCGTACGTATGAAAACACGCATTTGTGTTTACATACCTACAAACAAACATATATACGTATGTAGGAAACATACACGCATTGCTTGATCCGCCATCGACCTGCTAGAATGGCAAACCGAATGACATAGATAACTCAGTGATGGTAGATACTTTTTTGGAAATTCCCTACAGAGCAAGAAAAAAATCCCTACTTTTCCCTACGCTTGTTTCAAATTTTCCCTACGTAATTCCCTACACTTTTTTTAGTTATTTCCATGCTAGAACAATGAAGAAACCGCACGTCAGTAGATGAACGTTTTTCCTTTTACTAAATAATGAAAATCGGCTGTTCTACTGCATACTGCATACACACTGGCTCTCAAAGAAATCAAAAAAAATTACAATAAAATTCTGATGATTTACTGTTTTGAACAATTATTATAATAAAAAAATATATGTATTAATGCGTTGTATGTAACATATATATCGCACGTTTTATGCAATAGGGATTTAACTCGAAATTTTCGATTTCTGGGGTTTTTCCATATATTTCAATAACTGGGTCATGCCTTTGAGTCTAGTCTTATAAAATACTCAAAACGATAAAAATGGCGGAAATAAAAGTGATTTTGTAGTTAGCCGTAGAAGGAAACTCTTTGAAATTATAAGAGCCTATACACACTTGCGACTCAATCGATTTAGTCGAATTGGGCTTTTGTATGCAAATCCAACTGTTTCAGTTGTTCGACTAATTGAATGTAGTGTAAATGCTTCCATACATTCCCATGCAAATCAAAGCCCGACTAAATCGATTGAGTCGCAAGTGTGTATAGGCTCTAAAAGTTTGTTTGCGTTTTCCCAAAAAAATTTGTTTTTAGTTAAATCACTATTGAATAAAACGTGCGATATATAGGTAGGTAGACGTAGGCATATAAATATGTAAGGGAACGAAACATTTCATTGATACTATCATAGGTATTTCTCTAAAAAATAATAAAAAAAAGTTATTGCGTCAAATACTTTGCTTTAGCCCATATGACACTACGGTTTTTTTGGTATTCTACAAGGTTTTGTGTGTGAAGGAGATGGTCAAATACAGTTTTGCGTTGGTGTAAGCGAGCAAGCTATATTGAAAAATCCAAACGAAATACCAACAAAATACCATCTAGTTGGTCGTAAGGGAAAAAAAATTCGTAGCGTAGCCAGAGCAAAAAAATCTTTTGCTCCGATGCCCTGATTAAAAGTATCGTGTTATTAGATAGTTCACTATACGGTATTCCCTCTCCAATTACGTCATCGAAGGGTTCGCGATTTAACTCATCTTCGCAGCATTTTCATTATTCAGATCGACAGTCAGTGTTGAAGTGAAAAAAAGTTGAATTGAAATTTTGATTTGACTTTGCCAAAAAATCCCTACATTTAGCTATTTTATAAAAATCTGTCCTTCTTTCCCTACGATCACTTTTTTCCGACTAAAATCCCTACATGTAGGGAATTTTCCCTACGTATCACATCACTGAGATAACTAGATACGAAACTCTTTGTTTCGTGAGAGCGCTGAAAAATGCGCATTTTTTATAACATTTTCCATTGGTGCCACTGCGTAAAAAAGTGAATGTGGGTATTTTAAAATAAAATTTGGGGGTATTTCGTTATTTATTGCAAATGAATAATATTACGTAATTTTTGCTGCAAAATATGACAGTGACTTCGCAATTATACTTTAAATTTGATCTAAAGTATAATCTTGAGTATTTAAGATCATGTAAAATGGTTTATATGTTATTAAACCAGTTAATAAAATGCACTCAAGTAATTCATTCAAATTTTGTTTCCAGGCTAAAAAGGAAAATAATATTGTGTTTTCATTAAGAAATCAATTAATATAGCATTAATTTTAAGGCAAATATTTTATATTTATAGTATATCCTACTTCCCATATCTAGATATTTATTACATATTTTTGATTCAAAAAGGTAAATATGCAAACAATTCCATTCTCACCCCTTTTAAAACTTTATTATACATCTTTAATCCACTTCTCGATTAATATAATAAATAATAAAGTAATTTCATGAAATGGGGGCAAATATCCAAAATCCCTCATTTGTTTATTATTTATGGTGGATTTGATCTGGTTTGTGGTATCAGCTGATTTTGCTGTCAGCTGATCCCCCTGACTCGTCAGTGTTTGAAAGTGAAAAGACAGTTCAGCACCGCGTGAGAGCAGATAAATTTGAGAGTCTCGTATCTAGTTATCTTTGCCGAATTATACTAAGCAATTTGTTCGGTTTTAATTATTGCGCTCGCATGAAACTCACGTATTAAATACGTGTGAGAAGCTTGTTCTCAGCACCAGCTCAGTGAGCCAGGCCGTGCCGATAATTGCTCTAATCCAAAGCGAAGGTAGAAAACCACACTAGAAATCAATTGAAGACTGATTAGAAAAAGAAATATTTGCAAATTCTCATTAGAATTTCATTAGAAAACTACATTGGATTTCAATTCGGAAATTATAATTTTCTCCATTTGAGAGTTATGTCCCATTTTTTTTGAGATCGGTATGATTCTCGACAGCTCCTCGAGTCGTCCTCTAACGTTAGAGGTTTGAGAAAAGGGCTAGTTCTCGAGTCACTCTCAAACCGATATCTAACCTAAATGTTTGTTGGGTTTTCACCATCAAAATGGCCGTTTGAATTTAAATTTTTTTATTTCCTTTTGAACATTTTCATATAAGCAGGGTTGCTCTTTCTCGTACTGTTCTGTTAATACATTTTTCCAGAAATATAGAAAAGGGAATATACGGATACCATTGCCTTTACTACTTCATTCGCGTATATGCAAATTTTATTTCATGTAAGATTAACATGAACGATCTTTACACATAGAATAGCAACAATTTTTTTCAAATTACACGATTTTTCAAACGTGATTTTAGCTTTTTAAACATCATTTGACATTTTGGTAAATGCAACCAAATTTTAGTGTTGATGCAACATAGAGCAATTTTAAAATAATGAATGAATCATATCAAATATAAAATTTTATTCCTAAATGTCATTTGGAATTTGGTTTCTTTAACATGATGATAGTGTCAATATAAAAAAAAAAAAATGTTAAAAAAAGAACTTCAGAACTATTTTGAAACATACAACATTTGGAGTTCTGCTGTTCGTGCAAAACGCAATTATTGTTCTTTTTTTTTTTTAAATAAAAAGAAAATCTGGTGTCGTGGGAAGAGTTTACCATCAGTGGAAGTGCGTGATAATGGCGTTTCCACTTATATTTTCAGTTTTCAGGTGAATTAAAAGTGAAATGCATTTTTATTTCTAAAAGTTTTTAATGTAAAATATTTTCTTTTTTCTCCTCAAAGTTTGCAATTTTTCCACGAGGAAGTCCTTCCATATCTCGCAATACCGAAGCACCTTTTTTTTATTGAATGTACATATCGCACCCTAAACCATAAGGTGACACAACTCAAAATTTTTTGAAATTGAGTTTTTTCATAAATGTTACACAGAACATATCTCTAGCGATTGCCAAAAAAACTTTTCAATAAGTGTCTCTTTTGACCGAAAAATTACCATAATACGTGGTCTTTTGCCATACGATTGCTTGTAAAGAAAAAAAGTTTTTTGGCTCTCCTGAAAATATTTGAATTTTAAATTGTGTCACTTTATGATTTAGGGTGCGATATATTGTATTTTTGTAAATTGTAAAATCAGTCCAGTTAATTTAACAATAAATTTAAGGTAAAATCAAAAAAGATTCCGTGTTAATTTAAATAGCTGAAATTGCAAAATTACCTAGTTAAAAATGTAAAATCAACAGGAAAACATTTATCTGTTATTTTATGCGCACGTGGGCCGATATGCGGAAAAAATTAATATATATCGCATAATAAATCATAAAGAGGCACAACTTAAAATTGAAAAATTTTCAGGAGCCAAAAAACTTTTTCTTGACAACCAATGAATTGGAAAAAGCCACGTATTTTTCAGTCAAAAGAGACTCCGAATGAAAAGTTTTTTTTTTGTTGGCAATCGCTAGAGATATGTTCTGTGTACCGGTTTATGATGAAAAGTCGATTTAATAAAATTTTGAGTTGTGTCACTTTATGATTTAGGGTGCGATATATTTTTATTAAAATCGTTTTCGTAGTGAAGAAAAAAAATTCAGTAAAAACGAAGTAAATCCTAACGACTTTGCTCCCATTTTGGTAGTAACAGCAATTATACGAAATTGCACAGCATTGATTCCTTCATTCTCTCGATTTTCGCACAAATACAAATGCATTTTTAAAAATGAACAAGAAGAAGACCATTTGTGTGACCAAACTATATAATATAATACAATGGCGCTATTATAACTCTGACGAGTTTTATGGCCGAGCTTCTCTCCCAATTCGAGGTGTGCTCCTTTTTGTTTTTCCTACTAATTGGGTGGACCTACAGTTTTATGCCGGCTCCGAACGGCGAATGCATTTTTTGTGAGAAGCTTTTTCATGGCAGAAATACACTCGGAGGGTATGCCGCCCACTGCCGAGAGGTGACCGCTGCTCTTAAAAAATCCAATAATTGGATTTTTACTAATTAGAAAAATTTTTTGGTGTTTTTCTCGGACCGTGGTTTGAACCCGAGACCTCCGGCATAGCAGGCGAGCACTCTACCCACTGCACCACAGCGGCCACGACTATATAGCATAGTTTATATCTATAAGTTGCGACACTCTTTGACATGTTGTGCCTGTCACCCTGCAGTGCTGTGCAAAAGTTACAGAAAAAAAATTCAAATAAATTTTGAAATCTTTAAATCTTTAAAATTATTGGGTGAATTGAATTTGTAATGCTATATTTGTAGCGATAATAACAAAAAATTAACATATTTTTGAGTTTTAATTGATTTTATTCGGAATTTTGGCTATTTTCTTGTGAAGATTTTGCTACGTTTGAATACAACACTGTGGTCGATTCTTCTTCACATTTGGTTTATTTAGTTTCCCATTCTCCCATTGACACATAATGTGCCTGTCACTTTTTGCACCAACAATTCCCATGGTTGAAGTTTGTTTTGATGGGGATACAGTGAGTCACAAAGAAAGTGAGCCATTATTTATTCAGACATTTTTATTATTAAATATCTTTGTTAACAATTACTTGACTTTCCTAATTTCTTTGCGACGGAAAAGTTTCAACAACATCCCAGAAATGATGAAAAACAAAAGCATACACGTATATACGCGTCACAATCAAAGCAAGCTTTCTGGCAACTCCAATTTAAACACTTAAACTTTCTCTCTAGAACACCGATTTCTCTCTTATATATTTTTACAGTTCACATTTTACATTATGTGTTAATTATATAAAAAAAAAACAGATCAGGCAATTTTTTCCATTTTTAAAAGGTGTACTTATCATAAAACACACGCTAGAGCGCGTAAAAATCGTGTTTTGTTAGTTGAATAAAACACACTGGTTGCTAATAAAATTTGTATTATATTTAATTCAAGTGCGCCAATAGATGCATTAGTTGTATTTTGGATGTCAATGTGCAAAGATGGGCCGACAAACAAGTTTAGATATTAGGGATAGAGTAATTGAACTGTTGAAACAAGGCAAAAAAGTATTAAAACCGTTTTAGGGCATATTCCTCTTAGTGGCTAACCTTCACTGTGAGCCCGTTTCATGAACTTTTCCGGTTTTAACTATTATTTTTATAACTAAAAAATAATGTTCATCAAATATTTTTTGAAATTCTAAATTGTGGTTTATTCTAAAATATACCTAAGTACATAAATTTATTTTTCAATCTGTTTGTGTATAATTTTTTATTTGCATAAAACTTCGGACAACATAACGTGGGTCATTTTCACTGCGACTTACTGTATGAATCAAAAATATAGATACACATTTATTTTTTCAAAACAAAAATGAAATATCCATGACGCAAATCGTTGCTACCCAATAAGCATTTTTGAATGCATTTGAATTTCATTGATATCAAATCCATTTTCCAATTTCCAACAATAATTTTTAACTTGAATTCAGAAACAGCCCATTTTTCGATATGAAAATGTTTCTGTTTCTCCACTTCAAAAAAATATTGGAATTTGACTTGAACTTTATCGATATTCTCCAACCAAAATCAAACGTCAGAATAAAGCTTTTGAGCAACAAACTCTCATCCGATTGAAATAAAGGAACAAAAATGTAACAATTATGATTGTCTTCTTGACTTATTTGCGCTCACTTTTTTGTTATGCATTTAACAATAATAACAATATTTTATACACAAAAATTAGTTGAATTATACATTCCTCTTTAAATTTTATTCTTCACTCACTTTTTCGTTTACTTATTGCTAATATTATTGAATTTAATTAATACTAGGTCTGTTCGGTGAGTGCACTGAAAGTCTAGAACAGTGTAGGGCAGAACAACACCTGACAGTTGTCAGAGCAATTTAGTGCAAACGCTTCAACGAACGAAAACTAACGAAAATGTTGATTTAGTGCAAACCAGCTGATTTATGTAAACAAACAATTCTCAAGGATGAAATTTACAGCTATTAAATTTACACAAATTTTATATTTTTGATCGGATAACTTCCCAAATTCTTTGCTTTGTTTTCACTCGTAAACTTTTCCCCAATTGCGGTTTGTGCTCTTTCAAAAATTTATGAGCAATTTCGTTTGGTTGCCTACCCATTTGGCTTTGACCACGCAATGAATATAATCTGCCATACAGAGAAGAAAACCCCATATTTTTTTAATTTACTTTTGGTTTTCTATTATTTTGCCTCCTTAACTTTTAAAAACAGCTGTTTTCATATGCTGCACTAACTTACACTAGCTATGAAGGTGGTGTAGTTTAGTGCAGTAAAGTGTAAGTTGGTGCTAACTCAAAAAACAGAGTTCTGAACAGTTTAGTGCAAAAAAATGCTCATCGAACGCTTTTTTCTGCACTAGAGTACTCTAGTGCGTTTATCAAACAGACCTACTAATTATGCACTCAGTTCAGTTTGGAAAAGTATTGTACCTTAAGTGTAAAAACATGTTGGATATAAACTTGATAATTGAGACTTTTTCCCCACATTGGATTCGTGCTAATTGGGAAATATCCAAATGTAGGAGAATGTAGAGTTTCCAAAGCAACCAAAGCCTTCGAAGGCATCCAGGCATTAATCAAAAAGTATGAATTGGTACAGCGTTTTATCAGCGAACACAATCTGAGAGTGTTAGAGAGTGTAATTCTCAAACTTATCTCTAATCCAAAGCGAAGGTAGAAAACCACACTAGAAATCAATTGGAGACTGATTAGAAAAAGAAATATTTGCAAATTCTCATTAGAATTTCATTAGAAAACTACATTGGATTTCAATTCGGAAATTATAATTTTCTCCATTTGAGAGTTATGTCCCATTTTTTTTTTGAGATCGATATGATTCTCGACAGCTCCTCGAGTCGTCGTCTAACGTTAGAGATTTGAGAAAAGGGCTAGTTCTCGAGTCATTCTCTAACCGATATCTAACCTAAATGTTTGTTGGGTTTTCACCATCAAAATGGCCGTTTGAATTTAAATTTTTTTTATTTCCTTTTGAACATTTTCGTATAAGCAGGATTGCTCTTTCTCGTGCTGTTCTGTTAATACATTTTTCCAGAAATATAGAAAAGGGAATATACGGATACCATTGCCTTTACTACTTCATTCGCGTATATGCAAATTTTATTTCATGTAAGATTAACATGATCGATCTTTACACATAGAATGGCAACAATTTTTTTCAAATTACACGATTTTTGGAACGTGATTTTAGCTTTTAAAACGTCATTTGAGATTTTGGTAAATTCAACCAAATTTTAGTATTGATGCAACATAGAGCAATTTTAAAATAATGAATGAATCATATCAAATATAAAATTTTATTCCTAAATGTCATTTGGAATTTGGTTTATTTAACATGATAGTGTAAATATAAACTAAAAAAATTAAAAAAAAAGAACGTCAAAACTATTTTTAAACATACACAATTTTTTTTTTGAACATTTGGAGTTCTGCTTTTCGTGCAAAACGGAATTATTATTTTTTAAATAAAAAGAAAATCTGGTGCCGTGGGAAGAGTTTAGCGTCATTGGAAGTGCGTAATAATGGCATTTCCATTTATATTTTCAGTTTGTAGGCGAGTTAAAGGTGAAACGTATTTTTATTTCTAAAAGTTTTTAATGTAAAATATTTTCTTCTTTCTCCTCATAGTTTGCAATTTTACCAGGAGGATATCCTCCCATATCTCCCAATACCGAAGCACATTCTTTTATTGAATGTACATACATATATTGTATTTTTGTAAATTGTAAAATCAATCCAGTTAATTTAACAATAAATTTAAGGTAAAATCAAAAAGATATTATTGCTAATTTAACGCGTCCATTCCGTGTAAATTTAACTAGCTTAAATTGCAAAATTATCTAGTTAAAAATGTGAAGTCAACAGCAAAACTCAATATTATTTTAATGTTAGTTCTGCATATTTATCTGTTATTTTGTGCGCACTTGGACCGATATGACCAAAAAAATTAATATATGTATATCGCACCCTAAATCATAAAGTGGCACAACTCAAATTTCCTTTACAAGAAATGACATGGCAAAAGGCGACGTATAATGGCTATTTTTCAGTCAAAAGAGACCCGAATGAACAGTTTTTTTGTTGGCAATCGCTAGAAAAGTCGATTTAAAAAAATTTTGAATTGTGTCACTTTATGATTTAGGGTGCGATATATTTTTATTTAAATCGTTTCGTTGTCAAGAAAAAAATTCAGTAGAAACGGAGTAAATCCTAACTAATTTGTTCCCATTTTGGTAGTAACAGCAATTCTACGAAATTGCACAGCATTGATTCCTTCATTCTCTCTATTTTCGCACAAATACAAATGCATTTTTAAAAATGAAGAAGAAGAAGACCATTTGAGTGACCAAACTATATAGTATAAACAATGCTATATAGTATAAACAATGTTTCACACCGACAGCCCCACACCGACACTACAGAACTCTTCGTGCACGAAAACAAGGCAGATCTAGGAAGGTAGGCCCGGTGGCGAATTGAGAAATTTCCCATGTATTTTGTTAGTGTAATCGGTAGAGTGTAATGTCAAAATTAATGAATTCGCTTGGGCCTCGTCCATCCCTATTGGCCATGATGTGAATTCGCTTGGATTTTGACATTACACTCTACCTTTGCATATAAAAAAAATAGTTTCTGAATTCGCCACCGGGCCTACCTTCCTAGATCTGCCTGGCACCAAGGCAGATCTAGGAAGGTAGGCCCGGTGGCGAATTCAGAAACTATTTTTTTTATATGCAAAGGTAGAGTGTAATGTCAAAATCCAAGCGAATTCACATCATGGCCAATAGGGATGGACGAGGCCCAAGCGAATTCATTAATTTTGACATTACACTCTACCGATTACACTAACAAAATACATGGGAAATTTCTCAATTCGCCACCGGGCCTACCTTCCTAGATCTGCCTTGCCTGGCACGAAAAGAAATTTTGCAAATTTCTGTTCAGTCAGCATTGAGCTGTTGAGCTAGCAGGTTGTGTTGCTCGAGCAGTCTCTGAATGCTTGTAAATGACTATGTGTTGGGGGTGGTTTTTTTGTTTCGATTTTTTTACGTAATATTTTTATTAGGAATCGTGATTTTGCATTTCGTCCCATTTTTTAATTTTTTTGTTTGTGGTTTTTTGTGAAGTTAAGAATAAAAATAATATCCATTTCCAATTTAAAAATTTTAATTTTCGACAATGATTGAGTTTCTTTTGGGTGTAACCAAGAGCTTTTGTGCTTTTAACACATGCACAATGTTTGAAAGTATTAGTGTGGTAATCCCTGTATTAGACGCATCACCTGATTTCGAAAACCGTCACTGCCCACTGCCACATCGCTAATGTAATTTGTTCGTAGTGGAAAGAGTTGCCATGCTGACAGCACTACTTTTATTTCACTTTTGGTAAATTGCAGAGATTTTATATTTCAATTAATATTTTCAAAATGTTTAAAAACAAAAGGTTCGTTTCTTATTAACTAGTTATAGACAAGAATTATCTAACTAAGGATATTTACTTCCGCTTTCCTGTGTTTCTTGATATTGTTGTTCTCTTCAAATGTCATTAATCGCATTTTAAAATAGAAATAATGAAAATGAAATTGCTTTACTTCTGCTCGTTTCGCCTTTATGAGCGTAATTCCTTCCGTTTTTCTCTTTTCATTTACTTGACAGCTAGTTGCTAGTTTAATAAGAAACAAAGCCAAACAATGTATGCACTTTTTGTTTATTTTATTGTTTTTTATTTAGTGATCAAGTTGACAGCTGACAAGAAGGTGCTTTCATGTAAGAATGCAGATAAACTGATAAACTTCAGCAATTTAATACTTTATTACTTTATATGCAGACCACTAATGTAAAATTTGCTGAGTAAAATGTCAACATTGGCAACACTATGTCATTGTCAATCGCACGACTATTTAGTCTGTAGTGTGAATGGCTGCCACCGATTCGACTAAATAGTTGGCGTAGTGTGAATACAACAGCCCAATTCGACTAAATCGATTGAGTCGCAAGTGTGTATAGGCTCTTAAAGCTGAGCTACCGCGCTACTCGCTGGTCATAATAGCCGTAACGCAACGGATGGAGCTGTCACTTTTATATCTATTGTATGTGAAAGGCATGTGATTGATTACAATGAACGGTAGAAAACGGCGAGAACCGTAAGCAACTGTTGATTTTAGATTTCTTCCGTATTCTTACGGCAATTTGACAGTTCTCTTTGCTGTGACAAACAGACGGTATGTTATCAAACAATTTATTTAAACATTTTATAAAATAACAAGTAAGGAAGCCTAAGTTCGAGTGGAATCGAACATTAGATACTCAGCTGTATGCTTTCATTGTTTGTTTGCGTTTGATGGAAACACGGTGTAGGTACTTTATATAAATCGAGTGCTGCATAAAGTGGGCGTAGCCACGCCCATTTTCTAAATTTTTATCAGTCATCCAACTAAGCTTATGAATATTATTCTTTGTGCAAAATTTCATCCCTTTATGAGTTACAAAGATGTCACGTTACAAATTCCCAAAGGGTGTTCCAGAAGTATCTTTGTTAAAAAGTAGGCGTGGTCATAAACCGATTTCAATAAATTTTTGCGTGTCCATTAACAAAAGTTATAAAAGTGTATAAACCAAGTTTCGTCATAATATCTCAATTATTTGTCGAGTTATGAGCTCCGAAATCTCGTTGATTCCTTTGTCTGAAAAGAGGCGGTGCCACGCCCATTTTCCGAAATTTTCCTATTTTTTGTTTCCCATCTATTGTAGAACTCATGCCACAAAATTTCAATGAATTATCTTTATATTTGACAAAGATATCGCTTAAAATGTTTTTATTAGGCCACTTTATGATACCCATATATAAAAGTGGGCGTGGTCGTCAACCCATTTCGCTAAAATTTTGAACATGTATTACTACAAGTAGTGAAAGTGTATACACCAAGTTTCGTCATAATATATCGATTATTTGTCGAGTTATGGGCTCAGAAATCTCGTATATTCCTGCTTCTAAGAGGAGGCGGTGCCACGCCCATTTTCCAAAATTTTTGTATTTTTTGTTATATGTCCATAGTTGGACACCTTCCATAAAATTTCAATGATATATCTTTATATTTGACAGAGATATCGCTTAAAATGTTTTTATTAGGTCACTTTATAAGACCCATATATAAAAGTGGGCGTGGTCGTCAACCGATTTTGGCAATTTTTCGTCAAAACATTTGCCTAAGTAAGTATATCACGCCTACCAAAATTCATCGATATATCTTCAACGGTTTCTGAGTTATGACTCATAAAACTTTCAATGTTTGCCCCTTAATAAGTGGGCGTGGCACCGCCCATTTTCCAAAATTTCATCATATTTCTTCATAAGGGCCTGAGCTCAATACGTGTGTGAAATTTTATCACTCTAGCTCTATTAGTGACTGAGATACAAAATTTCCGATTTTTACTATATAGGGGAGGTGGGCGTGGTCATGGTCCGATTTCGCCCATTTTCAATACCATCCGTTCCTGTCTTGATACCAACTTACATTTCAAATTTCATCAAAATATCTCAATTTTTGCGCGAGTTATCGTGCGTACAGACGGACGGACATGGCTCAATCGATTTCTCTTTTCACCCTGATCATTTTGATATATATAAGTCTATATCTATCTCGATTATTTCATTCTGTTACAATCCACCGTTAGGAAATCAAAACTATAATACTCTGTGTACTAGTACAGCTGAGTATAAAAATGACCGAATTCGAGGAAAGACTTAATAACGGCGTGCGTCGTCATGAAATCACCAACAAATTGAAAGTTTTCTGTTTTAAATTGGTAAATAAAGCACAATATTTACAGCTGTGGCAAATGTCAAAGACGGCAGTTAACGCATTATTATAACTGCCTTAAGTTTGTCACCGTTCTATATCGGTACGGCTTCCGTCCCGTCCCGGCTATTATAACCAGCGCTCTAGTTACGTGAGTTGTGTCAAACGGTGTACTCTAAGAGCCCGTGCACAATTGACTTCTACCTCGCTTTGCTTCAGAGTTTTGCTTTGACAGTTTCGTTCAGCATGTGCTTTTCAAAGGGACATGTTCACAATTGAGGTGAAGCGAGTAAAGTAAGGTATAAAGTTAGCCATGTTTCAACTTTTTTACACTTTGACAAACATCTCCCCTTTTGTGTGTGTGTGTTTGTTTGTATAGCTACACTTATTTCAGCGATTTCGCGCAATTTCGTGAAAAGTGAACAGAGAAAAGTAAAAAATAACATTCGAATAAGCAGAAAAAAGCAAATTTCCCAAATATTTTACCAAAAATCAGGTTTATAAATTAAAGCAAAGAAGTGAAGTGGAAATTGTCAAAGTGTTAATTGTAGCAAGCATCTGAAATTTCGCTTTGCTTTAAGGTTTTTTCTATCAAAGTTGGAGCAGACAAAGCCAATTGTGCACGGGCTCTAATTTCTTCTTGTGATATTAACATTCTCACCTCGCTTATTTCACCACAGCGCTGTCCTGGTTAAGGTAAAGGCCCAATGCACGCTTGCTTGGCTGTGAGAAATGTCAAAATCATTTTGAGCTCTACTAAAATGTATAAAAGTTGGCCAAATGTCAGCTTTACTTCACGCGCTTGAAGCGCTGCAAAGTTTTGAATTGCCCAATTCTCTATTTGACAGCGCTTTGAAAGCTTTGGCATCATTTTTGACAATTCAATTTCCAATATGGCTGCTGATATTAGGCAGTAGGTGTATTCCCTAACAGAAAATTATTACAAATTATTAAAAAATTGTAAGAAATATCACCTGTTAAGCAAAAAATTGGCAGAAGAGGAAAAAACTCAAAATTTGTTCAGCACTTCGAGTCAACATTTTAGGGTTGTTTCTTAGGAAACTAACAGCTAGCTGTCAAGTGAAATGAAAAGAAAAAAATTTAAAGATTTCAATTACAACCTAACCTAAAAATCTAATTGTGGAAACAGCGCATCAGCTGTTTACTTGCAAATGTTTACAATTTTGTGTTCAATAACTTTGGTTGATAATTTTCTCTTTTTCTCGTTTTTACACTAAATTTGTCACTGACGCTCTTCTTGCAAGTAAAGTTGTTGAACAAATCTCATTTCAGCTTGTGAAAATTTTACTAGCTGAAATTTGGAGCTCTCTATGATTGTTACTCTCACGCTTTGGCTCTCATTCGGCTTTTTTGATTCAAGAAACGATTTGCTAGCACGAACTTGGATAAATATTCATAGATAGCTATGTAATAAGAAACAAACCTTTTGTTTTTTTTTTTTGGATTGCCGATTCAGCTGATTAATATGACAGCGTTCAAAGCTACCATTGGGCTATAGAAGCTTTCAAAGTAAAGCAATGCAAACTGAAGCAAACAAAGCCAGAAACGCAAGCGTACATTGGGCCTTTACCTTGAGAATTTCTTATGTACTTACACGTATACATATGTACATACAAATCCCCAAAAGAATTTAAAATAAAAATATGTATTAGTAAAAAATACCGATTTAAAATTTTTTTGACATACTGAGCACCTAATGCTTTTCCTTAAATAGGTACCTATATTTTCGTTCATCGTTTTGTTTTTATATTAAATTATTTCTCAATTTTTAGTGCGATTTCAAGATTAAAGCGTGCTTTTTATTTTTTTTTTAAGCTATTATTTATTATTAAAATAAAAAAATAAAAAAAAATCAGTCGCCTGGCTTGATTCGAACCTATCTCCCCTAGCTTCCAGACCAGACACACTACTTCTGCGCCACCACACCACTTGCGTGGAGTATGTCAAACGCTGCACTTAAACATATGTATTTGCAAATATCAAACTTGTTACTTGTTGCTTTCAATAGGTGAGTGAGTTGTACTTGATAGTTCAATTTAAGTGCAGCATTTGACAAACTCAACGCAAGTGGTGTGGTGGCGCAGAGGTTTTGCGTCTGGTCTGGAAGCGAGGGGTTGTGAGTTCGAACCGCGCGATATCAGGGTTAATTTTTTTTCAATTAAAAATCAACTAAAATGGCTGCTATTTCCGGGGGCAACTTCCGTTGCATCAAATTTCAAATTTCACTCTCCATAAAAACTCTGTATCGCCGCCTAAGAAGTTAACTTCAAAAATTTTTCTAATTAATTAAAACCCAATTATTGGGTTTTTAGAAATAGCGGTCACTTTTCGGCAGTGGGCGGCATACCCTCCGAGTGTATTTCTGTTATGAAAAAGCTTCTCACTAAAAATACATTCGCTGTTCGCAGCCGGCATAAGGGTGAAAACAGAACCGGAATGTAACGACACGACATTGCGACAACGACAGCCTGTCAAAACTAAATCCATGCATTCTTATGAAAGCAATTATAATATAGACGACGCGACACGACGTCATCCACCGACAAAATTACGTTGTCGTCAACTTAGGCCGATTTCTAATTTTGGTGACGACGACGAGCGGACGATGAGTTGCCACTGCATTATAAAATATGAAAATTTTGACAACTCAATAAATCTTACGAAACTTTTCAAAAAAAGCAGAAGTATTTATACACAACCAAATGTAATAACAGTTTAAAGCATTCAATTAATAAATTTAACTACTTAATTTATTATTTTACATTAAAAAATTACGATCTGAACCAAAAACTTTTTAGCTGTGAATGAAAAACTGTAATGTGGCAGCAACGAGCCTTCTGTAGGGGCGGTCTTTGCCGCATTTATTATGTTTCAGTCGCTGGCTTCGCACCGACATTTTACGTCAAGGTACTGTCGTTGTCGCAATGTCGTGTCGTTACTTACCGATTCTGTTTTCACCCTAAAACTGTAGGTCCACCCTTGATACAAGAAAGAAGGTAGTGTAAACGTCAAATTTTTGTCGCCATATTAACCACCTGACAATTATATGGATTATGACATTTCGTGCTGCCATACTCAGTGCTAAAAATCCTCCATTTATGTTATTTTCTATTTCCATGGTAACCATGGTATCGATTGCAACAAAACGAATTTTTTTAATTTGAATATTGATATATATATATATATATATATATATAAATACGTACATTTACGTGTTAAATTCTTCATAATATCAGATTACAGATAATTATATAAAAAATAAGATTTATTCTTAAAATAAGTTGCGGCAAGTTTGTGGAATAGGTATAGTACATACTACAATCCCACTACACCTGCTGTGAATTTCATTGAAAAATTTCAGTGGTTTAGAAATTATGAATATTGGCACAACTTATGAACTTGCAACCGAAAAAACAAGTGCGGTCGATGGCATGGTTATATGCAAAATTTATTAGTAAATACAATATTTAATTTAGATGAAAAGATACTAAAAATATATTTTTTGCTAAGAAACTATTCAGAGTTAGGAAAATAATAAAATAAAGGAAAATAAAATTAGTAACGCAAGTAAAAACTAAAGAAAACTGCAACATAAAAATTTAAATTAAATTTACATTCTTATATAACTGCTAAAAAATTTTGTTCATAAATATATTTTTTAAATGTGGAAATATTCTTGTATAAAACATTGAAACCAAATATGTATATATATATACGTACGCAATAAATAATACATATAAAGAAAATCAAGAACTCTTAAAAATAAACTCCAAATGAAAGTAGAGTTAATTGGAGTTAAAGGCGATTTTATCAAAATAATTTGTATGGTTAACTCAGAGTTAAGAGTAAAGTTACGTGGTTAACTCGAAATGGTCACTTTACTCTAATTAACTCTTCAACGTGAATATAGTATTACCTTATTCATAAAAATCGAACAGTTTTCAAATATTGTATAAAGGACGTTTTGATGAGATTTTTCGACTTTAATAACTGCATAAATATATTTTATTTTTTATGAATAACTCAGGGCCGTAGCCAGGAATTTTTTTCGTGGGGGGTTGTAAATTTTTTTTTTTTTAATATATAACGTCGTGCACTAAATAAAAATAATAAAAAAAAAATCTGGTGCTACTTAGAAGAAAAACTTTTTACAAAACTTTTGATTTTAAAATTAGGATTTTTATAAGAAGTTTTAAAAATCAGGAAACTTTTATTCATTTAAAAATTAGCCTGTTCTATTGCAAACACGATGAATACTTTATTTTTGGTGTCTTTATCCAAGGAAACAAAAAAAAAATATTTTATGGACGAAAAACTCGGTTAGATTACCCAGCTGTTTTCAGCAGTAAAAGTCCGCCCCAAGATTTTTAGCTTATGTTGAGAATCTAACTTGTTTTTTTTTTGCAACTTTGTTATTTGACATCCGATTTTTAAAATTGATAGATACATATGTTATTATTTTAGTCTTTTGAGCAGGGCTTGAAATTATTTTCAACTTTTTTTTCATTTCCGTTGAATTTCATTTTCATTTGAAAATTAAAAAATAAACAGCACAGCAGAAGTATAAAAAATAAAAAGTTCTACTGTACTGCAACTGCGCAGCCTTAAGTTTCAAAAAATTATGGTCGACTGTTGCTGTATTGTGGAAATTTTTACAGCTCAGCAAAGGGCACACATAATTTCGAGTTTTTACAGCACTGTTGTTGTTGTTTTCTTTTTCTAATTTATGGGAACACAATCGAAATTGTAATGTACAAAAAAAAAAAAAACAATTTTAAAAAGCCACACAACTAAAATTCTGTTTATCTGTGCTTTGCTGTCGACTGATCTGTTTGAAATTACACAGTAAAGCAACAGCACAAATAAACAAACAAATATATTCGACTGTTCGACTTCAGATATTTTCAAAGGAAATCGAAATTCAAAAGTTCTCAAAAAATTATGAGAACAGCAACAGCTTATTTTTTGAGACTGTTGGTTAGGCATATAACAAATTTTGACGAAAAATTTGGCATACCACCACGTGGTGGCAAATATTGTACAAGTAATGAATATCACTTTTAGGTGGTTTCGGTTCAAAAACGTTCCGCGCAAAAATGGATTTCTAAAAAAAGTCAGATTTAAAAAAAAATTTTTTTTAATATTTTTATTTTTACATTTTTGTCAATTGTTATATGAAATAAGTTTTAAGTTTAAAGTATGTGATGATTTACACAATGGTAAAATGTCTTGCACAATTTTAATTGCACGCTCTGCGCAGATGTACAAAACTTTTTTTGTTTTTTTTCAGCAGTTCTGATAAAAAAGTAATTTCGTTTTGCGCGGAAACTTTTTTGCAATTTCGCAAAAAAAAAAAATAATGGGGTTCATACTTTTTTATGCTCTATTCGACTATGGTATGCCGTTTTTCATATTTGCAAAAATTGTAAAAAGTTATATGCCTACTGTTGGTGTTATGCTGGCAAACAGTGCCTGGGAAGCTTTATATCTCCCTCGAATGTCCTTTGATCTGTGAAGTCGTTTTCATATAGTTGGGTCTCCTAGCCGAGTTTTTCGACCATAAAACATCCTTTTTATTTCACTTGGGAAAAATCGCCAAAAATAAAGTATTCATCGAATCTTTTTAATATTACGCTTAAAATGTTTGCAATAAAACAGAATAATTTTTAAAAAGAATAAAACTTTCCTGATTTTTACAACTTCTTATAAAAACCCCAATAAAAACTTAATTTTTTCAATAATCGCAAAAAATCAATAAAATGTTGACTGAAAAGTTAGTATTGAAAATAGGTGAAATCGGTCTATAACAACGCACACATCCCATATATGGGATCTTTCGAAAAACACACAAAATATTATAACTCAGACACTAATATAACCCGAGTAATGAATTTTCAGCCATGTAATGACTTTATGCAGTTATAAGGAAATTGTGGCCGCTGTGGTGCAGTGGGTAGAGTGCTCGCCTGCTATGCCAGAGGTCTCGGGTTCAAACCACGGTCCCAGCCAAACAAATTTTTCTAATTAGTAAAAATCCAATTATTGGGTTTTTTAAGAGCAGCGGTCACCTCTCGGCAGTGGGCGGCATACCCTCCGAGAGTATTTCTGCCATGAAAAAGCTTCTCACAAAAAATGCATTCGCCGTTCGGAGCCGGCATAAAACTGTAGGTCCACCCAATTAGTAGGAAAAACAAAAAGGAGCACACCTCGAATTGGGAGAGAAGCTCGGCCATAAAACTCGTCAGAGTTATAATAGCGCCATTATATTATTATTATTATATTATTATTATTATAAGGAAATATACTAAAATTTTAGAAAATGTATGTAACATAATTTAATTTATAAGTGGTATGTCGTTAAAAGCGTACTTTAATTATCTTTCGAACGGAGTAGATACGGTTTGCGGGTATTTATAACTTCAGCGAAAAGAATTGTTGATTGAAGTCGTAAACACAAAACCCAAAATTACATTATCTCAAAACCCTAACTATAAAAAACTGGTTTTGAAATCAGCAGGTTCATGCCAGCCCTTCCCTATACCTGAAATTTTTGGTATTTTCTCAAATTAATTATTTGTAAACTAGTGTTTTCAACATATAGCTTTGAATATGATAGAAGTAAAATTTATCTACCAGAATTTCGTGGGGGTTCAAACACCCAAACACCCCCCCCCCCCTAAATACGGCCTTGGAATAACTTATTTTTTATTTTCTTTGAAAAGCCTTTTTTCAATATATTTAAAATGTTAAAATATACTCATTACAGCGGCTGATTGTTGTCTTTCATTTGTTTTGTTGATTAGCATATGTGAAAACACCATTTCATTTAAAACACCCAATAATTTTGTTCAAATATACCGTCCGCCAAAAACTTTTGATTGGGCAACGCTATCCTAAATTTTTGACTTAAAACAAGACGTCAATAATCCATATTATAATCAAAAATGACAATAGCGCCAGTGTATTATTATTATTGTATTATTATTAATTTGGAATTGATCCACTTCACGGGTTTTCATCAATTTAAAAAAAACACTAAATTCCCTTTCCAAATAAAAATCACGTACCCGAATGGTACGTTTTTATACTCAGCTGTACTAGTACACAGAGTATTATAGTTTTGATTTCATAACGGTGGATTGTAACAGAATGAAATAATCGAGATAGATATGGACTTATATATATCAAAATGATCAGGGTGAAAAGAGAAATCGATTGAGCCATGTCCGTCCGTCCGTACGCACTCTAACTCGCGCAAAAATTGAGATATTTTGATGAAATTTGGAATGCACGTTGGTATCGAGACTGGCACGGTTGGTATTGAAAATGGGCGAAATCGGACCATGACCACGCCCACTTTTCCTATATAGAAAATATCGGAAATTTGGTATCTCAGTCACTATTAAAGCTAGAGTGATGAAATTTTACCCACGTGTTGAGCTCAGGCCCCTAAGAAGAAATTTGATGAAATTTTGGAAAATGGGCGGTGCCACGCCCATTTATTAAGGGTCAAATATTGAAAGTTTTATATGTCATAACTCAGAAACCATTGAAGATATATCGATGAAATTTGGTATGCGTGATTTGCTTACTTAGGCAAATGTTTTGACGGAAAATTGTCAAAATCGGTTGACGGCCACGCCCTCTTTTATATATGGGAACTATAAAGGGGTCTAATAAAAACATTTTAAGCGATATCTCTGTCAACTATAAAGATCTATCACTGAAATTTTATGGCATGAGTCCAACTACGGACAAAAAACAAAAAACACAAAAATTTTGGAAAATGGGCGGTCCAACGCCCAATTGTTAAGAGGCAAATATTGAAAGTTTTATAAGCCATAACTCAGAAACCGTTAAAGATATATCGATGAAATTCGGTACGCGTGATATATTTACTTAGCCAAATACGTGGACGAAAAATTACTAAAATCGGTTGACGGCCACGCCCACTTTTATATATGGGAACTATAAAGGGGCCTAATAAAAACATTTTAAGCGATATCTCTGTCAAATTAAAGATATATCATTGAAATTTTATGGCAGGAGTTCAACTATGGATATAAAACAAAAAACATAAAAATTTTGGAAAATGGGCGTGGCACCGCCTCCTTTTAGAAGCAGGAATATACGAGATATCTCAGCCTATAACTCGACAAATAATTGAGATATTATGACGAAACTTGATTTATACACTTTTATAACTTGTGTTAATAGACACGCAAAAACTTATTGAAATCGGTTTATGACCACGCCTACTTTTTAACAAAGATATTTCTGAACACCCTTTGGGAATTTGTAACGTGGCATCTTTGTAACTAGAAGTCATAAAGGAATGAAATTTTACACCAACAGTAATATTTTTATGCTTAGTTGGATGATTGATACAAATTTTGAAAATGGGCGGTACTACGCCCACTTTATGCAGCACTCGCTTTATATAAACTACACCGTGTTTCCATCAAACGCATACAGCTGAGTATCTAATGTTCGATTCCACTCGAACTTAAGCTTCCTTACTTGTTTTCATTCATTGATGACTGGCGATATTTTTTAAACAGTCATTTAGTAAACTAGTACCAAAAATATGCTCTCTATGTATTTTAGCTGTAATAGTATTTATTTTGCATATACCTAAAATGGTCACTTTATAAAATCTTTGAAATACATATAGCTAACTTGGAGTGCACACTGTGTAAGTCCATTTCTATGAAAAAGTGTATTTTTATGTACAACGCTAGAAAAATCAAATTCGCAACGCGCTAAGCAAGTCTGTGACTCTTGTCATATTTCTACTAGTTGTTATTCAGTGATACGCAAATTGTGTAAGCCCAAAAAGCGAAGAAAATTGTGTAAGTCCCAAATATTTTCATGAGCAGAAATTTTTTTTCATCCCGAAATTTTTTTATTTTTTGTTTTCTATCTCTCCTACAAATTTTTTCTGACGCCGCTAGATGTCGCTAAAATTCAATTTTATATCTTCGGTTTTATGGAGGGTTCCTACTTTATAATTGTATTAACCCTATGTGCGCCATTGGGGTCACTTCCACCCAGTGCTGAGTTTATACCACCTTAATGTAACTTTTTTTACCTGTATGTTAAACGTCGTCAATAAGCATTTCGCTTCCTGTGGTTTTTAGCTTAATTTTATAAAGTATTTTTCTGAAGAGACTCCTACTGAAATTTTATGCCGAATAATTTTCTAGAACATTTTAACCATCTAGCACCCCTAAGAAATTGTTATTTTGACCTGGCCGCTAGAGGGCTAAAATGTTCTAGAAAATTATTCCCCATAAAATTTAAGTAGGGGTCACCTCAGAAAAAATCTTTGTAAAATGAACATAAAAGACCACAGGAAGCGAGAAACTTATATTACTCTGAATGTTAAATGTTTTTTTATTTCCAGTTCTACTGAAGCGATCGAAATACTACTTTTGCAAAAGATTAATGTTTTTCGACGACGTTTAACATGCCGGCAAAAAAAGGTACATTAAGGTGGTATAAACTCAGCACTGGGTGGAAGTGACCCCAATGGCGCACGCAGGGTTAATACAATTATAAAGCAGGAACCCCCCTCTCATGCCAAAGAGATTGGTGTATCAAACGTAGGGATCGAAACTTTAAAAACCTAGTATCCCCTATGAGAAGAATGGCAAGAGACTGTAGCTGCAATCATTTTATGAGTGCAATCAAATGATTGAAGTAACGGGGTGGATTGCAGCCAGGTGACTGCACAGTTAAAATTTACCAGTCAGAATGAATGCTTCTTTTTTTAATTCCCAGTCATGACTGACAAGAAAATGAATAGCAGTTATTTTGACCCCAAAACTGGAGCGATTTACTCAAAGAGGGAGTGACCTCTCAAGAAACAGCTCAAGAAATTTTTAGCTTTATTTCTTGAGTGAAAAATAGTAGTAGGCAAGAAATTTTGACGTTTATTATTCCACCGTGAATACCAAGTGAAACGAAGAGGATAATCAAAAACGTAAACAAAATAAACCATTTTGTAAACATGAGAAATTGATAAGTTCTTAAAAAACATTAAATAAAAGTTTTAAATATTTGTTTTCAATAGTTTTATTTTGTTGTTATTTTAGGAAATCACCGAAAGCGACGAGGATGACCTTATATTACTGCTAAACTGTGGTGTTCATTGTTCATTGCGATCATGATCCAATGAACAGGTCGGTCCATGATACATACACACAAACATGCCGTGAGCTGAATGTCAAACTGAAAGGAGAACGAAATAATTTGACATTCAGCTCACGAGCGAATGATGGAGAAACTCAGAGAACGAAGAATTTGACCAATAGTAAACACGAATGTATGTATAGAATATGCAGAAGCAGAGAAACTGGATAGCTGTTGAAGAAGAAGAAGTCAGCTGATCTGAAGAGCCGACCTGTATAGGTGGATCCTGATTGCGAACTGCCAAAAAAATTCAGCACGTTTGGGTAGAATATATGCAAAAGCATATACACACTAACGTTAATGTTGAAAATGAAAAAGGCAAAAGTGGGGAAAATCCAACAGCTTGCACAGTCTCAATGGCCGAGTGTGTTTATGCGTTGGGTCATTGCGACTGAAGATGGAATGGACTCGGGTTCAATCCCCGGTGCATCCACTTACGAAAAGAGTGTTGATGATCGAAAATAGTTTTTCGTGAAATGGCTATACACTCAACCTTCGCTGTAAATAGTTGTTGAATTTTTTTCCACTTACCCCAACAATTAAAAATTGAATTAAAATAAAAATTTCGTGCTAAGCACTAAAAACTTTTTCAAGTAAAATTGTTAACGTTGTTGGTATATAAAAAAATGCATACCAACAACAAATGTTCATTGCGAACTGCCAAAAAAAATTCAGCACGTTTGGGTAGAATATATGCAAAAGCATATACACACTAACGTTAATGTTGAAAATGAAAAAGGCAAAAGTGGGGAAAATCCAACAGCTTGCACAGAGTCTCAATGGCCGAGTGTGTTTATGCGTTGGGTCATTGCGGCTGAAGATGGAATGGACTCGGGTTCAATCCCCGGTGCATCCACTTCCGAAAAGAGTGTTGATGATCGAAAATGGTTTTTCGTGAAATGGCTATACATTCAACCTTCGCTGTAAATAGTTGTTGAATTTTTTTTCCACTTACCCCAACAAAATTTTATTTTATTTTATAAATTAATTAGAATCTTGGTTTATTTTAAGTATTGTAAAAATGCCGAAACGGAGGAGGACGCGAGAAGAGACGGAGGGCTTCCTACGATGCTACATATTGCGGAAGGTGGAGTTTTGTTTGTTTGTTTGTTTGGTATATGTCCAAGAGTAACAGTTAAATTCGGACTTTTATTTTTTCCGGCCAAAACAAAAGTCATCTATACGAACCAAATCCAATACTTCCTTAGGGGGGTTTGTTTGTTGTTACCCCTCGAAGGTTTAGTCGAAGAAAAATTTTAAAAATATTAGGGGGGCCATAAAATCTTAATTTTTCAAGCTGATTATCTCTAAAGGTGTTCAAGGTAGGGAGGTGAAAATTGGTATAGAGGTAGGTGATATCAAACCCTTCTCACGCAGGAAAGTGGGGGTTATCAGAAAAGAGAGCGTGGCACCTCCCATACTAACTTAATTTTTCATGCTGAATATCTCTAAAAGGATTTAAGGAAGCGACCTGGAAATTGGTACAGAGCTATATGTTTAAGGTAGGGACTTGGAAATTGGTTTGGAGATAGACGCTAACAATTCCATATTAACGCAAAATAATAGGAGTTATACGAAAAGGGGGCGTGTTACCTGCCATACATACTTAGCGTTGGAAGCTGAATATATCAGATAGAATAAATGGCAGGATCCTGAAATTTGCTATAGAGCTAAATGATATTAAGCCCACACTCACGCATAAAAGTGGGGCGTGGCACCTCCCATACATACTTAATTTTTTAAGCTGAATATCTCTAAAAGGATTCAAGGAAGCGACCTGGAAATTGGTACAGAGCTATATGATATCAAAACATTTTTTGCGCATAAAAGTGTAGGTTACTGGAAAAGGGGGCGTGGCACCTGCAATGTAATATAAATTTTTCAAGCTGATTATCTCTAAATGTGTTCAAGGTAGGGAGCTGAAAATTAGTATAGAGCTAAATGATATCAAAACCATTCCCACGCATAAAAGTGGGGGTTATCGGAAAAGGAGGCGTGGCACCTCCCATACAAACTTTATTTTTCAAGCTGAATATCTATAAAAGCGTTAAAGGTTGGGACCTGAAAATTGATCAGTAGCCCGTTTCTGTAACCTTTCGTTATAATAACGAACGAAATGTTATCGTATCGCTTGCGATATGAAAAGTGTTTCTGTAACTCATGAATTCACCTTGCGATATGATAATGGTGAGTTGTCGTCATATCGCTGGAACAATCGAAAAATGTGCCATATCCAACGAAAATTTGTAAACAAAGTGCGCGTTCGTTGCCAAATATTAATATTTAACCCTACACAATTTTAGGCTGAAACATAGATTAGATTTTCCCGATATCAATGGGAATCGTTACAGTTTCATTTTATTCATTTTTATTCGTTATCAAAAGTCAAATAAAATATTAAAAAAAAAAATAAACAAAATAATAATAAACAAAATAATAATAAAAAAAACTAAATATCCTGTAAGATTAGTTCTGTTCAATAACAAAACATTTTTACGAACAGATCGTTATATAAAAATGACACCTTTTAAGAAAAATTCGTAACAATTTTTTGTTATTTAACACAGGTATTGTGTATGTGATTTAATAATAATAAAAAAAAAAACGAAAACAGAGGCAGGGTTTAACAGATAACAACATATTACAAAAATGCATACATAATGACAAATTGATATTCGCACATAAACCGAATCACACACTCAACAAAATATTCAGCAAGACAAAATATACTCGTAATGTTACTAAAGAACAACAACACAATGTAGTGTACGAAATCATATGTAAAGGCAACAATGACGAACGATACAACAAAAAATATGTAGGGACCACTAAACGTGCCTAGATGTTAGAATAGGCGAGCATAAAATAGACATTATTAGAAATAAAAATACAACAACAGCATTAGCACAACACTTGATCAATACTGGACATACAGCGGACTTTGACAACGCAAAAATATTAGACATAGAGAGACGAACAAAAACAAGATTGACACTGGAAAGTCTCCGCATAATAATATAATACAATGGCGCTATTATAACTCTGACGAGTTTTATGGCCGAGCTTCTCTCCCAATTCGAGGTGTGCTCCTTTTTGTTTTTCCTACTAATTGGGTGGACCTACAGTTTTATGACGGCTCCGAACGGCGAATGCATTTTTTGTGAGAAGCTTTTTCATGGCAGAAATACTCTCGGAGGGTGTGCCGCCTACTGCCAAGAGGTGACCGCTGCACTCTACCCACTGCACCACAGCGGCCACTTTGTCTCCGCATACAACAATGAAAACGAGACGCAATAAACTTCAAGGAAGATGTGGACAGCATAAATTGCGTATATAGAAATATAATTAAAGCACAAATGTCAAAAACTGTATATGTAATGTGGATAGATATGCTTGTAACAAAAATTGGTTTAGGTGTTTTTTTTTTGATAAATTTAAGTGTAAGTGAAAAGTCTTTTAATTCTATGTATATATTTAAAAATGTATTTATAATTCGTAAATAATTTCTTTGTAATAATATGTTGTTGTGTATCTTTTAATGTTTTTAAATAAATATAGACTCCCTGATGAAGACGAGAATACCGTTGAAACGCGTAGGAGGATGAAGGAAAATTAAAATTTTGCCTCTTAATTTAATCGGCCTAAAAGCTCTTAAAAATATTCATATATATTGAAATCCATGGCCTAGTTATAATCAACGAATTACACTACCCGACAAAATTTCAAAAATTTTCATATCCTCGACATTTGATACATGATTCCTATGTAGAATTTTCTGCTGATTCCAAATATGTAATCAGAAGGTTCAAAAGTAGAACAGTTTTCGAGATATTTTGAAATTTCAGTTTTTGAGATAAGAAAAAATAGTAGGATTACTTTTTAGTCAATATCTCCGCCATTACCGTCTCGATTTTTACGTTATTTTATCTTGTTTTGAGAGGATGAAATACCTTTTCCAACAAAGTCAAAATAATTAAAATTGACGTTAAATTGACGGAGTTATAGCGATCAATATATTTTTTTTATGAAAATTTTCAGTTTTTTTCCGACATTCATATACTTTTTTGTAATTTTTTTAAAGAAATATTAAATATCCTCCTGGTTTCACACTTCGAGTACAGCATATTTCTTAGTGAACATTTTGGCACTTTCTGGATTATAATCCGTAGAAAAATTACAATACTATAAGAGATTTAATGAACAAACCTATGTTTATTTTTTATCACAATCTTGTACTTAACCTCCATTTTTTTTATTTTTATGTATATTAAAAGTGTTTAAATGTTGATAGTTTTCGCCGTTTTGGTACATTTTGTTCTTCTCGAAGAAAGAACCAGCAAAAATGGCTCATCATTCAATGTCCCTGACATTCCAATGGCCTTGATATCGCAATCCCATGTTTTTTTTTATTTCTCCGTGAGAACGCTCACCGTTGTAAAAGTCATCACATATATGAAGATTATGTTGAGAGGGTTTCGGGAAAATTTTTTTTTACACCGCGAAATACCGCGAAGAAAAAATTTTTTTTTGCAACTTTTTTATTTGACATCCGATTTGTAAAATTGATATGTCATTATTTTAGTCTGGTGGAGTTCTATATATCGCTCTAATGTCCTTTTGAGCTATGCAGTCGTTTTCACATAGTTGGGTCACATAACCAAGTTTTTCGTCTATAAAATATCCTTTTCGTTTCACCTGAAAAAAATCGCTAAAAATAAAGTACTAATGGGATCTTGGTAACATTACGCTTAAAGTGTTTGCAATTTAATAGGCTAAGTTTTAAAAATAAATCTTTTGCCGATTTTCCCAACTTCTTATAAAAAACCTATTTTCAAAATCAAAATAAAAAAAAATTGCAAAAAATCCACAAAATTTTGACTTTGACCAGCTATGGCTCAGTGAGTTTTTACTCAACCACCACAAGTTGTATGTCGTTAAAAGCGTATTTTAATTACGTTTAGAACGAGGTACTGTTAGCTGTTATCGCACATGTAACTTTAGCGAAAAACATTTTTGAATGAAGTGATAACCAAAAAACACAAAATTACCGTTATCTCAAAAGCCTAACCGTGCAAAAAATAAAACTAAATAGTTTTGAGCTCACGGGGCCCATGCCAATTTTGCCCTATACCCAGATTTCTTGGTATTTTTTGCTGTAAACTAGTGTTAATGTTATAGTGGTTTACATTTGCCAGATTTGGAAGTTCAATGAAAATATAAATATAGGTTTCTTCACTTAATCTCTCATAACTTTACCATTTTTCCACAGAATATAATCCGGAAAGTGCCAAAATGTTCACTAAGAAATAGGTTATTGACTCAAAATGTGAAACCAGGAGGATATTTAATATTTCTTAAAAAAAAATTACAAAATAGAAGATGGATTTCGAAAAAAACCTGAAAATTTTCATAAAAAAAAATCTTTTGTTCGCCATAACTCCGTCACTTTAACGGCGATTTTAAATATTTTTGCTTTGCTGGAAAGGGTATTTCATCCCCTCAAAACAAAATTAAATAACGTTAAAATCGAAACGGTAATGGCGGAGATATTGACAGATGAGTAATCATACTTTTTTTTCTTAGCTCAAAAACAGAATTTTCAAAATATCTCGAAAACTGGTCTACTTTTGAACCATCTGATTACATATTTGGAATCAGCGGAAAATTCTACATAGGAATCATGTATGAAATGTAGAGGATATTTTTTTTGTCGGGTAGTGTTATAAATTTAAAAGTTGAACCGAATGACCCCGGAATTTTTTTATGATAAAAAATGAAAGCGGAATCGGCTAGGGAGTGGAAGAAAAGAATCAAAAAGAAGAATGAAGATTACTCTTTTTTTGAAGCCATGGTCATCAGCTTTCGTTTGACACCAATAACTCTAAAAACCATTCTGGAGTCTTCCGGGTCCACACTTTGGACCATATGTGAAGGAGAGAACCAAAAAGAGCAATGAAGACTACTCTTTTTGGAAGCCATGGTTATCAGCCAACCCCTAATCCACCACCAATACCTCTAAATCGGTTTAGTAGTTTGGGAGTTCACAACGGACGCACATACTACTACATATCGTCGTATCAATGATGTTAAGTATTGCAATCATCGTGACTTTCAGCCCTTGAAGTTCCATTCTTTTTCTTGAAGTCTTGAATGCAGCCTTCCAGTACTTTTTTTGACTGATGATTTAAAATTTGAAGTCTCCAGTATTTTTGGCAAGTATGACTGACCATTCATTTTTATACTCAGCTGTACTAGTACACAGAGTATTATAGTTTTGATTTCATAACGTCCGTACGCACTCTAACTCGCGCAAAAATTGATATATTTTGATGAAATTTGGAATGCACGTTGGTATCGAGACTGGCACGGTTGGTATTGAAAATGGGCGAAATCGGACCCTGACCATATAGAAAATATCGGAAATTTGGTATCTCAGTCACTATTAAAGCTAGAGTGATGAAATTTTACCCACGTGTTGAGCTCAGGCCCCTAAGAAGAAATTTGATGAAATTTTGGAAAATGGGCGGTGCCACGCCCATTTATTAAGGGTCAAATATTGAAAGTTTTATATGTCATAACTCAGAAACCGTTGAAGATATATCGATGAAATTTGGTATGCGTGATTTGCTTACTTAGGCAAATGTTTTGACGGAAAATTGTCAAAATCGGTTGACGGCCACGGCCACGCCCACTTTTATATATGGGAACTATAAAGGGGCCTAATAAAAACATTTTAAGCGATATCTCTGTCAACTATAAAGATCTATAACTGAAATTTTATGGCAGGAGTCCAACTACGGACAAAAAACACAAAAATTTTGGAAAATGGGCGGTGCCACGCCCACTTATTAAGAGGCAAATATTGAAAGTTTTATAAGCCATAACTCAGAAACCGTTAAAGATATATCGATGAAATTTGTACGCGTGATACCACGGGACTTTTGGATTTAGAATCAGGAGGACCTCGTCTACAAGGCATCTATGCAGACGCATAATCGAAAAGAGTATAAAAGCTGCTGGAAATGAAATGACAACGGACGACAATAAAACTGCAAAAGAACTAAGGAAGAAACTAATCGATAATAAGGTGATAGCAACAAAAGCAGACAAAGGAAATACAACGGTGCTTATGGACGAAGAGGAATACACCGCAAAACGGGTCAACTCATCAAAGAAATGGGCTGTCGAGTGATAAGGAAAGACCCAACGGAAGAATACCAAATGGCAATAAAGCGTGCAATAAAACAAGCAAGGAATATAATAGACAACAAGATGACCTACACTCTCACGGCAATGAATCCATCGGCCCCGTCACTGATCGCACTACCTAAAATCCACAAAGCAGGAACACCTATGCGACCAATAGTAAACCATAAGTCGGCACCAGGATATAGACCGAGAAACTAGACCTATCCAATAAATACACAATCAAAAACACGACGGAACTAGTCAACAAACTGAACAACCTGAACGTACCCAAGGACTCAAAACTGGTATCATTTGACGTGAAGGATCTATACCCTTCGATACCAACGACAGAAACACTAAAAACTCTAACTAAAATACTGACAGAGAAAACGAACAAAGACATTGCAACAGAGATAGTAAATACGCTGAGAATAACCCTGGACCAGAATTATTTTAAATTTTACAATAAAATATACAGACAAACTCACGGACTAGGCATGGGTAGCCCCACATCAGCTATCCTGTCAAGTTTGGTTTGGAGACAAACCGAAACCGGTTTGTCTCCAAACCAAACTTGACAAGGGATGACGGAAAATCGTTCCACAATACATCAAATTCCTACCCTGTCGGAAAAACAAGCAACCAAAAAGTTACTTTTATTTAATGTTTTTTAAGAACTTATCAATTTCTCATGTTTACAAAATGGTTTATTTTGTTTACGTTTTTGATTATCCTCTTCGTTTCACTTGGTATTCACGGTGGAATAATAAACGTCAAAATTTCTTGCCTACTACTATTTTTCACTCAAGAAATAAAGCTAAAAATTTCTTGAGCTGTTTCTTGAGAGGTCAATACCAGCCTTAAATGAAAAGCATCACATCAGAGCAGCGATGTCGCCATCACTCCAATTGGAAGATTTCACTTCAATTTTGACCTCATTACTCCGTCACTCCCTCTTTGAGTAAATCGCTGCAGTTTTTCATTTATGAAATAATTCAGAAATTTTGAATCAACTGTGTATATGCAGAAATTGCTACTTTCAATTTTGTATGCATAAAATTACAATCGGGCATCGTTATTGTTTACGTCTTATAATTCTGCCACAGTGGCAATACTTATCGACTATCTAAACAAGCATTGGCAACTTTTCACATTTTGATCTTTTTTTGTGCACGATTCCATGAAAAATTGCAAACCAATTTCGCTAACATCAATAGGAGAGTTAAAATTATAAAAACTGGTTTTTACATTTTTTGTTTTCATCAGGAAGGTTTGCCCTGGACCAAATGCAAAAAAAGGTGCTTATGTACATAAACTTGTACCTTTATATCCAAGGCATGATATCTAACAGAGATGTTAAATAATGCAGTACTTTGTGACTGCGCAGTCTTTTGATTGGGGTCAAAATAACTGCTATTAATTTTTTTGTCAGTCATGACTGGGAATTAAAAAAAGAAGCATTCGTTCTGACTGGTAAATTTTAACTATGCAGTCACCTGGCTGCAATCCACCCCGTTACTTCAATCATTTGATTGCACTCATAAAATGATTGCAGCTACAGTCTTTTGCCATTCTTCTCATAGGGGTTACTAGGTTTTTAAAGTTTCGATCCCTAAGTTTGATACACCAATCTCTTTGGCATGAGAGGGGGGTTCCTGCTTTATAATTGTATTAACCCTACGTGCGCCATTGGGGTCACTTCCACCCAGTGCTGAGTTTATACCACCTTAATGTACCTTTTTTGCCGGCATGTTAAACGTCGTCGAAAAACATTAATCTTTTGCAAAAGTAGTATTTCGATCGCTTCAGTAGAACTGGAAATAAAAAAACATTTAACATTCAGAGTAATATAAGTTTCTCGCTTCCTGTGGTCTTTTATGTTCATTTTACAAAGATTTTTTCTGAGGTGACCCCTACTTAAATTTTATGGGGAATAATTTTCTAGATTATTTTAGCTCTCTAGCGACCTTAAAAATACTATACTATATTTCCTGACTGTATAAAAGAGGTCAAAATAACAATTTCTTATATAAAAAAATTTCGGGATGAAAAAAATTTTCTGCTCATGAAAATATTTTGGACTTACACAATTTTCTTCGCTTTTTGGGCTTACACAATTTGCGTATCACTGAATAACAACGAGTAGAAATGTGACAAGAGTCACAGACAGGGTTGCGTGATTTTGATTTGACTGAATCACTAATCAAAAATATTTTCTGATTCTTGATTTAAAATATTTTCAAATCAAAGATAATTTTTATTTGTGATTCGTTTCAAAAAAGAATCAGAAATACCCTTTGATTCGTGATTCAAACTATTTTCAAATCAAAGATAAATTTTATTTGTGATTCGTTTCAAAAAAGAATCAGAAATACCCTTTGATTCGTGATTCACACTATTTTCAAATCAAAGATAAAATTGATTTGTGATTCATTTCTTAAAAGAATCAAAAATCTTTTTTGATTCTTGATTCAAACTTGATTTCGAATCAAGATTCTTAATAAATTTTTGATTCGAATCAAATTTTTGATTCGAATAAAATTTTTGATTCGAATAAAATGTTTGATTCGAATCAAATTTTTGATTCGAATCAAACTTTTGATTCGAATCAAAAAATTATTTTGAATCAAAACTTTATTTCAAATAAAAAAATACTTAGTACGTGATCCCACCACCCCCGCGAGTTGAAATGCAAAAAATCTAAAATTTCAACAAACGTCTACGTTGTATGGGAGGAAATGCAAGCAGATTTTCGCAGTTGCTTAGCCAAGCATTTGTGCATATATATGTATGTATATACTTACATACATATATGTAGGTATATAACGAATAAATGAATGAAAGGATGAATGAATTATGGTTAGGTGTATGCATACAAAAGGCGCATTTCTGTCGTACCCAAGCATGAAAAGAATACTCGCTTATTCATAAAATTACCTTCGTAGAAAAATCGGATTCTGCATTAAATTCTATGAAAAATGTGTTCTAGAGCATGCCTCTAATATCAATTTCGAGCTTGCCCATTTTCGATTGAAGTTTACTAGGTATGTAGAATTGTTTTAAGCATAGTAACCCATATACTTTTAAATTCAACCAGTGGTTTTAAATTTATCTCTTTACATTCTTTTTCATTGTTACTTAAACGACTTTTAATAATGCATGTATATAAGAGTTTGATTTCGTTGTTGTGGTTTTGTTGAAAAACGAAAATATTAAAAACAACTCCCATTCGTTTTTTTGTTTCTTAACCCTCTCAACATTAGCTTAAAATTTAGGGGAGACTTTTATAACTTTTTTTTCGCATGGGGACCAACACTTACCTCCTGACTTCATTTCCATATAAAATACAGATGTAATCTAACACATACATATGTACATACTTACATATATATGATGTATGTACATATGTACTTACCCCTTAATATGTAAATGAATATACATACATATGTAAATTTCTCTTATACATATCCACACACATGTACTTACTTATGTACTTATATTTTATATATTTTACATACATTGAATGAACCCAAAAAAAGAATAAAATAACAGAATTTAAAAATAAATAATAATATGTAATGCATTTACCCAAAATGATCTCGTACTAAAAGTATCTTTTACTTGAAATACATATATTTTGGATTCACTATAGGTACATACATATGCATATTTTAAACCCGTTCAAATTAAACGAAAGTGGTTTGTTGTGTTGCTTTACGAACAGCAATTCAATCAGTGAATTTATTGGTAAAATTGATTCTTATTTACCTATACACAAAATTTCTTATGTACTACTTATTTACTATAATACATGTACATATATCTACTCTAATTCTTACTTCTATGGAGATATGTACATACATATGTACATACCCTGTAAGACAGGAATGATGGAAACTCCAACACATTCTCAGCAAACACTAACACATATAGCAGTGATAGTCATTTGATACATCATTTGGAGAACACATTCATCACATTTTTCATACCGTCCATATAAAAATGATGGAAACTTGTAGGCAGTGTGTGACAGAAATTTCCATCAAACGTGCACCTCAAATGATATATCAAATGACTATCACTGTGTTATAGGGTATATACATACACATGTATGTATGCATATGCACCCAAGTGCCCCCTGCAAAAAAGCCGAGTACTCCATGCACGCTTGTATAGAGTACTCGCTATGGACCAACCGAGTACTCCTCAACCTGCCACATTTCATATAAAAAATATGGTCCATTTAACATTGCGATGTCCCAGGCAGGGATCACATACTCCCATTTCCGCATGACAACCGAGTAATCCAAGGATTACCCACATGGGATTAATTTACGGAGTAGGTACTAAAATTAATGAAATTTAATAATCTCTGAACAGTTTTGAAATACTGCCAATTCAATTTACATACATTCATAAGTAACCTTTTCTTTAGTTAAAATAAAATATTAAAATTTTTCTAGCGCAATCACCAGCATTTTTTGTGTCGCGTAATTTTTTCGATACATCGAACATCGATGTATCGATGTTGGTCCTCAAAATTTGCATTCCTACCCTTTATTACTGAATCGTGCACGTTCAAACGAGCATGCATATGTACATACATACATACAAATGTATGCACTTGCTTCGTCGTTATCGCTATATATGTACATACATTTCGTTTTCGTAGCAATGTTTGGCTAACTACGAGCCGATGCAGATAAACAAGTCGCTCGCTTGGGTCCTTGTTTATGATCACTTTGAAAGTACTCCTACCTACCGCAAAATGGATCATATAATCCTATGATTTTTACAGGGCCTATGCACATACATACATATGTATGTATGTACGTACGGCGTAGCACAAACGTAAATACGACAGTCAGAAATATGTATATATGTACATACATACATACACATATACATATTTGGCGTCAGCATACAATTTTGGTGCATTTTATACATTTTTGTGTTTTAAGTTACCGAGAAGGTACTTGAATAATTCTGATATTAGCTACAGTATTTTTGATTCTAAATAAATTTTTGATTCGAATAAAATTTTTGATTCGAATAAAATTTTTGATTCGAATCAAATTTTTGATTCGAATCAAAAATATATTTTGAATCAAGATTCGTAATAAATTTTTGATTCGAATCAAATTTTTGATACGAATCAAATTTTTGATTCGAATAAAATTTTTGATTCGAATCAAAAATTTGATTCGAATCAAAGATATTTTTTGAATCAAGAATCAAAAAAGATTTTTGATTCTTTTGAGAAATGAATCACAAATCAAATTTATCTTTGATTTGAAAATGGTTTCAATCACGAATCAAAGGGTATTTTTGATTCTTTTTTGAAACGAATCACAAATAAAAATTATCTTTGATTTGAAAATGGTTTGAATCACGAATCAAAGGGTATTTTTGATTCTTTTGAGAAATGAATCACAAATAAAAATTATCTTTTATTTGAAAATAGTTTGAATCACGAATCAAGTTGATTCTTTATTTGAAAGTTGATTTAAAATCAAAATTGATTCGAATCACGCAACGCTGGTCACAGACTTGCTTAGCGCGGTGCGCATTTGATTTTTCTAGCGTTGTACATAAAAATACACTTTTTCATAAAAATGAACTTACACAGTTTGCACTCCAAGTTAGCTATCTGACCAGCTTTGGCTCAGTGAGTTTTTACTCAACCACCACAAGTTGTATGTCGTTAAAAGCGTATTTTAATTACGTTTAGAACGAGGTACTGTTAGCTGTTATCGCACATGTAACTTTAGCGAAAAACATTTTTGAATGAAGTGATAACCAAAAAACACAAAATTACCGTTATCTCAAAAGCCTAACCGTGCAAAAAATAAAACTAAATAGTTTTGAGCTCACGGGGCCCATGCCAATTTTGCCCTATACCCAGATTTCTTGGTATTTTTTGCTGTAAACTAGTGTTAATGTTATAGTGGTTTACATTTGCCAGATTTGGAAGTTCAATGAAAATATAAATATAGGTTTCTTCACTTAATCTCTCATAACTTTACCATTTTTCCACAGAATATAATCCGGAAAGTGCCAAAATGTTCACTAAGAAATAGGTTATTGACTCAAAATGTGAAACCAGGAGGATATTTAATATTTCTTAAAAAAAAATTACAAAATAGAAGATGGATTTCGAAAAAAACCTGAAAATTTTCATAAAAAAAAATCTTTTGTTCGCCATAACTCCGTCACTTTAACGGCGATTTTAAATATTTTTGCTTTGCTGGAAAGGGTATTTCATCCTCTCAAAACAAAATTAAATAACGTTAAAATCGAAACGGTAATGGCGGAGATATTGACAGATGAGTAATCATACTTTTTTTTCTTAGCTCAAAAACAGAATTTTCAAAATATCTCGAAAACTGGTCTACTTTTGAACCATCTGATTACATATTTGGAATCAGCGGAAAATTCTACATAGGAATCATGTATGAAATGTAGAGGATATTTTTTTTGTCGGGTAGTGTTATAAATTTAAAAGTTGAACCGAATGACCCCGGAATTTTTTTATGATAAAAAATGAAAGCGGAATCGGCTAGGGAGTGGAAGAAAAGAATCAAAAAGAAGAATGAAGATTACTCTTTTTTTGAAGCCATGGTCATCAGCTTTCGTTTGACACCAATAACTCTAAAAACCATTCTGGAGTCTTCCGGGTCCACACTTTGGACCATATGTGAAGGAGAGAACCAAAAAGAGCAATGAAGACTACTCTTTTTGGAAGCCATGGTTATCAGCCAACCCCTAATCCTCCATATGTGAAGGAGAGAACCAAAAAGAGCAATGAAGACTACTCTTTTTGGAAGCCATGGTTATCAGCCAACCCCTAATCCACCACCAATACCTCTAAATCGGTTTAGTAGTTTGGGAGTTCACAACGGACGCACATACTACTACATATCGTCGTATCAATGATGTTAAGTATTGCAATCATCGTGACTTTCAGCCCTTGAAGTTCCATTCTTTTTCTTGAAGTCTTGAATGCAGCCTTCCAGTCCTTTTTTTGACTGATGATTTAAAATTTGAAGTCTCCAGTATTTTTGGCAAGTATGACTGACCATTCATTTTTATACTCAGCTGTACTAGTACACAGAGTATTATAGTTTTGATTTCATAACGGTGGACTGTAACAGAATGAAATAATCGAGATAGATATGGACTTATATATATCAAAATGATCAGGGTGAAAAGAGAAATCGGTTGAGCCATGTCCGTCCGTCCGTCCGTCCGTACGCACTCTAACTCGCGCAAAAATTGATATATTTTGATGAAATTTGGAATGCACGTTGGTATCGAGACTGGCACGGTTGGTATTGAAAATGGGCGAAATCGGACCCTGACCACGCCCACTTTTCCTATATAGAAAATATCGGAAATTTGGTATCTCAGTCACTATTAAAGCTAGAGTGATGAAATTTTACCCACGTGTTGAGCTCAGGCCCCTAAGAAGAAATTTGATGAAATTTTGGAAAATGGGCGGTGCCCATTTATTAAGGGTCAAATATTGAAAGTTTTATATGTCATAACTCAGAAACCGTTGAAGATATATCGATGAAATTTGGTATGCGTGATTTGCTTACTTAGGCAAATGTTTTGACGGAAAATTGTCAAAATCGGTTGACGGCCACGCCCACTTTTATATATGGGAACTATAAAGGGGCCTAATAAAAACATTTTAAGCGATATCTCTGTCAACTATAAAGATCTATAACTGAAATTTTATGGCAGGAGTCCAACTACGGACAAAAAACACAAAAATTTTGGAAAATGGGCGGTGCCACGCCCACTTATTAAGAGGCAAATATTGAAAGTTTTATAAGCCATAACTCAGAAACCGTTAAAGATATATCGATGAAATTTGTACGCGTGATACCACGGGACTTTTGGATTTAGAATCAGGAGGACCTCGTCTACAAGGCATCTATGCAGACGCATAATCGAAAAGAGTATAAAAGCTGCTGGAAATGAAATGACAACGGACGACAATGGCAATAAAGCGTGCAATAAAACAAGCAAGGAATATAATAGACAACAAGATGACCTACACTCTCACGGCAATGAATCCATCGGCCCCGTCACTGATCGCACTACCTAAAATCCACAAAGCAGGAACACCTATGCGACCAATAGTAAACCATAAGTCGGCACCAGGATATAGACCGAGAAACTAGACCTATCCAATAAATACACAATCAAAAACACGACGGAACTAGTCAACAAACTGAACAACCTGAACGTACCCAAGGACTCAAAACTGGTATCATTTGACGTGAAGGATCTATACCCTTCGATACCAACGACAGAAACACTAAAAACTCTAACTAAAATACTGACAGAGAAAACGAACAAAGACATTGCAACAGAGATAGTAAATACGCTGAGAATAACCCTGGACCAGAATTATTTTAAATTTTACAATAAAATATACAGACAAACTCACGGACTAGGCATGGGTAGCCCCACATCAGCTATCCTGTCAAGTTTGGTTTGGAGACAAACCGAAACCGGTTTGTCTCCAAACCAAACTTGACAAGGGATGACGGAAAATCGTTCCACAATACATCAAATTCCTACCCTGTCGGAAAAACAAGCAACCAAAAAGTTACTTTTATTTAATGTTTTTTAAGAACTTATCAATTTCTCATGTTTACAAAATGGTTTATTTTGTTTACGTTTTTGATTATCCTCTTCGTTTCACTTGGTATTCACGGTGGAATAATAAACGTCAAAATTTCTTGCCTACTACTATTTTTCACTCAAGAAATAAAGCTAAAAATTTCTTGAGCTGTTTCTTGAGAGGTCAATACCAGCCTTAAATGAAAAGCATCACATCAGAGCAGCGATGTCGCCATCACTCCAATTGGAAGATTTCACTTCAATTTTGACCTCATTACTCCGTCACTCCCTCTTTGAGTAAATCGCTGCAGTTTTTCATTTATGAAATAATTCAGAAATTTTGAATCAACTGTGTATATGCAGAAATTGCTACTTTCAATTTTGTATGCATAAAATTACAATCGGGCATCGTTATTGTTTACGTCTTATAATTCTGCCACAGTGGCAATACTTATCGACTATCTAAACAAGCATTGGCAACTTTTCACATTTTGATCTTTTTTTGTGCACGATTCCATGAAAAATTGCAAACCAATTTCGCTAACATCAATAGGAGAGTTAAAATTATAAAAACTGGTTTTTACATTTTTTGTTTTCATCAGGAAGGTTTGCCCTGGACCAAATGCAAAAAAAGGTGCTTATGTACATAAACTTGTACCTTTATATCCAAGGCATGATATCTAACAGAGATGTTAAATAATGCAGTACTTTGTGACTGCGCAGTCTTTTGATTGGGGTCAAAATAACTGCTATTCATTTTTTTGTCAGTCATGACTGGGAATTAAAAAAAGAAGCATTCGTTCTGACTGGTAAATTTTAACTATGCAGTCACCTGGCTGCAATCCACCCCGTTACTTCAATCATTTGATTGCACTCATAAAATGATTGCAGCTACAGTCTTTTGCCATTCTTCTCATAGGGGTTACTAGGTTTTTAAAGTTTCGATCCCTAAGTTTGATACACCAATCTCTTTGGCATGAGAGGGGGGTTCCTGCTTTATAATTGTATTAACCCTGCGTGCGCATTAGGGGTCACTTCCACCCAGTGCTGAGTTTATACCACCTTAATGTACCTTTTTTGCCGGCATGTTAAACGTCGTCAAAAAACATTAATCTTTTGCAAAAGTAGTATTTCGATCGCTTCAGTAGAACTGGAAATAAAAAAACATTTAACATTCAGAGTAATATAAGTTTCTCGCTTCCTGTGGTCTTTTATGCTCATTTTACAAAGATTTTTTCTGAGGTGACCCCTACTTAAATTTTATGGGGAATAATTTTCTAGATTATTTTAGCTCTCTAGCGACCTTAAAAATACTATACTATATTTCCTGACTGTATAAAAGAGGTCAAAATAACAATTTCTTATATAAAAAAATTTCGGGATGAAAAAAATTTTCTGCTCATGAAAATATTTTGGACTTACACAATTTTCTTCGCTTTTTGGGCTTACACAATTTGCGTATCACTGAATAACAACGAGTAGAAATATGACAAGAGTCACAGAGTTGCTTAGCGCGGTGCGCATTTGATTTTTCTAGCGTTGTACATAAAAATACACTTTTTCATAAAAATGAACTTACACAGTTTGCACTCCAAGTTAGCTATCTGAACAGCTTTGGCTCAGTGAGTTTTTACTCAACCACCACAAAAGTTGTATGTCGTTAAAAGCGTATTTTAATTACGTTTAGAACGAGGTACTGTTAGCTGTTATCGCACATGTAACTTTAGCGAAAAACATTTTTGAATGAAGTGATAACCAAAAAACACAAAATTACCGTTATCTCAAAAGCCTAACCGTGCAAAAAATAAAGTTTTGAGCTCACGGGGCCCATGCCAATTTTGCCCTATACCCAGATTTCTTGGTATTTTTTGCTGTAAACTAGTGTTAATGTTATAGTGGTTTACATTTGCCAGATTTGGAAGTTCAATGAAAATATAAATATAGGTTTCTTCACTTAATCTCTCATAACTTTACCATTTTTCCACAGAATATAATCCGGAAAGTGCCAAAATGTTCACTAAGAAATAGGTTATTGACTCAAAATGTGAAACCAGGAGGATATTTAATATTTCTTAAAAAAAAATTACAAAATAGAAGATGGATTTCGAAAAAAACCTGAAAATTTTCATAAAAAAAAATCTTTTGTTCGCCATAACTCCGTCACTTTAACGGCGATTTTAAATATTTTTGCTTTGCTGGAAAGGGTATTTCATCCTCTCAAAACAAAATTAAATAACGTTAAAATCGAAACGGTAATGGCGGAGATATTGACAGATGAGTAATCATACTTTTTTTTCTTAGCTCAAAAACAGAATTTTCAAAATATCTCGAAAACTGGTCTACTTTTGAACCATCTGATTACATATTTGGAATCAGCGGAAAATTCTACATAGGAATCATGTATGAAATGTAGAGGATATTTTTTTTGTCGGGTAGTGTTATAAATTTAAAAGTTGAACCGAATGACCCCGGAATTTTTTTATGATAAAAAATGAAAGCGGAATCGGCTAGGGAGTGGAAGAAAAGAATCAAAAAGAAGAATGAAGATTACTCTTTTTTTGAAGCCATGGTCATCAGCTTTCGTTTGACACCAATAACTCTAAAAACCATTCTGGAGTCTTCCGGGTCCACACTTTGGACCATATGTGAAGGAGAGAACCAAAAAGAGCAATGAAGACTACTCTTTTTGGAAGCCATGGTTATCAGCCAATACCCCTAATCCACCACCAATACCTCTAAATCGGTTTAGTAGTTTGGGAGTTCACAACGGACGCACATACTACTACATATCGTCGTATCAATGATGTTAAGTATTGCAATCATCGTGACTTTCAGCCCTTGAAGTTCCATTCTTTTTCTTGAAGTCTTGAATGCAGCCTTCCAGTCCTTTTTTTGACTGATGATTTAAAATTTGAAGTCTCCAGTATTTTTGGCAAGTATGACTGACCATTCATTTTTATACTCAGCTGTACTAGTACACAGAGTATTATAGTTTTGATTTCATAACGGTGGACTGTAACAGAATGAAATAATCGAGATAGATATGGACTTATATATATCAAAATGATCAGGGTGAAAAGAGAAATCGATTGAGCCATGTCCGTCCGTCCGTCCGTACGCACTCTAACTCGCGCAAAAATTGATATATTTTGATGAAATTTGGAATGCACGTTGGTATCGAGACTGGCACGGTTGGTATTGAAAATGGGCGAAATCGGACCCTGACCACGCCCACTTTTCCTATATAGAAAATATCGGAAATTTGGTATCTCAGTCACTATTAAAGCTAGAGTGATGAAATTTTACCCACGTGTTGAGCTCAGGCCCCTAAGAAGAAATTTGATGAAATTTTGGAAAATGGGCGGTGCCACGCCCATTTATTAAGGGTCAAATATTGAAAGTTTTATATGTCATAACTCAGAAACCGTTGAAGATATATCGATGAAATTTGGTATGCGTGATTTGCTTACTTAGGCAAATGTTTTGACGGAAAATTGTCAAAATCGGTTGACGGCCACGCCCACTTTTATATATGGGAACTATAAATGGGCCTAATAAAAACATTTTAAGCGATATCTCTGTCAACTATAAAGATCTATAACTGAAATTTTATGGCAGGAGTCCAACTACGGACAAAAAACACAAAAATTTTGGAAAATGGGCGGTGCCACGCCCACTTATTAAGAGGCAAATATTGAAAGTTTTATAAGCCATAACTCAGAAACCGTTAAAGATATATCGATGAAATTTGTACGCGTGATACCACAGGACTTTTGGATTTAGAATCAGGAGGACCTCGTCTACAAGGCATCTATGCAGACGCATAATCGAAAAGAGTATAAAAGCTGCTGGAAATGAAATGACAACGGACGACAATAAAACTGCAAAAGAACTAAGGAAGAAACTAATCGATAATAAGGTGATAGCAACAAAAGCAGACAAAGGAAATACAACGGTGCTAATGGACGAAGAGGAATACACCGCAAAACGGGTCAACTCATCAAATAAATGGGCTGTCGAGTGATAAGGAAAGACCCAACGGAAGAATACCAAATGGCAATAAAGCGTGCAATAAAACAAGCAAGGAATATAATAGACAACAAGATGACCTACACTCTCACGGCAATGAATCCATCGGCCCCGTCACTGATCGCACTACCTAAAATCCACAAAGCAGGAACACCTATGCGACCAATAGTAAACCATAAGTCGGCACCAGGATATAGACCGAGAAACTAGACCTATCCAATAAATACACAATCAAAAACACGACGGAACTAGTCAACAAACTGAACAACCTGAACGTACCCAAGGACTCAAAACTGGTATCATTTGACGTGAAGGATCTATACCCTTCGATACCAACGACAGAAACACTAAAAACTCTAACTAAAATACTGACAGAGAAAACGAACAAAGACATTGCAACAGAGATAGTAAATACGCTGAGAATAACCCTGGACCAGAATTATTTTAAATTTTACAATAAAATATACAGACAAACTCACGGACTAGGCATGGGTAGCCCCACATCAGCTATCCTGTCAAGTTTGGTTTGGAGACAAACCGGTTTCGGTTTGTCTCCAAACCAAACTTGACAAGGGATGACGGAAAATCGTTCCACAATACATCAAATTCCTACCCTGTCGGAAAAACAAGCAACCAAAAAGTTACTTTTATTTAATGTTTTTTAAGAACTTATCAATTTCTCATGTTTACAAAATGGTTTATTTTGTTTACGTTTTTGATTATCCTCTTCGTTTCACTTGGTATTCACGGTGGAATAATAAACGTCAAAATTTCTTGCCTACTACTATTTTTCACTCAAGAAATAAAGCTAAAAATTTCTTGAGCTGTTTCTTGAGAGGTCAATACCAGCCTTAAATGAAAAGCATCACATCAGAGCAGCGATGTCGCCATCACTCCAATTGGAAGATTTCACTTCAATTTTGACCTCATTACTCCGTCACTCCCTCTTTGAGTAAATCGCTGCAGTTTTTCATTTATGAAATAATTCAGAAATTTTGAATCAACTGTGTATATGCAGAAATTGCTACTTTCAATTTTGTATGCATAAAATTACAATCGGGCATCGTTATTGTTTACGTCTTATAATTCTGCCACAGTGGCAATACTTATCGACTATCTAAACAAGCATTGGCAACTTTTCACATTTTGATCTTTTTTTGTGCACGATTCCATGAAAAATTGCAAACCAATTTCGCTAACATCAATAGGAGAGTTAAAATTATAAAAACTGGTTTTTACATTTTTTGTTTTCATCAGGAAGGTTTGCCCTGGACCAAATGCAAAAAAAGGTGCTTATGTACATAAACTTGTACCTTTATATCCAAGGCATGATATCTAACAGAGATGTTAAATAATGCAGTACTTTGTGACTGCGCAGTCTTTTGATTGGGGTCAAAATAACTGCTATTCATTTTTTTGTCAGTCATGACTGGGAATTAAAAAAAGAAGCATTCGTTCTGACTGGTAAATTTTAACTATGCAGTCACCTGGCTGCAATCCACCCCGTTACTTCAATCATTTGATTGCACTCATAAAATGATTGCAGCTACAGTCTTTTGCCATTCTTCTCATAGGGGTTACTAGGTTTTTAAAGTTTCGATCCCTAAGTTTGATACACCAATCTCTTTGGCATGAGAGGGGGGTTCCTGCTTTATAATTGTATTAACCCTGCGTGCGCCATAGGGGTCACTTCCACCCAGTGCTGAGTTTATACCACCTTAATGTACCTTTTTTGCCGGCATGTTAAACGTCGTCAAAAAACATTAATCTTTTGCAAAAGTAGTATTTCGATCGCTTCAGTAGAACTGGAAATAAAAAAACATTTAACATTCAGAGTAATATAAGTTTCTCGCTTCCTGTGGTCTTTTATGCTCATTTTACAAAGATTTTTTCTGAGGTGACCCCTACTTAAATTTTATGGGGAATAATTTTCTAGATTATTTTAGCTCTCTAGCGACCTTAAAAATACTATACTATATTTCCTGACTGTATAAAAGAGGTCAAAATAACAATTTCTTATATAAAAAAATTTCGGGATGAAAAAAATTTTCTGCTCATGAAAATATTTTGGACTTACACAATTTTCTTCGCTTTTTGGGCTTACACAATTTGCGTATCACTGAATAACAACGAGTAGAAATATGACAAGAGTCACAGACAGGGTTGCGTGATTTTGATTTGACTGAATCACTAATCAAAAATATTTTCTGATTCTTGATTTAAAATATTTTCAAATCAAAGATAATTTTTATTTGTGATTCGTTTCAAAAAAGAATCAGAAATACCCTTTGATTCGTGATTCAAACTATTTTCAAATCAAAGATAAATTTTATTTGTGATTCGTTTCAAAAAAGAATCAGAAATACCCTTTGATTCGTGATTCACACTATTTTCAAATCAAAGATAAAATTGATTTGTGATTCATTTCTTAAAAGAATCAAAAATCTTTTTTGATTCTTGATTCAAACTTGATTTCGAATCAAGATTCTTAATAAATTTTTGATTCGAATCAAATTTTTGATTCGAATAAAATTTTTGATTCGAATCAAATTTTTGATTCGAATCAAACTTTTGATTCGAATCAAAAAATTATTTTGAATCAAAACTTTATTTCAAATAAAAAAATACTTAGTACGTGATCCCACCACCCCCGCGAGTTGAAATGCAAAAAATCTAAAATTTCAACAAACGTCTACGTTGTATGGGAGGAAATGCAAGCAGATTTTCGCAGTTGCTTAGCCAAGCATTTGTGCATATATATGTATGTATATACTTACATACATATATGTAGGTATATAACGAATAAATGAATGAAAGGATGAATGAATTATGGGTAGGTGTATGCATACAAAAGGCGCATTTCTGTCGTACCCAAGCATGAAAAGAATACTCGCTTATTCATAAAATTACCTTCGTAGAAAAATCGGATTCTGCATTAAATTCTATGAAAAATGTGTTCTAGAGCATGCCTCTAATATCAATTTCGAGCTTGCCCATTTTCGATTGAAGTTTACTAGGTATGTAGAATTGTTTTAAGCATAGTAACCCATATACTTTTAAATTCAACCAGTGGTTTTAAATTTATCTCTTTACATTCTTTTTCATTGTTACTTAAACGACTTTTAATAATGCATGTATATAAGAGTTTGATTTCGTTGTTGTGGTTTTGTTGAAAAACGAAAATATTAAAAACAACTCCCATTCGTTTTTTTGTTTCTTAACCCTCTCAACATTAGCTTAAAATTTAGGGGAGACTTTTATAACTTTTTTTTCGCATGGGGACCAACACTTACCTCCTGACTTCATTTCCATATAAAATACAGATGTAATCTAACACATACATATGTACATACTTACATATATATGATGTATGTACATATGTACTTACCCCTTAATATGTAAATGAATATACATACATATGTAAATTTCTCTTATACATATCCACACACATGTACTTACTTATGTACTTATATTTTATATATTTTACATACATTGAATGAACCCAAAAAAAGAATAAAATAACAGAATTTAAAAATAAATAATAATAATGCATTTACCCAAAATGATCTCGTACTAAAAGTATCTTTTACTTGAAATACATATATTTTGGATTCACTATAGGTACATACATATGCATATTTTAAACCCGTTCAAATTAAACGAAAGTGGTTTGTTGTGTTGCTTTACGAACAGCAATTCAATCAGTGAATTTATTGGTAAAATTGATTCTTATTTACCTATACACAAAATTTCTTATGTACTACTTATTTACTATAATACATGTACATATATCTACTCTAATTCTTACTTCTATGGAGATATGTACATACATATGTACATACCCTGTAAGACAGGAATGATGGAAACTCCAACACATTCTCAGCAAACACTAACACATATAGCAGTGATAGTCATTTGATACATCATTTGGAGAACACATTCATCACATTTTTCATACCGTCCATATAAAAATGATGGAAACTTGTAGGCAGTGTGTGACAGAAATTTCCATCAAACGTGCACCTCAAATGATATATCAAATGACTATCACTGTGTTATAGGGTATATACATACACATGTATGTATGCATATGCACCCAAGTGCCCCCTGCAAAAAAGCCGAGTACTCCATGCACGCTTGTATAGAGTACTCGCTATGGACCAACCGAGTACTCCTCAACCTGCCACATTTCATATAAAAAATATGGTCCATTTAACATTGCGATGTCCCAGGCAGGGATCACATACTCCCATTTCCGCATGACAACCGAGTAATCCAAGGATTACCCACATGGGATTAATTTACGGAGTAGGTACTAAAATTAATGAAATTTAATAATCTCTGAACAGTTTTGAAATACTGCCAATTCAATTTACATACATTCATAAGTAACCTTTTCTTTAGTTAAAATAAAATATTAAAATTTTTCTAGCGCAATCACCAGCATTTTTTGTGTCGCGTAATTTTTTCGATACATCGAACATCGATGTATCGATGTTGGTCCTCAAAATTTGCATTCCTACCCTTTATTACTGAATCGTGCACGTTCAAACGAGCATGCATATGTACATACATACATACAAATGTATGCACTTGCTTCGTCGTTATCGCTATATATGTACATACATTTCGTTTTCGTAGCAATGTTTGGCTAACTACGAGCCGATGCAGATAAACAAGTCGCTCGCTTGGGTCCTTGTTTATGATCACTTTGAAAGTACTCCTACCTACCGCAAAATGGATCATATAATCCTATGATTTTTACAGGGCCTATGCACATACATACATATGTATGTATGTACGTACGGCGTAGCACAAACGTAAATACGACAGTCAGAAATATGTATATATGTACATACATACATACACATATACATATTTGGCGTCAGCATACAATTTTGGTGCATTTTATACATTTTTGTGTTTTAAGTTACCGAGAAGGTACTTGAATAATTCTGATATTAGCTACAGTATTTTTGATTCTAAATAAATTTTTGATTCGAATAAAATTTTTGATTCGAATAAAATTTTTGATTCGAATCAAATTTTTGATTCGAATCAAAAATATATTTTGAATCAAGATTCGTAATAAATTTTTGATTCGAATCAAATTTTTGATACGAATCAAATTTTTGATTCGAATAAAATTTTTGATTCGAATCAAAAATTTGATTCGAATCAAAGATATTTTTTGAATCAAGAATCAAAAAAGATTTTTGATTCTTTTGAGAAATGAATCACAAATCAAATTTATCTTTGATTTGAAAATGGTTTCAATCACGAATCAAAGGGTATTTTTGATTCTTTTTTGAAACGAATAACAAATAAAAATTATCTTTGATTTGAAAATGGTTTGAATCACGAATCAAAGGGTATTTTTGATTCTTTTGAGAAATGAATCACAAATAAAAATTATCTTTTATTTGAAAATAGTTTGAATCACGAATCAAGTTGATTCTTTATTTGAAAGTTGATTTAAAATCAAAATTGATTCGAATCACGCAACGCTGGTCACAGACTTGCTTAGCGCGGTGCGCATTTGATTTTTCTAGCGTTGTACATAAAAATACACTTTTTCATAAAAATGAACTTACACAGTTTGCACTCCAAGTTAGCTATCTGACCAGCTTTGGCTCAGTGAGTTTTTACTCAACCACCACAAGTTGTATGTCGTTAAAAGCGTATTTTAATTACGTTTAGAACGAGGTACTGTTAGCTGTTATCGCACATGTAACTTTAGCGAAAAACATTTTTGAATGTAGTGATAACCAAAAAACACAAAATTACCGTTATCTCAAAAGCCTAACCGTGCAAAAAATAAAACTAAATAGTTTTGAGCTCACGGGGCCCATGCCAATTTTGCCCTATACCCAGATTTCTTGGTATTTTTTGCTGTAAACTAGTGTTAATGTTATAGTGGTTTACATTTGCCAGATTTGGAAGTTCAATGAAAATATAAATATAGGTTTCTTCACTTAATCTCTCATAACTTTACCATTTTTCCACAGAATATAATCCGGAAAGTGCCAAAATGTTCACTAAGAAATAGGTTATTGACTCAAAATGTGAAACCAGGAGGATATTTAATATTTCTTAAAAAAAAATTACAAAATAGAAGATGGATTTCGAAAAAAACCTGAAAATTTTCATAAAAAAAAATCTTTTGTTCGCCATAACTCCGTCACTTTAACGGCGATTTTAAATATTTTTGCTTTGCTGGAAAGGGTATTTCATCCTCTCAAAACAAAATTAAATAACGTTAAAATCGAAACGGTAATGGCGGAGATATTGACAGATGAGTAATCATACTTTTTTTTCTTAGCTCAAAAACAGAATTTTCAAAATATCTCGAAAACTGGTCTACTTTTGAACCATCTGATTACATATTTGGAATCAGCGGAAAATTCTACATAGGAATCATGTATGAAATGTAGAGGATATTTTTTTTGTCGGGTAGTGTTATAAATTTAAAAGTTGAACCGAATGACCCCGGAATTTTTTTATGATAAAAAATGAAATCGGAATCGGCTAGGGAGTGGAAGAAAAGAATCAAAAAGAAGAATGAAGATTACTCTTTTTTTGAAGCCATGGTCATCAGCTTTCGTTTGACACCAATAACTCTAAAAACCATTCTGGAGTCTTCCGGGTCCACACTTTGGACCATATGTGAAGGAGAGAACCAAAAAGAGCAATGAAGACTACTCTTTTTGGAAGCCATGGTTATCAGCCAACCCCTAATCCACCACCAATACCTCTAAATCGGTTTAGTAGTTTGGGAGTTCACAACGGACGCACATACTACTACATATCGTCGTATCAATGATGTTAAGTATTGCAATCATCGTGACTTTCAGCCCTTGAAGTTCCATTCTTTTTCTTGAAGTCTTGAATGCAGCCTTCCAGTACTTTTTTTGACTGATGATTTAAAATTTGAAGTCTCCAGTATTTTTGGCAAGTATGACTGACCATTCATTTTTATACTCAGCTGTACTAGTACACAGAGTATTATAGTTTTGATTTCATAACGTCCGTACGCACTCTAACTCGCGCAAAAATTGATATATTTTGATGAAATTTGGAATGCACGTTGGTATCGAGACTGGCACGGTTGGTATTGAAAATGGGCGAAATCGGACCCTGACCACGCCCACTTTTCCTATATAGAAAATATCGGAAATTTGGTATCTCAGTCACTATTAAAGCTAGAGTGATGAAATTTTACCCACGTGTTGAGCTCAGGCCCCTAAGAAGAAATTTGATGAAATTTTGGAAAATGGGCGGTGCCACGCCCATTTATTAAGGGTCAAATATTGAAAGTTTTATATGTCATAACTCAGAAACCGTTGAAGATATATCGATGAAATTTGGTATGCGTGATTTGCTTACTTAGGCAAATGTTTTGACGGAAAATTGTCAAAATCGGTTGACGGCCACGCCCACTTTTATATATGGGAACTATAAAGGGGCCTAATAAAAACATTTTAAGCGATATCTCTGTCAACTATAAAGATCTATAACTGAAATTTTATGGCAGGAGTCCAACTACGGACAAAAAACACAAAAATTTTGGAAAATGGGCGGTGCCACGCCCACTTATTAAGAGGCAAATATTGAAAGTTTTATAAGCCATAACTCAGAAACCGTTAAAGATATATCGATGAAATTTGTACGCGTGATACCACGGGACTTTTGGATTTAGAATCAGGAGGACCTCGTCTACAAGGCATCTATGCAGACGCATAATCGAAAAGAGTATAAAAGCTGCTGGAAATGAAATGACAACGGACGACAATAAAACTGCAAAAGAACTAAGGAAGAAACTAATCGATAATAAGGTGATAGCAACAAAAGCAGACAAAGGAAATACAACGGTGCTTATGGACGAAGAGGAATACACCGCAAAACGGGTCAACTCATCAAAGAAATGGGCTGTCGAGTGATAAGGAAAGACCCAACGGAAGAATACCAAATGGCAATAAAGCGTGCAATAAAACAAGCAAGGAATATAATAGACAACAAGATGACCTACACTCTCACGGCAATGAATCCATCGGCCCCGTCACTGATCGCACTACCTAAAATCCACAAAGCAGGAACACCTATGCGACCAATAGTAAACCATAAGTCGGCACCAGGATATAGATCGAGAAACTAGACCTATCCAATAAATACACAATCAAAAACACGACGGAACTAGTCAACAAACTGAACAACCTGAACGTACCCAAGGACTCAAAACTGGTATCATTTGACGTGAAGGATCTATACCCTTCGATACCAACGACAGAAACACTAAAAACTCTAACTAAAATACTGACAGAGAAAACGAACAAAGACATTGCAACAGAGATAGTAAATACGCTGAGAATAACCCTGGACCAGAATTATTTTAAATTTTACAATAAAATATACAGACAAACTCACGGACTAGGCATGGGTAGCCCCACATCAGCTATCCTGTCAAGTTTGGTTTGGAGACAAACCGAAACCGGTTTGTCTCCAAACCAAACTTGACAAGGGATGACGGAAAATCGTTCCACAATACATCAAATTCCTACCCTGTCGGAAAAACAAGCAACCAAAAAGTTACTTTTATTTAATGTTTTTTAAGAACTTATCAATTTCTCATGTTTACAAAATGGTTTATTTTGTTTACGTTTTTGATTATCCTCTTCGTTTCACTTGGTATTCACGGTGGAATAATAAACGTCAAAATTTCTTGCCTACTACTATTTTTCACTCAAGAAATAAAGCTAAAAATTTCTTGAGCTGTTTCTTGAGAGGTCAATACCAGCCTTAAATGAAAAGCATCACATCAGAGCAGCGATGTCGCCATCACTCCAATTGGAAGATTTCACTTCAATTTTGACCTCATTACTCCGTCACTCCCTCTTTGAGTAAATCGCTGCAGTTTTTCATTTATGAAATAATTCAGAAATTTTGAATCAACTGTGTATATGCAGAAATTGCAACTTTCAATTTTGTATGCATAAAATTACAATCGGGCATCGTTATTGTTTACGTCTTATAATTCTGCCACAGTGGCAATACTTATCGACTATCTAAACAAGCATTGGCAACTTTTCACATTTTGATCTTTTTTTGTGCACGATTCCATGAAAAATTGCAAACCAATTTCGCTAACATCAATAGGAGAGTTAAAATTATAAAAACTGGTTTTTACATTTTTTGTTTTCATCAGGAAAGTTTGCCCTGGACCAAATGCAAAAAAAGGTGCTTATGTACATAAACTTGTACCTTTATATCCAAGGCATGATATCTAACAGAGATGTTAAATAATGCAGTACTTTGTGACTGCGCAGTCTTTTGATTGGGGTCAAAATAACTGCTATTCATTTTTTTGTCAGTCATGACTGGGAATTAAAAAAAGAAGCATTCGTTCTGACTGGTAAATTTTAACTATGCAGTCACCTGGCTGCAATCCACCCCGTTACTTCAATCATTTGATTGCACTCATAAAATGATTGCAGCTACAGTCTTTTGCCATTCTTCTCATAGGGGTTACTAGGTTTTTAAAGTTTCGATCCCTAAGTTTGATACACCAATCTCTTTGGCATGTGTTAAGCAACTTATGCTGTATAGCTTTCGTTCGTGCATTTGCATGCGGCTGTGAAAAACTGCGGTAATTCTCAGCCGTCTTATGCATTGTTCGAGCTATATAGCATGAAGGAGCAAATCGTACTCGGGATTTTTCACAACGAAAAAGAGGTTGGCACTCTCGCCCAACCTTGGAGCCGCAATCACGCTCCTCCCCACCTGAATACATTCAAGGGTTGTAAATATGGTATGTATGTGCATATATACATCCAATATATGCACATATGTACATACACGCGTACATATGTACACACTCGCATAAAAGATGCTACACCTCCCCGTAGCCACCCCCACACTACCCAAAAAAAGATGCTACATCTCCCCGTAGCCAAACCCAATCCAATTCCCTCCAAAAAAGCAACTCGCCTTCCCTCTCCCATCAAAGCTTAAACATGGTCCTTCGAGCCGGATAACCGGCTCCTCATGGGATAACTACTAGACGATTAAGCCGTCTAGGGGGGCGAGTATGTTTATGCAACTTATGCTGTATAGCTTTCGTTCGTGCATTTGCATGCGGCTGTGAAAAACTGCGGTAATTCTCAGCCGTCTTATGCATTGTTCGAGCTATATAGCATGAAGGAGCAAATCGTACTCGGGATTTTTCACAACGAAAAAGAGGTTGGCACTCTCGCCCAACCTTGGAGCCGAAATCACGCTCCTCCCCACCTGAATACATTCAAGGGTTGTAAATATGGTATGTATGTGCATATATACATCCAATATATGCACATATGTACATACACGCGTACATATGTACACACTCGCATAAAAGATGCTACACCTCCCCGTAGCCACCCCCACACTATCCAACAAAAGATGCTACATCTCCCCGTAGCCAAACCCAATCCAATTCCCTCCAAAAAAGCAACTCGCCTTCCCTCTCCCATCAAAGCTTAAACAGCATGAGAGGGGGGTTCCTGCTTTATAATTGTATTAACCCTGCGTGCGCCATAGGGGTCACTTCCACCCAGTGCTGAGTTTATACCACCTTAATGTACCTTTTTTGTCGGCATGTTAAACGTCGTCGAAAAACATTAATCTTTTGCAAAAGTAGTATTTCGATCGCTTCAGTAGAACTGGAAATAAAAAAAACATTTAACATTCAGAGTAATATAAGTTTCTCGCTTCCTGTGGTCTTTTATGTTCATTTTACAAAGATTTTTTCTGAGGTGACCCCTACTTAAATTTTATGGGGAATAATTTTCTAGATTATTTTAGCTCTCTAGCGACCTTAAAAATACTATACTATATTTCCTGACTGTATAAAAGAGGTCAAAATAACAATTTCTTATATAAAAAAATTTCGGGATGAAAAAAATTTTCTGCTCATGAAAATATTTTGGACTTACACAATTTTCTTCGCTTTTTGGGCTTACACAATTTGCGTATCACTGAATAACAACGAGTAGAAATATGACAAGAGTCACAGACTTGCTTAGCGCGGTGCGTATTTGATTTTTCTAGCGTTGTTTTGGTACTAGTTTACTAAATGACTGTTTAAAAAATATCGCCAGTCATCAATGAATGAAAACAAGTAAGGAAGCCTAAGTTCGAGTGGAATCGGACATTAGATACTCAGCTGTATGCGTTACAAATTCCCAAAGGGTGTTCCAGAAATATCTTTGTTAAAAAGTAGGCGTGGTCATAAACCGATTTCAATAAATTTTTGCGTGTCTATTAACACAAGTTATAGAAGTGTATAAACCAAGTTTCGTCATTATATCTCAATTATTTGTCGAGTTATAGGCTGAGTTAATAAGTGGGCGTGGCACCGCCCGTTTTCCAAAATTTTTGTGGTTTTTTTTTTTATATCCGTAGTTGGACTCCTGCCACAAAATTTCAGTGATGGATCTTTATATTTGACAGAGATATCGCTTAAAATGCTTTTATTGGGCCCCTTTATAGTTCCCATATATAAAAAAAGAGGCAAATATTCAAAGTTTTATAAGCCATAACTCAGAAACCGTTAAAGATATATCGATGAAATTTGGTACGCGTGATATATTTACTTAACCAAATACGTGGACGAAAAATTACTAAAATCGGTTGACGGCCACGCCCACTTTTATATATGGGAACTATAAAGGGGCCTAATAAAAACATTTTAAGCGATATCTCTGTCAAATATAAAGATATATCATTGAAATTTTGTGGCAGGAGTTCAACTATGGATATAAAACAAAAAACATAAAAATTTTGGAAAATGGGCGTGGCACCGCCTCCTTTTAGAAGCAGGAATATACGAGATATCTCAGCCTATAACTCGATAAATAATTGAGATATTATGACGAAACTTGGTTTGTACACTTCTATAACTTGTGTTAATAGACACGCAAAAATTTATTGAAATCGGTTTATGACCACGCCTACTCTTTAACAAAGATATTTCTGGAACACCCTTTGGGAATTTGTAACGCATACAGCTGAGTATCTAATGTCCGATTCCACTCGAACTTAGGCTTCCTTACTTGTTTTCATTCATTGATGACTGGCGATATTTTTTAAACAGTCATTTAGTAAACTAGTACCAAAAATATGCTCTCTATGTATTTTAGCTGTAATTTATTTTATTTATTTATTTATTTTGCATATACCTAAAATGGTCAGTTTATAAAATATTTGAAATACAGATAGCTAACTTGGAGTGCAAACTGTGTAAGTCCATTTTTATGAAAAAGTGTATTTTTATGTACAACGCTAGAAAAATCAAATACGCACCGCGCTAAGCAAGTCTGTGACTCTTGTTATATTTCTACTCGTTGTTATTCAGTGATACGCAAATTGTGTAAACCCAAAAAGCGAAGAAAATTGTGTAAGTCCAAAATATTTTCATGAGCAGAAAATTTTTTTCATCCCGAAATTTTTTTATATAAGAAATTGTTATTTTGACCTCTTTTATACAGTCAGGAAATATAGTATAGTATTTTTAAGGTCACTAGAGAGCTAAAATAATCTAGAAAATTATTCCCCATAAAATTTAAGTAGGGGTCACCTCAGAAAAAATCTTTGTAAAATGAACATAAAAGACCACAGGAAGCGAGAAACTTATATTACTCTGAATGTTAAATGTTTTTTTATTTCCAGTTCTACTGAAGCGATCGAAATACTACTTTTGCAAAAGATTAATGTTTTTCGACGACGTTTAACATGCCGACAAAAAAGGTACATTAAGGTGGTATAAACTCAGCACTGGGTGGAAGTGACCCCAATGGCGCACGTAGGGTTAATACAATTATAAAGCAGGAACCCCCCTCTCATGCCAAAGAGATTGGTGTATCAAACTTAGGGATCGAAACTTTAAAAACCTAGTAACCCCTATGAGAAGAATGGCAAAAGACTGTAGCTGCAATCATTTTATGAGTGATTGAATGAATCATTGAAGTAACGGGGTGGATTGCAGCCAGGTGACTGCATAGTTAAAATTTACCAGTCAGAACGAATGCTTCTTTTTTTAATTCCCAGTCATGACTGACAAAAAATGAATAGCAGTTATTTTGACCCCAATCAAAAGACTGCGCAGTCACAAAGTATTGCATTATTTAACATCTCTGTTAGATATCATGCCTTGGATATAAAGGTACAAGTTTATGTACATAAGCACCTTTTTTTGCATTTGGTTCAGGGCAAACTTTCCTGATGAAAACAAAAAATGTAAAAACCAATTTTTATAATTTTAACTCTCCTATTGATTTTAGCGAAATTGGTTTGCAATTTTTCATGGAATCGTGCACAAAAAAAGATCAAAATGTGAAAAGTTGCAAATGCTTGTTTAGATAGTCGATAAGTATTGCTACTGTGGCAGAATTATAAGACGTAAACAATAACGATGCCCGATTGTAATTTTATGCATACAAAATTGAAAGTAGCAATTTCTGCATATACACAGTTGATTCAAAATTTCTGAATTATTTCATAAATGAAAAACTGCAGCGATTTACTCAAAGAGGTAGTGACGGAGTAATGAGGTCAAAATCGGAGTGAAATCTTCCAATTGGAGTGATGGCGACATCGCTGCTCTGATGTCATGCTTTTTATTTTCCAAAGTATTCCGATAGTCGATCGCACCCCCTAGAAATATGAGAATAGCCAAAAAACTAGTATATACACAGTTTTAGGTCAATCAAAAAAGATTTAGAGGTTGCGCAAGGGGCTTGAAATCTTGAAAAATTACGAATTTTTACATTTTCTTAAATTTAGTCTACCCTACTTCATTTGTTATGTGCGAAAGGTAAGTTAACTTGTTATTAGTAGTATATACAGATATTTTCTTTTGAAATAAATCTTAATTTACAAAAATTGGTCAAATAATAAAAAAGTTATAAAATAAATAATGTCTCAAACATAGTGTTATGGCTTCAAGAATGGGTATATAATAAGTAGAGCTCTCGATTCTTTTTGAACATTTTCGAGTAGCCCGAACAGTTGTTGTTCAAATGCTCGAAGAGTTGTTTGTTTGTTTATTGCCCGTATGTTTGTACGGGCATTTGAACAATTCGGGTATTTTGAAGTTTGTTTTTTCATTTGTTTATTTTTTTTTTCTTTATATGTAGTTTTTTTTATTTTTGTTTTTCCGATACACCTTTTTTTTCTTTGTAAGCTCGAATGCTCGAATGTTTGTACGGGCATTTGAACAACAAACGGGCTTCAAACAAAAACGATCAGATCGAATTGCTCGATACCCGGGTATCTAGGGCTCTAATAATAAGTATATGTACATGAGTTTGTTTCTATTTGTTTTTTATTATAAGCTTTTTTGAAAATAAGATATTAACATATTACATTACATATATTGTAAAACTTTAGCTTATACTTATGGAATATAATATTATTTCTTATGATCTAATTAAGATGATTTATTATGTGAATCAAATTGTTTTTTATAATCATTTACAACTTGTAATAAGTATTGTTTTTCTTGTTCGTCATTTGTTAGTATTCTATTATATTCTTCCATAAGTTTTACTCCACGTTCTGCGGTGTCGTTAACCACTTTTATATTTATAACAATATCCTTAGCTTTTTGATAGGTTTCTGTATCCCTCCAATAAAGTGGATCTACCTGCAGAAATTGAGGTGAAATCCCGAACCGTCCAAAAAATCAATTGTATTTGCTGTTACAAAATCGTGTAGTTCCTTTCTTATAAATTCATTGATTTCACTGGATCTTACGTGTACCCTCTTTAAATTTTCCGTTTCCTTGTCGCAGTTATCGATATTTTTAATTTTTTACACAATATTTTGTTTCATGGCATAAGAAACGTCATCGTCGAATAATGTCAATGCAATACATTCTTCAGACAGGTACCAGAGGTGGTTACAAAATTTTTTTATTGCAATTTCAGAGATTTTTTTATTAACATTTCTATACTCGTGAATTTATTTAATAAAAGATAAGCCTTGAAGAGGTGCCTTAGACGGATTGGTGCAGTTAAACCAAAGCTTAACGTAGAATCTTATAATAAATGCGCATATACTTGCTAACGAATTCTCTTCACGAAATAAATAGATCTTTAAGCAATATAATGCCTTAGACATCCACCGCGCATGATGAGTGGGACCTGGTACACGAAATTTTATGCCGTTAGTTGCTCCTAGACATATAGACGTCAATTCCAATAATTCCCTATAGTCATCTCTATTTTCTTTTTCACCCTTCCTTACAAAAATTTAAAATAGTATCTACGTTATTATTCAAACGTAATTTTAATTCGTTGTTTTGTAGCAAGTCTTTAAAATTGTTTTTATCAATATTTTTCCAATTCTCTTGAAACCGGCGAAACAATTGGACGTCTTTACTTGTATTTAGGGGAAAATAACACTCGAAAACCCCTCTCAGCAATATTTCATATATATGATGCCGAAAAGGTAGATACAAAAGTTTTCGCTGAAGTTTTTTTTCTAACAACGTTGCAGCTCCTTTTATTACGCCCGTGTTAGTCGATGTCGTATCAAAACAACAGGCCACAATATGATCCTTCAAGTCCCATTCAAATATCAGTTCGTACAGCGTATCAGCTATTTCTGAGCCCGTTGCAGCATATAGTTTTGGAGCCCCTATTAAGTGTTCGCCATTCCTGTCAGTAACAACAACTGGAAGTCGTTCCACCTTTTCTCGACCTGTTATTTTCGGAAGGAGTTTTCCATCCCAATGCAAAGTGCCACAGTGTATCTATTTAAAAAAATGTACCATTCAAAATTTGTTCATTCAAGTGCAATATAGATGTAATGTATATTTTTTTAAATAAAAAGTTTCAAGGGATATACATATGTAAGAAAATTTGTTTGAGAGTTTTATTACCCGAATACCGCGATTCAATGGTCTAATCCGTACACGACTTACCTTGAGGTTTTCTTTGTTGTTTTTTGATTTTTTAACCGATTTAAATGCCTTTGGCGCTGCAATAACGTACGGTTTATTATGAATTCATTTGTATTATGTCCTAGTGCTTCAGCAACGGCAGTGACAATATGCATTGCTGAACGATCACTAATTTTGCATTTGTCTAGGGCAGATACGACTCTTTCAGTGAACACGTACTTCGTTCCTCGATTTTTGATGGAAGTGGAGCATGATGAATGAGAATCTTCTTCCATCTCACTTTCCAAACTTGTATGCACATCATCACTGTCTGAAGACAATTCTCCTGCTACAAATACATAAATGTCACCCCATTCAAATTACAGTTTCATTCAAATACATACCTTCTGTGTTAATTGCCTCAATTTCGTTTTCCATATTGTCTCCAACTCGTATCTTTCTTCTCATTTGTTCTGCTAAAATCGCAGCCTTTCTTTTCTCTTTCTGGGCAGTTTTGGTATCAACAGTAGAGCTGCAAAACCATCGATAGTCGGACCACTCGATAGTTTCGATAGTCGAAAAAAAAACTATCGATACTATCGATAGTTTTTTATGAACATTTCACTACAATACAAAGAGGGATGGTTTTGTTTACAGTTTTCTTTCCAAAAAGTCTTTAATTTTTTACGCAAAACAATAATTAAATAAAAGATCAAATAAGAATTAGATACTTCACTTACACTGAGAGAAAAATCAACCAAAAGTTGGTTAATAGTACTAATTTCACACCTGAAATGGAATCAATGTGAATTTTGTACAATTTGGGAACAATTGTAGACCAATTATACCCGAAAGAGAGCGCTCCCGGACAACTCTATTTAGAGATTCGTCGCACACTTCTTTGAAGGGTAGTTACTATAAATACTATCGAACTTACACAAAATAACCCAGAACGAAAGAAGAAACTGAAGATGGCGCATATTAGCCGAAACCGGTTTGTCTCCAAACCAAACTTGACAAGGGATGACGGAAAATCGTTCCACAATACATTAAATAAAAGCTTTAAATATTTGTTTTCAATAGTTTTATTTTGTTGTTATTTTAGGAAATCACCGAAAGCGACGAGGATGACCTTATATTACTGATAAACTGTGGTGTATTGGTGGCCGGAATGGAAGTAGATGTAAGAAATTGATGTCAACTTCCGCTTTGCATCATTACAAAAATTGTGCACTATATTTTTTCCGATTAATTTTTCCATTTTCACCACCATTTTTATCAATATGTAACAAAAGCCAACAGACGTTAAAATTTCTTTAAGAAATAAATGCTCGAAGATATATTTCTTGGCAAAACCTGTGTTGCTGTGTTCGCATTTTGTTGAAAAATAGTGGTAAAAAAGTGTATTAAATTTCTTGAGAGGTCGATACTCGCTCAAGAAAGTTTCACAAGAAAAATTTCTTGAGCATTTCTTGTACGTCATTTTATATGGAACTTTTGCGTTTCTTGAGAGGTCGATACTAAGCTTTACCCGTGCGGGTGAATTTCGCCGGTGCCTTTCGACAAGTTACATGAGTATATATACATTTTTTAATATATGTCCATTACGGTGGCCCTTATTTTCCAAAGTATTCCGATTGTCGATCGCACCCCCTAGAAATATGAGAATAGCCAAAAAACTAGTATATACACAGTTTTAGGTCAATCAAAAAAGATTTAGAGGTTGCGCAAGGGGCTTGAAATCTTGAAAAATTACGAATTTTTACATTTTCTTAAATTTAGTCTACCCTACTTCATTTGTTATGTGCGAAAGGTAAGTTAACTTGTTATTAGTAGTATATACAGATATTTTCTTTTGAAATAAATCTTAATTTACAAAAATTGGTCAAATAATAAAAAAGTTATAAAATAAATAATGTCTCAAACATAGTGTTATGGCTTCAAGAATGGGTATATAATAAGTAGAGCTCTCGATTCTTTTTGAACATTTTCGAGTAGCCCGAACAGTTGTTGTTCAAATGCTCGAAGAGTTGTTTGTTTGTTTATTGCCCGTATGTTTGTACGGGCATTTGAACAATTCGGGTATTTTGAAGTTTGTTTTTTCATTTGTTTATTTTTTTTTTCTTTATATGTAGTTTTTTTTATTTTTGTTTTTCCGATACACCTTTTTTTTCTTTGTAAGCTCGAATGCTCGAATGTTTGTACGGGCATTTGAACAACAAACGGGCTTCAAACAAAAACGATCAGATCGAATTGCTCGATACCCGGGTATCTAGGGCTCTAATAATAAGTATATGTACATGAGTTTGTTTCTATTTGTTTTTTATTATAAGCTTTTTTGAAAATAAGATATTAACATATTACATTACATATATTGTAAAACTTTAGCTTATACTTATGGAATATAATATTATTTCTTATGATCTAATTAAGATGATTTATTATGTGAATCAAATTGTTTTTTATAATCATTTACAACTTGTAATAAGTATTGTTTTTCTTGTTCGTCATTTGTTAGTATTCTATTATATTCTTCCATAAGTTTTACTCCACGTTCTGCGGTGTCGTTAACCACTTTTATATTTATAACAATATCCTTAGCTTTTTGATAGGTTTCTGTATCCCTCCAATAAAGTGGATCTACCTGCAGAAATTGAGGTGAAATCCCGAACCGTCCAAAAAATCAATTGTATTTGCTGTTACAAAATCGTGTAGTTCCTTTCTTATAAATTCATTGATTTCACTGGATCTTACGTGTACCCTCTTTAAATTTTCCGTTTCCTTGTCGCAGTTATCGATATTTTTAATTTTTTACACAATATTTTGTTTCATGGCATAAGAAACGTCATCGTCGAATAATGTCAATGCAATACATTCTTCAGACAGGTACCAGAGGTGGTTACAAAATTTTTTTATTGCAATTTCAGAGATTTTTTTATTAACATTTCTATACTCGTGAATTTCTTTAATAAAAGATAAGCCTTGAAGAGGTGCCTTAGACGGATTGGTGCAGTTAAACCAAAGCTTAACGTAGAATCTTATAATAAATGCGCATATACTTGCTAACGAATTCTCTTCACGAAATAAATAGATCTTTAAGCAATATAATGCCTTAGACATCCACCGCGCATGATGAGTGGGACCTGGTACACGAAATTTTATGCCGTTAGTTGCTCCTAGACATATAGACGTCAATTCCAATAATTCCCTATAGTCATCTCTATTTTCTTTTTCACCCTTCCTTACAAAAATTTAAAATAGTATCTACGTTATTATTCAAACGTAATTTTAATTCGTTGTTTTGTAGCAAGTCTTTAAAATTGTTTTTATCAATATTTTTCCAATTCTCTTGAAACCGGCGAAACAATTGGACGTCTTTACTTGTATTTAGGGGAAAATAACACTCGAAAACCCCTCTCAGCAATATTTCATATATATGATGCCGAAAAGGTAGATACAAAAGTTTTCGCTGAAGTTTTTTTTCTAACAACGTTGCAGCTCCTTTTATTACGCCCGTGTTAGTCGATGTCGTATCAAAACAACAGGCCACAATATGATCCTTCAAGTCCCATTCAAATATCAGTTCGTACAGCGTATCAGCTATTTCTGAGCCCGTTGCAGCATATAGTTTTGGAGCCCCTATTAAGTGTTCGCCATTCCTGTCAGTAACAACAACTGGAAGTCGTTCCACCTTTTCTCGACCTGTTATTTTCGGAAGGAGTTTTCCATCCCAATGCAAAGTGCCACAGTGTATCTATTTAAAAAAATGTACCATTCAAAATTTGTTCATTCAAGTGCAATATAGATGTAATGTATATTTTTTTAAATAAAAAGTTTCAAGGGATATACATATGTAAGAAAATTTGTTTGAGAGTTTTATTACCCGAATACCGCGATTCAATGGTCTAATCCGTACACGACTTACCTTGAGGTTTTCTTTGTTGTTTTTTGATTTTTTAACCGATTTAAATGCCTTTGGCGCTGCAATAACGTACGGTTTATTATGAATTCATTTGTATTATGTCCTAGTGCTTCAGCAACGGCAGTGACAATATGCATTGCTGAACGATCACTAATTTTGCATTTGTCTAGGGCAGATACGACTCTTTCAGTGAACACGTACTTCGTTCCTCGATTTTTGATGGAAGTGGAGCATGATGAATGAGAATCTTCTTCCATCTCACTTTCCAAACTTGTATGCACATCATCACTGTCTGAAGACAATTCTCCTGCTACAAATACATAAATGTCACCCCATTCAAATTACAGTTTCATTCAAATACATACCTTCTGTGTTAATTGCCTCAATTTCGTTTTCCATATTGTCTCCAACTCGTATCTTTCTTCTCATTTGTTCTGCTAAAATCGCAGCCTTTCTTTTCTCTTTCTGGGCAGTTTTGGTATCAACAGTAGAGCTGCAAAACCATCGATAGTCGGACCACTCGATAGTTTCGATAGTCGAAAAAAAAACTATCGATACTATCGATAGTTTTTTATGAACATTTCACTACAATACAAAGAGGGATGGTTTTGTTTACAGTTTTCTTTCCAAAAAGTCTTTAATTTTTTACGCAAAACAATAATTAAATAAAAGATCAAATAAGAATTAGATACTTCACTTACACTGAGAGAAAAATCAACCAAAAGTTGGTTAATAGTACTAATTTCACACCTGAAATGGAATCAATGTGAATTTTGTACAATTTGGGAACAATTGTAGACCAATTATACCCGAAAGAGAGCGCTCCCGGACAACTCTATTTAGAGATTCGTCGCACACTTCTTTGAAGGGTAGTTACTATAAATACTATCGAACTTACACAAAATAACCCAGAACGAAAGAAGACACTGAAGATGGCGCATATTAGCCGAAACCGGTTTGTCTCCAAACCAAACTTGACAAGGGATGACGGAAAATCGTTCCACAATACATTAAATAAAAGCTTTAAATATTTGTTTTCAATAGTTTTATTTTGTTGTTATTTTAGGAAATCACCGAAAGCGACGAGGATGACCTTATATTACTGATAAACTGTGGTGTATTGGTGGCCGGAATGGAAGTAGATGTAAGAAATTGATGTCAACTTCCGCTTTGCATCATTACAAAAATTGTGCACTATATTTTTTCCGATTAATTTTTCCATTTTCACCACCATTTTTATCAATATGTAACAAAAGCCAACAGACGTTAAAATTTCTTTAAGAAATAAATGCTCGAAGATATATTTCTTGGCAAAACCTGTTTGCTGTGTTCGCATTATGTTGAAAAATAGTGGTAAAAAAGTGTATTAAATTTCTTGAGAGGTCGATACTCGCTCAAGAAAGTTTCACAAGAAAAATTTCTTGAGCATTTCTTGTACGTCATTTTATATGGAACTTTTGCGTTTCTTGAGAGGTCGATACTAAGCTTTACCCGTGCGGGTGAATTTCGCCGGTGCCTTTCGACAAGTTACATGAGTATATATACATTTTTTAATATATGTCCATTACGGTGGCCCTTATTTTCCAAAGTATTCCGATTGTCGATCGCACCCCCTAGAAATATGAGAATAGCCAAAAAACTAGTATATACACAGTTTTAGGTCAATCAAAAAAGATTTAGAGGTTGCGCAAGGGGCTTGAAATCTTGAAAAATTACGAATTTTTACATTTTCTTAAATTTAGTCTACCCTACTTCATTTGTTATGTGCGAAAGGTAATTTAACTTGTTATTAGTAGTATCTACAGATATTTTCTTTTGAAATAAATCTTAATTTACAAAAATTGGTCAAATAATAAAAAAGTTATAAAATAAATAATGTCTCAAACATAGTGTTATGGCTTCAAGAATGGGTATATAATAAGTAGAGCTCTCGATTCTTTTTGAACATTTTCGAGTAGCCCGAACAGTTGTTGTTCAAATGTTCGAAGAGTTGTTTGTTTGTTTATTACCCGTATGTTTGTACGGGCATTTGAACAATTCGGATATTTTGAAGTTTGTTTTTTCATTTGTTTATTTTTTTTTCTTTATATTTGGTTTTTTTTTTTATTTTTGTTTTTCCGATACACCTTTTTTTTCTTTGTAAGCTCGAATGCTCGAATGTTTGTACGGGCATTTGAACAACAAACGGGCTTCAAACAAAAACGATCAGATCGAATTGCTCGATACCCGGGTATCTAGGGCTCTAATAATAAGTATATGTACATGAGTTTGTCTCTATTTGTTTTTTATTATAAGCTTTTTTGAAAATAAGATATTAACATATTACATTACATATATTGTAAAACTTTAGCTTATACTTATGGAATATAATATTATTTCTTATGATCTAATTAAGATGATTTATTATGTGAATCAAATTGTTTTTTATAATCAGTTACAACTTGTAATAAGTATTGTTTTTCTTGTTCGTCATTTGTTAGTATTCTATTATATTCTTCCATAAGTTTTACTCCACGTTCTGCGGTGTCGTTAACCACTTTTATATTTATAACAATATCCTTAGCTTTTTGATAGGTTTCTGTATCCCTCCAATAAAGTGGATCTACCTGCAGAAATTGAGGTGAAATCCCGAACCGTCCAAAAAATCAATTGTATTTGCTGTTACAAAATCGTGTAGTTCCTTTCTTATAAATTCATTGATTTCACTGGATCTTACGTGTACCCTCTTTAAATTAAGAATTCTTAAATAAGAATTAGATACTTCACTTACACTGAGAGAAAAATCAACCAAAAGTTGGTTAATAGTACTAATTTCACACTTGAAATGGAATCAATGTGAATTTTGTACAATTTGGGAACAATTGTAGACCAATTATACCCGAAAGAGAGCGCTCCCGGACAACTCTATTTAGAGATTCGTCGCACACTTCTTTGAAGGGTAGTTACTATAAATACTATCGAACTTACACAAAATAACCCAGAACGAAAGAAGACACTGAAGATGGCGCATATTAGCCGAAACCGGTTTGTCTCCAAACCAAACTTGACAAGGGATGACGGAAAATCGTTCCACAATACATTAAATAAAAGCTTTAAATATTTGTTTTCAATAGTTTTATTTTGTTGTTATTTTAGGAAATCACCGAAAGCGACGAGGATGACCTTATATTACTGCTAAACTGTGGTGTATTGGTGGCCGGAATGGAAGTAGATGTAAGAAATTGATGTCAACTTCCGCTTTGCATCATTACAAAAATTGTGCACTATATTTTTTCCGATTAATTTTTCCATTTTCACCACCATTTTTATCAATATGTAACAAAAGCCAACAGACGTTAAAATTTCTTTAAGAAATAAATGCTCGAAGATATATTTCTTGGCAAAACCTGTGTTGCTGTGTTCGCATTATGTTGAAAAATAGTGGTAAAAAAGTGTATTAAATTTCTTGAGAGGTCGATACTCGCTCAAGAAAGTTTCACAAGAAAAATTTCTTGAGCATTTCTTGTACGTCATTTTATATGGAACTTTTGCGTTTCTTGAGAGGTCGATACTAAGCTTTACCCGTGCGGGTGAATTTCGCCGGTGCCTTTCGACAAGTTACATGAGTATATATACATTTTTTAATATATGTCCATTACGGTGGCCCTTATTTTCCAAAGTATTCCGATTGTCGATCGCACCCCCTAGAAATATGAGAATAGCCAAAAAACTAGTATATACACAGTTTTAGGTCAATCAAAAAAGATTTAGAGGTTGCGCAAGGGGCTTGAAATCTTGAAAAATTACGAATTTTTACATTTTCTTAAATTTAGTCTACCCTACTTCATTTGTTATGTGCGAAAGGTAATTTAACTTGTTATTAGTAGTATCTACAGATATTTTCTTTTGAAATAAATCTTAATTTACAAAAATTGGTCAAATAATAAAAAAGTTATAAAATAAATAATGTCTCAAACATAGTGTTATGGCTTCAAGAATGGGTATATAATAAGTAGAGCTCTCGATTCTTTTTGAACATTTTCGAGTAGCCCGAACAGTTGTTGTTCAAATGTTCGAAGAGTTGTTTGTTTGTTTATTACCCGTATGTTTGTACGGGCATTTGAACAATTCGGATATTTTGAAGTTTGTTTTTTCATTTGTTTATTTTTTTTTCTTTATATTTGGTTTTTTTTTTATTTTTGTTTTTCCGATACACCTTTTTTTTCTTTGTAAGCTCGAATGCTCGAATGTTTGTACGGGCATTTGAACAACAAACGGGCTTCAAACAAAAACGATCAGATCGAATTGCTCGATACCCGGGTATCTAGGGCTCTAATAATAAGTATATGTAGATGAGTTTGTCTCTATTTGTTTTTTATTATAAGCTTTTTTGAAAATAAGATATTAACATATTACATTACATATATTGTAAAACCTTAGCTTATACTTATGGAATATAATATTATTTCTTATGATCTAATTAAGATGATTTATTATGTGAATCAAATTGTTTTTTATAATCAGTTACAACTTGTAATAAGTATTGTTTTTCTTGTTCGTCATTTGTTAGTATTCTATTATATTCTTCCATAAGTTTTACTCCACGTTCTGCGGTGTCGTTAACCACTTTTATATTTATAACAATATCCTTAGCTTTTTGATAGGTTTCTGTATCCCTCCAATAAAGTGGATCTACCTGCAGAAATTGAGGTGAAATCCCGAACCGTCCAAAAAATCAATTGTATTTGCTGTTACAAAATCGTGTAGTTCCTTTCTTATAAATTCATTGATTTCACTGGATCTTACGTGTACCCTCTTTAAATTTTCCGTTTCCTTGTCGCAGTTATCGATATTTTTAATTTTTTGCACAATATTTTGTTTCATGGCATAAGAAACGTCATCGTCGAATAATGTCAATGCAATACATTCTTCAGACAGGTACCAGAGGTGGTTACAAAATTTTTTTATTGCAATTTCAGAGATTTTTTATTAACATTTCTATACTCGTGAATTTCTTTAATAAAAGATAAGCCTTGAAGGGGTGCCTTAGACGGATTGGTGCAGTTAAACCAAAGCTTAACGTAGAATCTTATAATAAATGCGCATATACTTGCTAACGAATTCTCTTCATATTCCATTAGTTTGAACTGTTCACGAAATAAATAGATCTTTAAGCAATATCATGCCTTAGACATCCACCGCGCATGATGAGTGGGACCTGGTACACGAAATTTTATGCCGTTAGTTGCTCCTAGACATATAGACGTCAATTCCAATAATTCCCTATAGTCATCTCTAACTATTTTCTTTTTCACCCTTCCTTACAAAAATTTAAAATAGTATCTACGTTATTATTCAAACGTAATTTTGATTCGTTGTTTTGTAGCAAGTCTTTAAAATTGTTTTTATCAATATTTTTCCAATTCTCTTGAAACCGGCGAAACAATTGGACGTCTTTACTTGTATTTACGGGAAAATAACACTCGAAAACCCCTCTCAGCAATATTTCATATATATGATGCCGAAAAGGTAGATACAAAAGTTTTCGCTGAAGTTTTTTTTCTAACAACGTTGCAGCTCCTTTTATTACGCCCGTGTTAGTCGATGTCGTATCAAAACAACAGGCCACAATATGATCCTTCAACTCCCATTCAAATATCAGTTCGTACAGCGTATCAGCTATTTCTGAGCCCGTTGCAGCATATAGTTTTGGAGCCCCTATTAAGTGTACGCCATTCCTGTCAGTAACAACAACTGGAAGTCGTTCCACCTTTTCTCGACCTGTTATTTTCGGAAGGAGTTTTCCATCCCAATGAAAAGTGCCACAGTGTATCTATTTAAAAAAATGTACCATTCAAAATTTGTTCATTCAAGTGCAATATAGATGTAATGTATATTTTTTTAAATAAAAAGTTTCAAGGGATATACATATGTAAGAAAATTTGTTTGAGAGTTTTATTACCCGAATACCGCGATTCAATGGTCTAATCCGTACACGACTTACCTTCAGGTTTTCTTTGTTGTTTTTTGATTTTTTTAACCGATTTAAATGCCTTTGGCGCTGCAATGACGTATAGTTTATTATGAGTTCATTTGTATTATGTCCTAGTGCTTCAGCAACGGCAGTGACAATATGCATTGCTGAACGATCACTAATTTTGCATTTATCTAGGGCAGATACGACTCTTTCAGTGAAGACGTACTTCGTTTCTCGATTTTTGATGGAAGTGGAGCATGATGAATGAGAATCTTCTTCCATCTCACTTTCCAAACTTGTATGCACATCATCACTGTCTGAAGACAATTCTCCTGCTACAAATACATAAATGTCACCCCATTCAAATTACAGTTTCATTCAAATACATACCTTCTGTGTTAATTGCCTCAATTTCGTTTTCCATATTGTCTCCAACTCGTATCTTTCTTCTCATTTGTTCTGCTAAAATCGCAGCCTTTCTTTTCTCTTTCTGGGCAGTTTTGGTATCAACAGTAGAGCTGCAAAACCATCGATAGTCGGACCACTCGATAGTTTCGATAGTCGAAAAAAAAACTATCGATACTATCGATAGTTTTTTATGAATATTTCACTACAATACAAAGAGGGATGGTTTTGTTTACAGTTTTCTTTCCAAAAAGTCTTTAATTTTTTACGCAAAACAATAATTAAATAAAAGATCAAATAAGAATTAGATACTTCACTTACACTGAGAGAAAAATCAACCAAAAGTTGGTTAATAGTACTAATTTCACACCTGAAATGGAATCAATGTGAATTTTGTACAATTTGGGAACAATTGTAGACCAATTATACCCGAAAGAGAGCGCTCCCGGACAACTCTATTTAGAGATTCGTCGCACACTTCTTTGAAGGGTAGTTACTATAAATACTATCGAACTTACACAAAATAACCCAGAACGAAAGAAGACACTGAAGATGGCGCATATTAGCCGAAACCGGTTTGTCTCCAAACCAAACTTGACAAGGGATGACGGAAAATCGTTCCACAATACATTAAATAAAAGCTTTAAATATTTGTTTTCAATAGTTTTATTTTGTTGTTATTTTAGGAAATCACCGAAAGCGACGAGGATGACCTTATATTACTGCTAAACTGTGGTGTATTGGTGGCCGGAATGGAAGTAGATGTAAGAAATTGATGTCAACATCCGCTTTGCATCATTACAAAAATTGTGCACTATATTTTTTCCGATTAATTTTTCCATTTTCACCACCATTTTTATCAATATGTAACAAAAGCCAACAGACGTTAAAATTTCTTTAAGAAATAAATGCTCGAAGATATATTTCTTGGCAAAACCTGTGTTGCTGTGTTCGCATTATGTTGAAAAATAGTGGTAAAAAAGTGTATTAAATTTCTTGAGAGGTCGATACTCGCTCAAGAAAGTTTCACAAGAAAAATTTCTTGAGCATTTCTTGTACGTCATTTTATATGGAACTTTTGCGTTTCTTGAGAGGTCGATACTAAGCTTTACCCGTGCGGGTGAATTTCGCCGGTGCCTTTCGACAAGTTACATGAGTATATATACATTTTTTAATATATGTCCATTACGGTGGCCCTTATTTTCCAAAGTATTCCGATTGTCGATCGCACCCCCTAGAAATATGAGAATAGCCAAAAAACTAGTATATACACAGTTTTAGGTCAATCAAAAAAGATTTAGAGGTTGCGCAAGGGGCTTGAAATCTTGAAAAATTACGAATTTTTACATTTTCTTAAATTTAGTCTACCCTACTTCATTTGTTATGTGCGAAAGGTAATTTAACTTGTTATTAGTAGTATCTACAGATATTTTCTTTTGAAATAAATCTTAATTTACAAAAATTGGTCAAATAATAAAAAAGTTATAAAATAAATAATGTCTCAAACATAGTGTTATGGCTTCAAGAATGGGTATATAATAAGTAGAGCTCTCGATTCTTTTTGAACATTTTCGAGTAGCCCGAACAGTTGTTGTTCAAATGTTCGAAGAGTTGTTTGTTTGTTTATTACCCGTATGTTTGTACGGGCATTTGAACAATTCGGATATTTTGAAGTTTGTTTTTTCATTTGTTTATTTTTTTTTCTTTATATTTGGTTTTTTTTTTTTTATTTTTGTTTTTCCGATACACCTTTTTTTTCTTTGTAAGCTCGAATGCTCGAATGTTTGTACGGGCATTTGAACAACAAACGGGCTTCAAACAAAAACGATCAGATCGAATTGCTCGATACCCGGGTATCTAGGGCTCTAATAATAAGTATATGTACATGAGTTTGTCTCTATTTGTTTTTTATTATAAGCTTTTTTGAAAATAAGATATTAACATATTACATTACATATATTGTAAAACTTTAGCTTATACTTATGGAATATAATATTATTTCTTATGATCTAATTAAGATGATTTATTATGTGAATCAAATTGTTTTTTATAATCAGTTACAACTTCTAATAAGTATTGTTTTTCTTGTTCGTCATTTGTTAGTATTCTATTATATTCTTCCATAAGTTTTACTCCACGTTCTGCGGTGTCGTTAACCACTTTTATATTTATAACAATATCCTTAGCTTTTTGATAGGTTTCTGTATCCCTCCAATAAAGTGGATCTACCTGCAGAAATTGAGGTGAAATCCCGAACCGTCCAAAAAATCAATTGTATTTGCTGTTACAAAATCGTGTAGTTCCTTTCTTATAAATTCATTGATTTCACTGGATCTTACGTGTACCCTCTTTAAATTAAGAATTCTTAAATAAGAATTAGATACTTCACTTACACTGAGAGAAAAATCAACCAAAAGTTGGTTAATAGTACTAATTTCACACTTGAAATGGAATCAATGTGAATTTTGTACAATTTGGGAACAATTGTAGACCAATTATACCCGAAAGAGAGCGCTCCCGGACAACTCTATTTAGAGATTCGTCGCACACTTCTTTGAAGGGTAGTTACTATAAATACTATCGAACTTACACAAAATAACCCAGAACGAAAGAAGACACTGAAGATGGCGCATATTAGCCGAAACCGGTTTGTCTCCAAACCAAACTTGACAAGGGATGACGGAAAATCGTTCCACAATACATTAAATAAAAGCTTTAAATATTTGTTTTCAATAGTTTTATTTTGTTGTTATTTTAGGAAATCACCGAAAGCGACGAGGATGACCTTATATTACTGCTAAACTGTGGTGTATTGGTGGCCGGAATGGAAGTAGATGTAAGAAATTGATGTCAACTTCCGCTTTGCATCATTACAAAAATTGTGCACTATATTTTTTCCGATTAATTTTTCCATTTTCACCACCATTTTTATCAATATGTAACAAAAGCCAACAGACGTTAAAATTTCTTTAAGAAATAAATGCTCGAAGATATATTTCTTGGCAAAACCTGTGTTGCTGTGTTCGCATTATGTTGAAAAATAGTGGTAAAAAAGTGTATTAAATTTCTTGAGAGGTCGATACTCGCTCAAGAAAGTTTCACAAGAAAAATTTCTTGAGCATTTCTTGTACGTCATTTTATATGGAACTTTTGCGTTTCTTGAGAGGTCGATACTAAGCTTTACCCGTGCGGGTGAATTTCGCCGGTGCCTTTCGACAAGTTACATGAGTATATATACATTTTTTAATATATGTCCATTACGGTGGCCCTTATTTTCCAAAGTATTCCGATTGTCGATCGCACCCCCTAGAAATATGAGAATAGCCAAAAAACTAGTATATACACAGTTTTAGGTCAATCAAAAAAGATTTAGAGGTTGCGCAAGGGGCTTGAAATCTTGAAAAATTACGAATTTTTACATTTTCTTAAATTTAGTCTACCCTACTTCATTTGTTATGTGCGAAAGGTAATTTAACTTGTTATTAGTAGTCTCTACAGATATTTTCTTTTGAAATAAATCTTAATTTACAAAAATTGGTCAAATAATAAAAAAGTTATAAAATAAATAATGTCTCAAACATAGTGTTATGGCTTCAAGAATGGGTATATAATAAGTAGAGCTCTCGATTCTTTTTGAACATTTTCGAGTAGCCCGAACAGTTGTTGTTCAAATGCTAGAAGAGTTGTTTGTTTGTTTATTACCCGTATGTTTGTACGGGAATTTGAACAATTCGGGTATTTTGAAGTTTGTTTTTTCATTTGTTTATTTTTTTTTTTTTTCTTTATATGCAGTTTTTGTTTTATTTTTGTTTTTCCGATACACCTTTTTTTTCTTTGTAAGCTCGAATGCTCGAATGTTTGTACGGGCATTTGAACAACAAACGGGCTTCAAACAAAAACGATCAGATCGAATTGCTCGATACCCGGGTATCTAGGGCTCTAATAATAAGTATATGTACATGAGTTTGTTTCTATTTGTTTTTTATTATAAGCTTTTTTGAAAATAAGATATTAACATATTACGTTACATATATTGTAAAACTTTAGCTTATACTTATGGAATATAATATTATTTCTTATGATCTAATTAAGATGATGTATTATGTGAATCAAATTGTTTTTTATAATCAGTTACAACTTGTAATAAGTATTGTTTTTCTTGTTCGTCATTTGTTAGTATTCTATTATATTCTTCCATAAGTTTTACTCCACGTTCTGCGGTGTCGTTAACCACTTTTATATTTATAACAATATCCTTAGCTTTTTGATAGGTTTCTGTATCCCTCCAATAAAGTGGATCTACCTGCAGAAATTGAGGTGAAATCCCGAACCGTCCAAAAAATCAATTGTATTTGCTGTTAAAAAATCGTGTAGTTCCTTTCTTATAAATTCATTGATTTCACTGGATCTTACGTGTACCCTCTTTAAATTTTCCGTTTCCTTGTCGCAGTTATCGATATTTTTAATTTTTTCCACAATATTTTGTTTCATGGCATAAGAAACGTCATCGTCGAATAATGTCAATGCAATACATTCTTCAGACAGGTACCAGAGGTGGTTACAAAATTTTTTTATTGCAATTTCAGAGATTTTTTTATTAACATTTCTATACTCGTGAATTTCTTTAATAAAAGATAAGCCTTGAAGAGGTGCCTTAGACGGATTGGTGCAGTTAAACCAAAGCTTAACGTAGAATCTTATAATAAATGCGCATATACTTGCTAACGAATTCTCTTCATATTCCATTAGTTTGAACTGTTCACGAAATAAATAGATCTTTAAGCAATATAATGCCTTAGACATCCACCGCGCATGATGAGTGGGACCTGGTACACGAAATTTTATGCCGTTAGTTGCTCCTAGACATATAGACGTCAATTCCAATAATTCCCTATAGTCATCTCTAACTATTTTCTTTTTCACCCTTACAAAAATTTAAAATAGTATCTACGTTATTATTCAAACGTAATTTTGATTCGTTGTTTTGTAGCAAGTCTTTAAAATTGTTTTTATCAATATTTTTCCAATTCTCTTGAAACCGGCGAAACAATTGGACGTCTTTACTTGTATTTACGGGAAAATAACACTCGAAAACCCCTCTCAGCAATATTTCATATATATGATGCCGAAAAGGTAGATACAAAAGTTTTCGCTGAAGTTTTTTTTCTAACAACGTTGCAGCTCCTTTTATTACGCCCGTGTTAGTCGATGTCGTATCAAAACAACAGGCCACAATATGATCCTTCAACTCCCATTCAAATATCAGTTCGTACAGCGTATCAGCTATTTCTGAGCCCGTTGCAGCATATAGTTTTGGAGCCCCTATTAAGTGTACGCCATTCCTGTCAGTAACAACAACTGGAAGTCGTTCCACCTTTTCTCGACCTGTTATTTTCGGAAGGAGTTTTCCATCCCAATGAAAAGTGCCACAGTGTATCTATTTAAAAAAATGTACCATTCAAAATTTGTTCATTCAAGTGCAATATAGATGTAATGTATATTTTTTTAAATAAAAAGTTTCAAGGGATATACATATGTAAGAAAATTTGTTTGAGAGTTTTATTACCCGAATACCGCGATTCAATGGTCTAATCCGTACACGACTTACCTTCAGGTTTTCTTTGTTGTTTTTTGATTTTTTTAACCGATTTAAATGCCTTTGGCGCTGCAATGACGTATAGTTTATTATGAGTTCATTTGTATTATGTCCTAGTGCTTCAGCAACGGCAGTGACAATATGCATTGCTGAACGATCACTAATTTTGCATTTGTCTAGGGCAGATACGACTCTTTCAGTGAACACGTACTTCGTTCCTCGATTTTTGATGGAAGTGGAGCATGATGAATGAGAATCTTCTTCCATCTCACTTTCCAAACTTGTATGCACATCATCACTGTCTGAAGACAATTCTCCTGCTACAAATACATAAATGTCACCCCATTCAAATTACAGTTTCATTCAAATACATACCTTCTGTGTTAATTGCCTCAATTTCGTTTTCCATATTGTCTCCAACTCGTATCTTTCTTCTCATTTGTTCTGCTAAAATCGCAGCCTTTCTTTTCTCTTTCTGGGCAGTTTTGGTATCAACAGTAGAGCTGCAAAACCATCGATAGTCGGACCACTCGATAGTTTCGATAGTCGAAAAAAAAACTATCGATACTATCGATAGTTTTTTATGAATATTTCACTACAATACAAAGAGGGATGGTTTTGTTTACAGTTTTCTTTCCAAAAAGTCTTTAATTTTTTACGCAAAACAATAATTAAATAAAAGATCAAATAAGAATTAGATACTTCACTTACACTGAGAGAAAAATCAACCAAAAGTTGGTTAATAGTACTAATTTCACACCTGAAATGGAATCAATGTGAATTTTGTACAATTTGGGAACAATTGTAGACCAATTATACCCGAAAGAGAGCGCTCCCGGACAACTCTATTTAGAGATTCGTCGCACACTTCTTTGAAGGGTAGTTACTATAAATACTATCGAACTTACACAAAATAACCCAGAACGAAAGAAGACACTGAAGATGGCGCATATTAGCCGAAACCGGTTTGTCTCCAAACCAAACTTGACAAGGGATGACGGAAAATCGTTCCACAATACATTAAATAAAAGCTTTAAATATTTGTTTTCAATAGTTTTATTTTGTTGTTATTTTAGGAAATCACCGAAAGCGACGAGGATGACCTTATATTACTGCTAAACTGTGGTGTATTGATGGCCGGAATGGAAGTAGATGTAAGAAATTGATGTCAACTTCCGCTTTGCATCATTACAAAAATTGTGCACTATATTTTTTCCGATTAATTTTTCCATTTTCACCACCATTTTTATCAATATGTAACAAAAGCCAACAGACGTCAAAATTTCTTTAAGAAATAAATGCTCGATGATATATTTCTTGGCAAAACCTGTGTTGCTGTGTTCGCATTATGTTGAAAAATAGTGGTAAACAAGTAAGGAAGCCTAAGTTCGAGTGGAATCGAACATTAGATACTCAGCTGTATGCTTTCATTGTTTGTTTGCGTTTGATGGAAACACGGTGTAGGTACTTTATATAAATCGAGTGCTGCATAAAGTGGGCGTAGCCACGCCCATTTTCTAAATTTTTATCAGTCATCCAACTAAGCTTATGAATATTATTCTTTGTGCAAAATTTCATCCCTTTATGAGTTACAAAGATGTCACGTTACAAATTCCCAAAGGGTGTTCCAGAAGTATCTTTGTTAAAAAGTAGGCGTGGTCATAAACCGATTTCAATAAATTTTTGCGTGTCCATTAACAAAAGTTATAAAAGTGTATAAACCAAGTTTCGTCATAATATCTCAATTATTTGTCGAGTTATGAGCTCCGAAATCTCGTTGATTCCTTTGTCTGAAAAGAGGCGGTGCCACGCCCATTTTCCGAAATTTTCCTATTTTTTGTTTCCCATCTATTGTAGAACTCATGCCACAAAATTTCAATGAATTATCTTTATATTTGACAAAGATATCGCTTAAAATGTTTTTATTAGGCCACTTTATGATACCCATATATAAAAGTGGGCGTGGTCGTCAACCCATTTCGCTAAAATTTTGAACATGTATTACTACAAGTAGTGAAAGTGTATACACCAAGTTTCGTCATAATATATCGATTATTTGTCGAGTTATGGGCTCAGAAATCTCGTATATTCCTGCTTCTAAGAGGAGGCGGTGCCACGCCCATTTTCCAAAATTTTTGTATTTTTTGTTATATGTCCATAGTTGGACACCTTCCATAAAATTTCAATGATATATCTTTATATTTGACAGAGATATCGCTTAAAATGTTTTTATTAGGTCACTTAAAAAGACCAATATATAAAAGTGGGCGTGGTCGTCAACCGATTTTGGCAATTTTTCGTCAAAACATTTGCCTAAGTAAGTATATCACGCCTACCAAAATTCATCGATATATCTTCAACGGTTTCTGAGTTATGACTCATAAAACTTTCAATGTTTGCCCCTTAATAAGTGGGCGTGGCACCGCCCATTTTCCAAAATTTCATCATATTTCTTCATAAGGGCCTGAGCTCAATACGTGTGTGAAATTTTATCACTCTAGCTCTATTAGTGACTGAGATACAAAATTTCCGATTTTTACTATATAGGGGAGGTGGGCGTGGTCATGGTCCGATTTCGCCCATTTTCAATACCATCCGTTCCTGTCTTGATACCAACTTACATTTCAAATTTCATCAAAATATCTCAATTTTTGCGCGAGTTATCGTGCGTACAGACGGACAGACGGACAGACGGACAGACGGACGGACATGGCTCAATCGATTTCTCTTTTCACCCTGATCATTTTGATATATATAAGTCTATATCTATCTCGATTATTTCATTCTGTTACAATCCACCGTTAGGAAATCAAAACTATAATACTCTGTGTACTAGTACAGCTGAGTATAAAAAGTGTATTAAATTTCTTGAGAGGTCGATACTCGCTCAAGAAAGTTTCACAAGAAAAATTTCTTGAGAATTTCTTGTACGTCATTTTATATGGAACTTTTGCGTTTCTTGAGAGGTCGATACTAAGCTTTACCCGTGCGGGTGAATTTCGCCGGTGCCTTTTGACAAGTTACATGAGTATATATACATTTTTTAATACATGTCCATTAGGGTGGCCCTTATTTTCCAAAGTATTCCGATTGTCGATCGCACCCCCTAGAAATATGAGAATAGCCAAAAAACTAGTATATACACAGTTTTAGGTCAATCAAAAAAGATTTAGAGGTTGCGCAAGGGGCTTGAAATCTTGAAAAATTACGAATTTTTACATTTTCTTAAATTTAGTCTACCCTACTTCATTTGTTATGTGCGAAAGGTAATTTAACTTGTTATTAGTAGTATCTACAGATATTTTCTTTTGAAATAAATCTTAATTTACAAAAATTGGTCAAATAATAAAAAAGTTATAAAATAAATAATGTCTCAAACATAGTGTTATGGCTTCAAGAATGGGTATATAATAAGTAGAGCTCTCGATTCTTTTTGAACATTTTCGAGTAGCCCGAACAGTTGTTGTTCAAATGCTCGAAGAGTTGTTTGTTTGTTTATTACCCGTATGTTTGTACGGGCATTTGAACAATTCGGATATTTTGAAGTTTGTTTTTTCATTTGTTTATTTTTTTTTCTTTATATGTAGTTTTTTTTTATTTTTGTTTTTCCGATACACCTTTTTTTTCTTTGTAAGCTCGAATGCTCGAATGTTTGTACGGGCATTTGAACAACAAACGGGCTTCAAACAAAACGATCAGATCGAATTGCTCGATACTCGGGTATCTAGGGCTCTAATAATAAGTATATGTACATGAGTTTGTTTCTATTTGTTTTTTATTATAAGCTTTTTTGAAAATAAGATATTAACATATTACATTACATATATTGTAAAACTTTAGCTTATACTTATGGAATATAATATTATTTCTTATGATCTAATTAAGATGATTTATTATGTGAATGAAATTGTTTTTTATAATCAGTTACAACTTGTAATAAGTATTGTTTTTCTTGTTCGTCATTTGTTAGTATTCTATTATATTCTTCCATAAGTTTTACTCCACGTTCTGCGGTGTCGTTAACCACTTTTATATTTATAACAATATCCTTAGCTTTTTGATAGGTTTCTGTATCCCTCCAATAAAGTGGATCTACCTGCAGAAATTGAGGTGAAATCCCGAACCGTCCAAAAAATCAATTGTATTTGCTGTTACAAAATCGTGTAGTTCCTTTCTTATAAATTCATTGATTTCACTGGATCTTACGTGTACCCTCTTTAAATTTTCCGTTTCCTTGTCGCAGTTATCGATATTTTTAATTTTTTCCACAATATTTTGTTTCATGGCATAAGAAACGTCATCGTCGAATAATGTCAATGCAATACATTCTTCAGACAGGTACCAGAGGTGGTTACAAAATTTTTTTATTGCAATTTCAGAGATTTTTTTATTAACATTTCTATACTCGTGAATTTCTTTAATAAAAGATAAGCCTTGAAGAGGTGCCTTAGACGGATTGGTGCAGTTAAACCAAAGCTTAACGTAAAATCTTATAATAAATGCGCATATACTTGCTAACGAATTCTCTTCATATTCCATTAGTTTGAACTGTTCACGAAATAAATAGATCTTTAAGCAATATAATGCCTTAGACATCCACCGCGCATGATGAGTGGGACCTGGTACACGAAATTTTATGCCGTTAGTTGCTCCTAGACATATAGACGTCAATTCCAATAATTCCCTATAGTCATCTCTAACTATTTTCTTTTTCACCCTTCCTTACAAAAATTTAAAATAGTATCTACGTTATTATTCAAACGTAATTTTGATTCGTTGTTTTGTAGCAAGTCTTTAAAATTGTTTTTATCAATATTTTTCCAATTCTCTTGAAACCGGCGAAACAATTGGACGTCTTTACTTGTATTTACGGGAAAATAACACTCGAAAACCCCTCTCAGCAATATTTCATATATATGATGCCGAAAAGGTAGATACAAAAGTTTTCGCTGAAGTTTTTTTTCTAACAACGTTGCAGATCCTTTTATTACGCCCGTGTTAGTCGATGTCGTATCAAAACAACAGGCCACAATATGATCCTTCAACTCCCATTCAAATATCAGTTCGTACAGCGTATCAGCTATTTCTGAGCCCGTTGCAGCATATAGTTTTGGAGCCCCTATTAAGTGTACGCCATTCCTGTCAGTAACAACAACTGGAAGTCGTTCCACCTTTTCTCGACCTGTTATTTTCGGAAGGAGTTTTCCATCCCAATGCAAAGTGCCACAGTGTATCTATTTAAAAAAATGTACCATTCAAAATTTGTTCATTCAAGTGCAATATAGATGTAATGTATATTTTTTTAAATAAAAAGTTTCAAGGGATATACATATGTAAGAAAATTTGTTTGAGAGTTTTATTACCCGAATACCGCGATTCAATGGTCTAATCCGTACACGACTTACCTTCAGGTTTTCTTTGTTGTTTTTTGATTTTTTTAACCGATTTAAATGCCTTTGGCGCTGCAATGACGTACAGTTTATTATGAGTTCATTTGTATTATGTCCTAGTGCTTCAGCAACGGCAGTGACAATATGCATTGCTGAACGATCACTAATTTTGCATTTATCTAGGGCAGATACGACTCTTTCAGTGAAGACGTACTTCGTTTCTCGATTTTTGATGGAAGTGGAGCATAATGGATGAGAATCTTCTTCCATCTCACTTTCCAAACTTGTATGCACATCATCACTGTCTGAAGACAATTCTCCTGCTACAAATACATAAATGTCACCCCATTCAAATTACAGTTTCATTCAAATACATACCTTCTGTGTTAATTGCCTCAATTTCGTTTTCCATATTGTCTCCAACTCGTATCTTTCTTCTCATTTGTTCTGCTAAAATCGCAGCCTTTCTTTTCTCTTTCTGGGCAGTTTTGGTATCAACAGTAGAGCTGCAAAACCATCGATAGTCGGACCACTCGATAGTTTCGATAGTCGAAAAAAAAACTATCGATACTATCGATAGTTTTTTATGAATATTTCACTACAATACAAAGAGGGATGGTTTTGTTTACAGTTTTCTTTCCAAAAAGTCTTTAATTTTTTACGCAAAACAATAATTAAATAAAAGATCAAATAAGAATTAGATACTTCACTTACACTGAGAGAAAAATCAACCAAAAGTTGGTTAATAGTACTAATTTCACACCTGAAATGGAATCAATGTGAATTTTGTACAATTTGGGAACAATTGTAGACCAATTATACCCGAAAGAGAGCGCTCCCGGACAACTCTATTTAGAGATTCGTCGCACACTTCTTTGAAGGGTAGTTACTATAAATACTATCGAACTTACACAAAATAACCCAGAACGAAAGAAGACACTGAAGATGGCGCATATTAGCCGAAACCGGTTTGTCTCCAAACCAAACTTGACAAGGGATGACGGAAAATCGTTCCACAATACATTAAATAAAAGCTTTAAATATTTGTTTTCAATAGTTTTATTTTGTTGTTATTTTAGGAAATCACCGAAAGCGACGAGGATGACCTTATATTACTGCTAAACTGTGGTGTATTGGTGGCCGGAATGGAAGTAGATGTAAGAAATTGATGTCAACATCCGCTTTGCATCATTACAAAAATTGTGCACTATATTTTTTCCGATTAATTTTTCCATTTTCACCACCATTTTTATCAATATGTAACAAAAGCCAACAGACGTTAAAATTTCTTTAAGAAATAAATGCTCGAAGATATATTTCTTGGCAAAACCTGTGTTGCTGTGTTCGCATTATGTTGAAAAATAGTGGTAAAAAAGTGTATTAAATTTCTTGAGAGGTCGATACTCGCTCAAGAAAGTTTCACAAGAAAAATTTCTTGAGCATTTCTTGTACGTCATTTTATATGGAACTTTTGCGTTTCTTGAGAGGTCGATACTAAGCTTTACCCGTGCGGGTGAATTTCGCCGGTGCCTTTCGACAAGTTACATGAGTATATATACATTTTTTAATATATGTCCATTACGGTGGCCCTTATTTTCCAAAGTATTCCGATTGTCGATCGCACCCCCTAGAAATATGAGAATAGCCAAAAAACTAGTATATACACAGTTTTAGGTCAATCAAAAAAGATTTAGAGGTTGCGCAAGGGGCTTGAAATCTTGAAAAATTACGAATTTTTACATTTTCTTAAATTTAGTCTACCCTACTTCATTTGTTATGTGCGAAAGGTAATTTAACTTGTTATTAGTAGTATCTACAGATATTTTCTTTTGAAATAAATCTTAATTTACAAAAATTGGTCAAATAATAAAAAAGTTATAAAATAAATAATGTCTCAAACATAGTGTTATGGCTTCAAGAATGGGTATATAATAAGTAGAGCTCTCGATTCTTTTTGAACATTTTCGAGTAGCCCGAACAGTTGTTGTTCAAATGTTCGAAGAGTTGTTTGTTTGTTTATTACCCGTATGTTTGTACGGGCATTTGAACAATTCGGATATTTTGAAGTTTGTTTTTTCATTTGTTTATTTTTTTTTCTTTATATTTGGTTTTTTTTTTTTATTTTTGTTTTTCCGATACACCTTTTTTTTCTTTGTAAGCTCGAATGCTCGAATGTTTGTACGGGCATTTGAACAACAAACGGGCTTCAAACAAAAACGATCAGATCGAATTGCTCGATACCCGGGTATCTAGGGCTCTAATAATAAGTATATGTACATGAGTTTGTCTCTATTTGTTTTTTATTATAAGCTTTTTTGAAAATAAGATATTAACATATTACATTACATATATTGTAAAACTTTAGCTTATACTTATGGAATATAATATTATTTCTTATGATCTAATTAAGATGATTTATTATGTGAATCAAATTGTTTTTTATAATCAGTTACAACTTCTAATAAGTATTGTTTTTCTTGTTCGTCATTTGTTAGTATTCTATTATATTCTTCCATAAGTTTTACTCCACGTTCTGCGGTGTCGTTAACCACTTTTATATTTATAACAATATCCTTAGCTTTTTGATAGGTTTCTGTATCCCTCCAATAAAGTGGATCTACCTGCAGAAATTGAGGTGAAATCCCGAACCGTCCAAAAAATCAATTGTATTTGCTGTTACAAAATCGTGTAGTTCCTTTCTTATAAATTCATTGATTTCACTGGATCTTACGTGTACCCTCTTTAAATTTTCCGTTTCCTTGTCGCAGTTATCGATATTTTTAATTTTTTACACAATATTTTGTTTCATGGCATAAGAAACGTCATCGTCGAATAATGTCAATGCAATACATTCTTCAGACAGGTACCAGAGGTGGTTACAAAATTTTTTTATTGCAATTTCAGAGATTTTTTTATTAACATTTCTATACTCGTGAATTTCTTTAATAAAAGATAAGCCTTGAAGAGGTGCCTTAGACGGATTGGTGCAGTTAAACCAAAGCTTAACGTAGAATCTTATAATAAATGCGCATATACTTGCTAACGAATTCTCTTCACGAAATAAATAGATCTTTAAGCAATATAATGCCTTAGACATCCACCGCGCATGATGAGTGGGACCTGGTACACGAAATTTTATGCCGTTAGTTGCTCCTAGACATATAGACGTCAATTCCAATAATTCCCTATAGTCATCTCTATTTTCTTTTTCACCCTTCCTTACAAAAATTTAAAATAGTATCTACGTTATTATTCAAACGTAATTTTAATTCGTTGTTTTGTAGCAAGTCTTTAAAATTGTTTTTATCAATATTTTTCCAATTCTCTTGAAACCGGCGAAACAATTGGACGTCTTTACTTGTATTTAGGGGAAAATAACACTCGAAAACCCCTCTCAGCAATATTTCATATATATGATGCCGAAAAGGTAGATACAAAAGTTTTCGCTGAAGTTTTTTTTCTAACAACGTTGCAGCTCCTTTTATTACGCCCGTGTTAGTCGATGTCGTATCAAAACAACAGGCCACAATATGATCCTTCAAGTCCCATTCAAATATCAGTTCGTACAGCGTATCAGCTATTTCTGAGCCCGTTGCAGCATATAGTTTTGGAGCCCCTATTAAGTGTTCGCCATTCCTGTCAGTAACAACAACTGGAAGTCGTTCCACCTTTTCTCGACCTGTTATTTTCGGAAGGAGTTTTCCATCCCAATGCAAAGTGCCACAGTGTATCTATTTAAAAAAATGTACCATTCAAAATTTGTTCATTCAAGTGCAATATAGATGTAATGTATATTTTTTTAAATAAAAAGTTTCAAGGGATATACATATGTAAGAAAATTTGTTTGAGAGTTTTATTACCCGAATACCGCGATTCAATGGTCTAATCCGTACACGACTTACCTTGAGGTTTTCTTTGTTGTTTTTTGATTTTTTAACCGATTTAAATGCCTTTGGCGCTGCAATAACGTACGGTTTATTATGAATTCATTTGTATTATGTCCTAGTGCTTCAGCAACGGCAGTGACAATATGCATTGCTGAACGATCACTAATTTTGCATTTGTCTAGGGCAGATACGACTCTTTCAGTGAACACGTACTTCGTTCCTCGATTTTTGATGGAAGTGGAGCATGATGAATGAGAATCTTCTTCCATCTCACTTTCCAAACTTGTATGCACATCATCACTGTCTGAAGACAATTCTCCTGCTACAAATACATAAATGTCACCCCATTCAAATTACAGTTTCATTCAAATACATACCTTCTGTGTTAATTGCCTCAATTTCGTTTTCCATATTGTCTCCAACTCGTATCTTTCTTCTCATTTGTTCTGCTAAAATCGCAGCCTTTCTTTTCTCTTTCTGGGCAGTTTTGGTATCAACAGTAGAGCTGCAAAACCATCGATAGTCGGACCACTCGATAGTTTCGATAGTCGAAAAAAAAACTATCGATACTATCGATAGTTTTTTATGAACATTTCACTACAATACAAAGAGGGATGGTTTTGTTTACAGTTTTCTTTCCAAAAAGTCTTTAATTTTTTACGCAAAACAATAATTAAATAAAAGATCAAATAAGAATTAGATACTTCACTTACACTGAGAGAAAAATCAACCAAAAGTTGGTTAATAGTACTAATTTCACACCTGAAATGGAATCAATGTGAATTTTGTACAATTTGGGAACAATTGTAGACCAATTATACCCGAAAGAGAGCGCTCCCGGACAACTCTATTTAGAGATTCGTCGCACACTTCTTTGAAGGGTAGTTACTATAAATACTATCGAACTTACACAAAATAACCCAGAACGAAAGAAGAAACTGAAGATGGCGCATATTAGCCGAAACCGGTTTGTCTCCAAACCAAACTTGACAAGGGATGACGGAAAATCGTTCCACAATACATTAAATAAAAGCTTTAAATATTTGTTTTCAATAGTTTTATTTTGTTGTTATTTTAGGAAATCACCGAAAGCGACGAGGATGACCTTATATTACTGATAAACTGTGGTGTATTGGTGGCCGGAATGGAAGTAGATGTAAGAAATTGATGTCAACTTCCGCTTTGCATCATTACAAAAATTGTGCACTATATTTTTTCCGATTAATTTTTCCATTTTCACCACCATTTTTATCAATATGTAACAAAAGCCAACAGACGTTAAAATTTCTTTAAGAAATAAATGCTCGAAGATATATTTCTTGGCAAAACCTGTGTTGCTGTGTTCGCATTTTGTTGAAAAATAGTGGTAAAAAAGTGTATTAAATTTCTTGAGAGGTCGATACTCGCTCAAGAAAGTTTCACAAGAAAAATTTCTTGAGCATTTCTTGTACGTCATTTTATATGGAACTTTTGCGTTTCTTGAGAGGTCGATACTAAGCTTTACCCGTGCGGGTGAATTTCGCCGGTGCCTTTCGACAAGTTACATGAGTATATATACATTTTTTAATATATGTCCATTACGGTGGCCCTTATTTTCCAAAGTATTCCGATTGTCGATCGCACCCCCTAGAAATATGAGAATAGCCAAAAAACTAGTATATACACAGTTTTAGGTCAATCAAAAAAGATTTAGAGGTTGCGCAAGGGGCTTGAAATCTTGAAAAATTACGAATTTTTACATTTTCTTAAATTTAGTCTACCCTACTTCATTTGTTATGTGCGAAAGGTAAGTTAACTTGTTATTAGTAGTATATACAGATATTTTCTTTTGAAATAAATCTTAATTTACAAAAATTGGTCAAATAATAAAAAAGTTATAAAATAAATAATGTCTCAAACATAGTGTTATGGCTTCAAGAATGGGTATATAATAAGTAGAGCTCTCGATTCTTTTTGAACATTTTCGAGTAGCCCGAACAGTTGTTGTTCAAATGCTCGAAGAGTTGTTTGTTTGTTTATTGCCCGTATGTTTGTACGGGCATTTGAACAATTCGGGTATTTTGAAGTTTGTTTTTTCATTTGTTTATTTTTTTTTTCTTTATATGTAGTTTTTTTTATTTTTGTTTTTCCGATACACCTTTTTTTTCTTTGTAAGCTCGAATGTTTGTACGGGCATTTGAACAACAAACGGGCTTCAAACAAAAACGATCAGATCGAATTGCTCGATACCCGGGTATCTAGGGCTCTAATAATAAGTATATGTACATGAGTTTGTTTCTATTTGTTTTTTATTATAAGCTTTTTTGAAAATAAGATATTAACATATTACATTACATATATTGTAAAACTTTAGCTTATACTTATGGAATATAATATTATTTCTTATGATCTAATTAAGATGATTTATTATGTGAATCAAATTGTTTTTTATAATCATTTACAACTTGTAATAAGTATTGTTTTTCTTGTTCGTCATTTGTTAGTATTCTATTATATTCTTCCATAAGTTTTACTCCACGTTCTGCGGTGTCGTTAACCACTTTTATATTTATAACAATATCCTTAGCTTTTTGATAGGTTTCTGTATCCCTCCAATAAAGTGGATCTACCTGCAGAAATTGAGGTGAAATCCCGAACCGTCCAAAAAATCAATTGTATTTGCTGTTACAAAATCGTGTAGTTCCTTTCTTATAAATTCATTGATTTCACTGGATCTTACGTGTACCCTCTTTAAATTTTCCGTTTCCTTGTCGCAGTTATCGATATTTTTAATTTTTTACACAATATTTTGTTTCATGGCATAAGAAACGTCATCGTCGAATAATGTCAATGCAATACATTCTTCAGACAGGTACCAGAGGTGGTTACAAAATTTTTTTATTGCAATTTCAGAGATTTTTTTATTAACATTTCTATACTCGTGAATTTCTTTAATAAAAGATAAGCCTTGAAGAGGTGCCTTAGACGGATTGGTGCAGTTAAACCAAAGCTTAACGTAGAATCTTATAATAAATGCGCATATACTTGCTAACGAATTCTCTTCACGAAATAAATAGATCTTTAAGCAATATAATGCCTTAGACATCCACCGCGCATGATGAGTGGGACCTGGTACACGAAATTTTATGCCGTTAGTTGCTCCTAGACATATAGACGTCAATTCCAATAATTCCCTATAGTCATCTCTATTTTCTTTTTCACCCTTCCTTACAAAAATTTAAAATAGTATCTACGTTATTATTCAAACGTAATTTTAATTCGTTGTTTTGTAGCAAGTCTTTAAAATTGTTTTTATCAATATTTTTCCAATTCTCTTGAAACCGGCGAAACAATTGGACGTCTTTACTTGTATTTAGGGGAAAATAACACTCGAAAACCCCTCTCAGCAATATTTCATATATATGATGCCGAAAAGGTAGATACAAAAGTTTTCGCTGAAGTTTTTTTTCTAACAACGTTGCAGCTCCTTTTATTACGCCCGTGTTAGTCGATGTCGTATCAAAACAACAGGCCACAATATGATCCTTCAAGTCCCATTCAAATATCAGTTCGTACAGCGTATCAGCTATTTCTGAGCCCGTTGCAGCATATAGTTTTGGAGCCCCTATTAAGTGTTCGCCATTCCTGTCAGTAACAACAACTGGAAGTCGTTCCACCTTTTCTCGACCTGTTATTTTCGGAAGGAGTTTTCCATCCCAATGCAAAGTGCCACAGTGTATCTATTTAAAAAAATGTACCATTCAAAATTTGTTCATTCAAGTGCAATATAGATGTAATGTATATTTTTTTAAATAAAAAGTTTCAAGGGATATACATATGTAAGAAAATTTGTTTGAGAGTTTTATTACCCGAATACCGCGATTCAATGGTCTAATCCGTACACGACTTACCTTGAGGTTTTCTTTGTTGTTTTTTGATTTTTTAACCGATTTAAATGCCTTTGGCGCTGCAATAACGTACGGTTTATTATGAATTCATTTGTATTATGTCCTAGTGCTTCAGCAACGGCAGTGACAATATGCATTGCTGAACGATCACTAATTTTGCATTTGTCTAGGGCAGATACGACTCTTTCAGTGAACACGTACTTCGTTCCTCGATTTTTGATGGAAGTGGAGCATGATGAATGAGAATCTTCTTCCATCTCACTTTCCAAACTTGTATGCACATCATCACTGTCTGAAGACAATTCTCCTGCTACAAATACATAAATGTCACCCCATTCAAATTACAGTTTCATTCAAATACATACCTTCTGTGTTAATTGCCTCAATTTCGTTTTCCATATTGTCTCCAACTCGTATCTTTCTTCTCATTTGTTCTGCTAAAATCGCAGCCTTTCTTTTCTCTTTCTGGGCAGTTTTGGTATCAACAGTAGAGCTGCAAAACCATCGATAGTCGGACCACTCGATAGTTTCGATAGTCGAAAAAAAAACTATCGATACTATCGATAGTTTTTTATGAACATTTCACTACAATACAAAGAGGGATGGTTTTGTTTACAGTTTTCTTTCCAAAAAGTCTTTAATTTTTTACGCAAAACAATAATTAAATAAAAGATCAAATAAGAATTAGATACTTCACTTACACTGAGAGAAAAATCAACCAAAAGTTGGTTAATAGTACTAATTTCACACCTGAAATGGAATCAATGTGAATTTTGTACAATTTGGGAACAATTGTAGACCAATTATACCCGAAAGAGAGCGCTCCCGGACAACTCTATTTAGAGATTCGTCGCACACTTCTTTGAAGGGTAGTTACTATAAATACTATCGAACTTACACAAAATAACCCAGAACGAAAGAAGACACTGAAGATGGCGCATATTAGCCGAAACCGGTTTGTCTCCAAACCAAACTTGACAAGGGATGACGGAAAATCGTTCCACAATACATTAAATAAAAGCTTTAAATATTTGTTTTCAATAGTTTTATTTTGTTGTTATTTTAGGAAATCACCGAAAGCGACGAGGATGACCTTATATTACTGATAAACTGTGGTGTATTGGTGGCCGGAATGGAAGTAGATGTAAGAAATTGATGTCAACTTCCGCTTTGCATCATTACAAAAATTGTGCACTATATTTTTTCCGATTAATTTTTCCATTTTCACCACCATTTTTATCAATATGTAACAAAAGCCAACAGACGTTAAAATTTCTTTAAGAAATAAATGCTCGAAGATATATTTCTTGGCAAAACCTGTTTGCTGTGTTCGCATTATGTTGAAAAATAGTGGTAAAAAAGTGTATTAAATTTCTTGAGAGGTCGATACTCGCTCAAGAAAGTTTCACAAGAAAAATTTCTTGAGCATTTCTTGTACGTCATTTTATATGGAACTTTTGCGTTTCTTGAGAGGTCGATACTAAGCTTTACCCGTGCGGGTGAATTTCGCCGGTGCCTTTCGACAAGTTACATGAGTATATATACATTTTTTAATATATGTCCATTACGGTGGCCCTTATTTTCCAAAGTATTCCGATTGTCGATCGCACCCCCTAGAAATATGAGAATAGCCAAAAAACTAGTATATACACAGTTTTAGGTCAATCAAAAAAGATTTAGAGGTTGCGCAAGGGGCTTGAAATCTTGAAAAATTACGAATTTTTACATTTTCTTAAATTTAGTCTACCCTACTTCATTTGTTATGTGCGAAAGGTAATTTAACTTGTTATTAGTAGTATCTACAGATATTTTCTTTTGAAATAAATCTTAATTTACAAAAATTGGTCAAATAATAAAAAAGTTATAAAATAAATAATGTCTCAAACATAGTGTTATGGCTTCAAGAATGGGTATATAATAAGTAGAGCTCTCGATTCTTTTTGAACATTTTCGAGTAGCCCGAACAGTTGTTGTTCAAATGTTCGAAGAGTTGTTTGTTTGTTTATTACCCGTATGTTTGTACGGGCATTTGAACAATTCGGATATTTTGAAGTTTGTTTTTTCATTTGTTTATTTTTTTTTCTTTATATTTGGTTTTTTTTTTTATTTTTGTTTTTCCGATACACCTTTTTTTTCTTTGTAAGCTCGAATGCTCGAATGTTTGTACGGGCATTTGAACAACAAACGGGCTTCAAACAAAAACGATCAGATCGAATTGCTCGATACCCGGGTATCTAGGGCTCTAATAATAAGTATATGTACATGAGTTTGTCTCTATTTGTTTTTTATTATAAGCTTTTTTGAAAATAAGATATTAACATATTACATTACATATATTGTAAAACTTTAGCTTATACTTATGGAATATAATATTATTTCTTATGATCTAATTAAGATGATTTATTATGTGAATCAAATTGTTTTTTATAATCAGTTACAACTTGTAATAAGTATTGTTTTTCTTGTTCGTCATTTGTTAGTATTCTATTATATTCTTCCATAAGTTTTACTCCACGTTCTGCGGTGTCGTTAACCACTTTTATATTTATAACAATATCCTTAGCTTTTTGATAGGTTTCTGTATCCCTCCAATAAAGTGGATCTACCTGCAGAAATTGAGGTGAAATCCCGAACCGTCCAAAAAATCAATTGTATTTGCTGTTACAAAATCGTGTAGTTCCTTTCTTATAAATTCATTGATTTCACTGGATCTTACGTGTACCCTCTTTAAATTAAGAATTCTTAAATAAGAATTAGATACTTCACTTACACTGAGAGAAAAATCAACCAAAAGTTGGTTAATAGTACTAATTTCACACTTGAAATGGAATCAATGTGAATTTTGTACAATTTGGGAACAATTGTAGACCAATTATACCCGAAAGAGAGCGCTCCCGGACAACTCTATTTAGAGATTCGTCGCACACTTCTTTGAAGGGTAGTTACTATAAATACTATCGAACTTACACAAAATAACCCAGAACGAAAGAAGACACTGAAGATGGCGCATATTAGCCGAAACCGGTTTGTCTCCAAACCAAACTTGACAAGGGATGACGGAAAATCGTTCCACAATACATTAAATAAAAGCTTTAAATATTTGTTTTCAATAGTTTTATTTTGTTGTTATTTTAGGAAATCACCGAAAGCGACGAGGATGACCTTATATTACTGCTAAACTGTGGTGTATTGGTGGCCGGAATGGAAGTAGATGTAAGAAATTGATGTCAACTTCCGCTTTGCATCATTACAAAAATTGTGCACTATATTTTTTCCTTTTTCTTCTTTAATTTTTTACGCAAAACAATAATTAAATAAAAGATCAAATAAGAATTAGATACTTCACTTACACTGAGAGAAAAATCAACCAAAAGTTGGTTAATAGTACTAATTTCACACTTGAAATGGAATCAATGTGAATTTTGTTTAATATTACCATTACCATTGTTGATATATTAGACAGTGTTTTTGGTTATATTAACTATGATATTTGTTGATATAACAAAATGTTCGTTGAAATCTTCAACCAATTTCTTGTCACTATTAAACAATTTGTTGGTTATATTTTTATGCCAGTGGCAGCACTGCTATGTATGATCTATAAGAGAGTGTTAATATGTTAACTGAATAACAAAGAAAATTCCAAATACTCACTCTCTGCAATTCGGGACCAGCCATTCAACTTCGTCAAGCACAAACGGTGTTGAAGGCTATGGTAACAACTGAGCTGAAGCCATAAAGCTTCGTAAATATTTTTACTTTTTTTATACTCAGCTGTACTAGTACACAGAGTATTATAGTTTTGATTTCCTAACGGTGGATTGAAACAGAACGAAATAATCGAGATAGATATAGACTTATATATATCAAAATGATCAGGGTGAAAAGAGAAATCGATTGAGCCATGTCCGTCCGTCCGTCTGTACGCACGATAACTCGCGCCTTAACTCGACAAATAATTGATATATTATGACAAACCTTGGTGTATACACTTTCATTACTTGTAGTAATACGCGTTCAAAATTTTAGCGAAATCGGTTGACGACCACGCCCACTTTTATATATGGGAACTATAAAGGGGCCTAATAAAAACATTTTAAGCGATATCTCTGTCAAATATAATGATAATTCATTGAAATTTTGTGGCATGAGTTCTACAATAGACCGGAAACAAAAAATAGAAAAATTTTAGAAAATGAGCGTGGCACCGCCCCTTTTTAGACAAAGGAATCTACGAGATTTCGGAGCCCATAACTCGACAAATAATTGAGATATTATGACGAAACTTGGTTTATAAACTTTTATAACTTGTGTCAATAGACACGCAAAAATTTATTCAAATCGGTTTATGACCACGCCTACTTTTAAAAAAAATTTTTTTTTGTAACACCCTTTTGGAATTTGTAATGTCACGTTACTACTAGAAGTCAAAAACGAATGAAATTTTGCACAAAGAATAATATTCATATGCTTAGTTTGATGACTGATAAAAATGTTGAAAATGGGCGTGGCTACGCCCACTTTATGCGGCACTCGCTTTATATAAAATACGCCGTGTTTCCATCAAACGCAAACAAACAATGAAAGCATACAGCTGAGTATCTAATGTTCGATTCCACTCGAACTTAGGCTTCCTTACTTGTTTAGATATGAATTAACCAATATTTTCGTTAATATAACAAATATACACGTTGGGGAAACCAACTTTCGATCTGTTTGATATTGATTGTTACCAAAATATTGGTTAATGGTACAATGAAAATGTACATATTACATTTTTTCCTTTTGAATGAATAAATCAACCAATAAAACATTAACCAAGAAGTTGGTTGAAAAAACCATTGTACTTTTTTCTCTGTGTATGTATATATCATTTTCTGGTTAAATTAAGCCTTAAAAAGAGGGTTGGTTTTGATGTATTGTGGAACGATTTTCCGTCATCCCTTGTCAAGTTTGGTTTGGAGACAACCCGGTTTCGGCTAATATGCGCCATCTTCAGTGTCTTCTTTCGTTCTGAGTTATTTTGTGTAAGTTCTATAGTATTTATAGTAACTAACTTCCGTCGTTTTGTTCAGGTACTTCGTGTTCATGTGATGTGTTCGTGCATTCGTGCGTTCGGGTGACGTGTGTGTGTGTGAGTCTGTGTTGTGTGTTTAGGTATGCAACTCTATTTTTTGTCATATTTTCATTATTGTACCCTCATTAACCAGGTAGGTAAAAGTCCGTTATTGTCCGTTTGTGTGTTGTTTTGTTTATGTCGGTTTTAGGTCTTTTGTCCTCTTTCGGGTATAGTAGCTTAAGCGGTTCAAATAATGTATCCGATGCGGTGTTTATTTGTTCATTTATTATTTTACCTACGAATGTTTTTGGTTGTATATCTCCATATTCTCTAATATGTTAAGTCGTTTTCCTTTATGCTGTATGTGGAGAATTTTAGCTGTTTTTTCTATTTTCATCGGTGTACACTTGTTTTCTGCCATGTGGTTGGCGAAATTTGATTCCACTGTCGTTGATGATTTTCTTATTGTAATCCCTTATGTGTTCTCGATATCTCGTCTTGATTTGGCGTCCTGTTTGTCCTATATAACTATTTTGGCATTCGCAAGTCAATTTGTATACGCCTTGTTTGTCAAAGAGGTCTTCCTTGTTAATGTTGTTTCGTAGAAGTTTTCCCATATTGTTCCTCGTTTTAAATGCTGCATTAATGTTATATTTTTGGAAAACTTTAGCCAACTTGTAAGATGTTGCTCCGGTATATGATAGGACTGCCCATTTCTTCTCTTCTTTTTCTTTGGTTTCTGACTTTCTTGAATTTATGTTTTTTTGTATTTTCTTCACTAAACTTTTTTGATATCCGTTGTTCTCTGCGATTGTGTATATTGTGCTCAGTTCCTTGTTGTAGGCTTCTTTTCCTAACGGGGTTCGTTCAAGTCGTGTTAATAAATGTCTGAAAGCGGCGTTCTTGTGCTGTTGAGGATGGTTAGATTTATTGTGTATTATTGTATCTGTTGCTGTGGGTTTTCTGTATATTTCGTAAGTAAATTTGTTAGTCTCTTTGTTTATTTTAATTGTTAGGTCCAGGTAGTTGATTTTTCCATTTTTCTCTGTATCCATAGTGAATTTTATATTTTTGTGTTGGCTGTTGAGGTGCTCCAAAATTTGTTCTTCTTTATTTTCCGATATTAGGCAGATGATGTCATCTACATACCTGGCATAAAAATTTACTCCCAAATTTGCCGTCAGTTCTTCCATATAAATTTCTTCCAAATGTTGCATAAATACTTCCATAAGGATAGCTGATGTGGGGCTACCCATGCCTAGTCCGTGAGTTTGTCTGTATATTTTATTGTCAAATTTAAAATAATTCTGGTCCAGGGTTACTCTCAGCGTATTTACTATCTCTGTAGCAATGTCTTTGTTCGTTTTCTCTGTCAGTATTTTAGTTAAAGTTTTTAGTGTTTCTGTCGTTGGTATCGAAGGGTATAGATCCTTCACGTCAAATGATACCAGTTTTGAGTCCTTGGGTACGTTCAGGTTGTTCAGTTTGTTGACTAGTTCCGTCGTGTTTTTGATTGTGTATTTATTGGATAGGTCTAGTTTCTCGGTCTATATCCTGGTGCCGACTTATGGTTTACTATTGGTCGCATAGGTGTTCCTGCTTTGTGGATTTTAGGTAGTGCGATCAGTGACGGGGCCGATGGATTCATTGCCGTGAGAGTGTAGGTCATCTTGTTGTCTATTATATTCCTTGCTTGTTTTATTGCACGCTTTATTGCCATTTGGTATTCTTCCGTTGGGTCTTTCCTTATCACTCGACAGCCCATTTCTTTGATGAGTTGACCCGTTTTCGCGGTGTATTCCTCTTCGTCCATTAGCACTGTTGTATTTCCTTTGTCTGCTTTTGTTGCTATCACCTTATTATCGATTAGTTTCTTCCTTAATTCTTTTGCAGTTTTATTGTCGTCCGTTGCCATTTCATTTCCAGCAGCTTTTATACTCTTTCGATTATGCGTCTGCATAGATGCCTTGCGTGCTCCTGTTCTTCGTTTGGTACTGGTGATATGGACATCTCCGTGTCTGCAATAGTGTTCTCTACGTCTTTTTTTCTATCGTAGCTTTCAATATTGTACTTCAAACCTTTTTGTACTAGTTCTGTTTCCTTGGCGTTGATTGAAAGATTTGTTAAGTTAACAAATCTTGGATGGAATGAGGTTTTGTTCTGCTGTGAGCCTTTTTTGTTGTTGTTTTGTTTTGTGTCAAGGTCCTCCATTAGCGATTTCTTTCATGTGAAACAAAATTTTGACATTGACCAGATGTCATTTAGCGAGGTGTGGTTCAATTACTACAAGTTGTATATCATTAGAAGCGAGGATTTTAGTCGCCTCTTACGACAGACATTCCTTACCACGGGTATATTCTAAGCCCCCTAACCCGCTGGGGTATTAATTTGACCAATTTGATATCGAAATCCAACTCCTCCCTAACATTCAGTAAGGTTGTTCTCTCTGTGTGATTTTGGCCTGGCAAATTTGACGAGATGACATAAGTGTGATAAATTTGCCGAGCACAACAACAAAATATACGTCTTGTCAAATTTTGAGGTTCGGCAAATTTCTCATACCCCAACCCGTGATATTTGATATCATGAGAAAAATATCACGGGAAATGCAACCATGTTATTACATTCACAATAGTCTTCTATAAGAAGTGAGTGTGAATTTATGTTTCTAGCTCTTTTTTTTAGTAGTTTATTTTATTCAGATAAAAAAGTAATTAATTCGAAATTGAAACAAGCAAAGCAAAGCGACAACAGTCGTATAAAGAGTGGAAAGAATATGACTAACATGCTAGTTCACAATTAAGTCAGTTAGAATTTTATTTTCTTAAAGGTGCGCTCTCTCTGTGTGGCAAATTTCTCAAGATATCATGATATCTCGGCAAAAAGATTAGACACAGTGAACAACCGTAGTATTCTTCTCTTGGGACAAAACCATTGTGTATGGAGAACAGTGACTTGACTCTGAGATGTGTGTCAAACAGGTCGAATAGCTGTGCTCAGCTGATTTTGAAGTTGTTGTTATGACCCAATGACGATTGTGAATGCAATATAAGTTGCTCTTCTTCTTTCTGTTTTGTAGGTTGTTGATTTTACATTCTTGCACATGTTATTCGTGGAATAGCTGGCGTTTACGCTCTCTCCGGGAATCGCGTTTTAGGAACTCAGCCTTAATTTCTTTTCGGAATTATGAATTGGTTTTTTCAATTCCCAATTCCGGAATTGCGTTTCTGTCTTGATTGCTACGACCATGTCATTATGGTCCCATTTCTTACAACAACCACATCCGGCCGCCATACCAAACTGAACCCCTGGAAGTCGCCGCCATACCAATTTTTGACATTTGCCGATAACATATCGTCTTTTTTTTATCGATTTTCGATGAGCTGTGGGACTTGTATATTTTGACATTGGACAAAACTACAAGAATGAATAGGGATAACCATCGATAGTGGAAAAAAACTATCGATAGTGACACGAAAAAAAAAACTATCGATACTATCGATAGTGCCATCGATAGTTTTGCAGCTCTAATCAACAGCACCAAAACATCCTGGTCGCCCCTTTTTTCGTTGATTTATCAAAAACTTTTTGTCGGTGTCAATTTTAATTAGTTGTAATGCATTAGCATGAGCAATATCAAATAAATCATCTAACATTTCACTAAATTGCTTTACTTTTTGTTTTTGCTTTTCACTAGACCGTTTTTTACTTTTTCCAATAGCTTGCCATTCTCTATGCATATTTTCCAACTTGTCAATGCAGTGTTTTTCATCTCTAATTGGAATTCTTGCTTTTTCCCAAAATACGGACACTTCTTTTATAGTCAATCTAGCACTATTACGAATTGATAATTTCACTATGTTATGATTATGAAAAAAAACTGATAACACTTGTTTACTTGATGGCAGTTTTGCACCAAGAATTTGAGAGCTTGACGTTAGTAAATTTTCGACCGAAAATTATATTCACTCATTTTTATAATATTTTGCAAATTAAATTGTCTACACGCCACGATTTCTCTGTACTCACTTTTGCGACTACGTTAGCACACTAGCTTTTAGCAATACAGAATATAAATTTTAATGACATTAGAACCGTTATAACGGTATATTACGAGCATGCGACGCTTGAGAATGCACGTGCAACACATTTAATTTACTTTCATATTTATTTGGGAAGTGATTTATATTTTGCTCTGTAACTCTATTATCAACCGACCGATTTTTAAGATTATGGTAATTTTAGAAAGGTAATAAAATACAGATCTTATTACGGTATGGAAAACCAGTAAGGGATAGTGTGGCTTTGAAATATGGAAGTCTGAGACATAAAAATGGCAAAAATTCTTAATTTTTCAGGATTTCAAGCTTCTTGCGCAACCTCTAAACCTTTTTTGATTGACCCAAAACTTTGTATATACTAGTTTTTTGGCTATTCTCATATTTCTAGGGGGTGCGATCGAGAATCCAGAAACTTTTTTTTCCTCCATACAACTAAGGGCCACCCTAATGTCCATACATGCCAATGTAGATACAAACTACATTTTAATAAATTTTGCGTAAAATCACAAAAGGCCACAAGCAAACAAAATAAGAGAAAAAATACAAATTCATCATTAGTCGCGTTTCGAGTTGTCCGGGAGATGCAAAAAACACCGGATTATTGCAACAACTATATGAAAAACTAACAACTCAACGCGGACTACAACTAGGGTTCCAAAGATACCATCAAGGTATCGATACTTCTGCTTGCTTCTAGTATCGCCAAAAAGTATGGGTACTCGAGTATGTATCGGATGACAAGCATCGATACCTACATTCATTCATCCATAATAGCGTTCACTCTTCACAAGTTGCCCGCAACCCTCCGAAAAAACTTATCATATCAAATTCATCTGCCTTGGTAAATGCCGTTTGAAGTAGGCATAAAACTCGTTAGATTTATATCGCGCCAGTACCGAATAGGTTTTTCCTTAAATGTTAAGCTAAGCTATTATAATGATCTTAAACTACATACATATGTACATACCTGTGTTCATATGGAACAGTAGCTTAAGTGTACTTAAGGAAAAAATTAGTTAGCTTCCAAAAAGTTGAAATAATGGGTGCAGTGAAATAACGCCCGCGGCGCTTTTTTCACTAATACAATTTAAAAAAAAACCGTATGCGGGTTTAATTGCCCTTTCGAAAGGGAAATAAAGCCCACATCGCCGAATAGGGCGCGCAGGCGTTCTTTCCTTTTCTGAATGGAAATAAAACCCACGGGTTTAATTGCGTTTTATTCGCAGGCGCTATTTCTTTTACAAGAAAGGAAAACTGCACCGAAATAATGCATCTCAGAGAGTACATTCTGCAGGTTTGTTTAAACTCCTTCTCGGGCTTTAAACCAGCTTCAGTCTCAATGATTTTACTTAATAATTCTGTGCGGGGAACTGCTAGAAAATTACACAAATTTACGAGTATTTTGAAAATTTGCCTTTCGACATAAGCTGTTCGATATGAACACAGATATGTACTAGATTATGTTTAAGGAACAATTGGTGTTTTCGATTCGCCATCAGACAAGCGAGGTAACTTGGTTAATTGACCTCTAAAAAAACTATAATTTATGGACGCACAACTAAGATAGCTGACCCAGCTATGTACATATGTATGTGAAAACGACTTCAGAATTCAAAAGAACGCAGAAAGGAAATATAGAGCTTCAAAGGACCAAAATAATGATATAATAATAATAATACAATGGCGCTATTATAACTCTGACGAGTTTTATGGCCGAGCTTCTCTCCCAATTCGAGGTGTGCTCCTTTTTGTTTTTTCCTACTAATTGGATGGACCTACAGTTTTATGCGAGATCCGAACGGCGAATGCATTTTTTGTGAGAAGCTTTTTCATGGCAGAAATACACTCGGATGGTATGACGCCCACTGCCGAGGTGATCGCTGCTCTTAAAAAACCCAATAATTGGATTTTTACTAATTAGAACAATTTTTTTTGGTGTTTGCTCGTACTGGGGTTTGAACCCGAGACCTCTGGTATAGCAGGCGAGCACTCTACTCACTGCACCACAGCGGTCACAATAATGATATATCAATTTAAAAAATCGGATTCAAACAACAAAATTACAAAAAAAAAACAGATTCGGTGGTTTTTCGCGGGATAAACAAAAAATTTGTCTGGAGACCTCCTCAATATTAGCTTCATATTTAGTGACGGATTTTTAAAGTGCAATATCTCAGTGAAGAAACAATATATTTGGGCAAACAAAGTGGCAATTGAAAGACCGAAATACATACTTTAAGCAGCTGTTCTTAGCTTTTTGATTGATGGAAAAATGTTGATGCTACACTACGTCAAAATTAGCGCAGAAACAGCAATTTTTGCATCTTAATCATCTTTAGGCCAGGATATCTCGGAAACTAGATCTACCACAAGCAACTATATGTGATATTCGGAATCAGAAGAAGATTCTACTTTAGAAAAGTGTTACTTTATTGTTCTTAGTCAAAAATTGTGGTATTTGGATATTTTCATTTTGCGTTTAAACGAGTGGAAGTTGTTTAGAAACATGCTTTTTTTCAACAAAACCGCAACAGCGAAATCCAACCTTTTATACATTATTAAACGTGTTTAAAGTGACAAACAAAATGAAAAAGAAAGTAAAGCGATAACGTTAAAATTACTGGTTGAATTTAAAAGAGTATGGGTTGCTATACTTAAAAGAATTCTAGATAAACTTCAATCGAAAATGGGCAAGCTCAAAATTGATTTTAGAGGCATGCTCTAGAAGACTTTTTTTTCGTAGAATTTAATGCAGAATCCGAATTTGCTAGGAACACTATGCCTTAGAAAATTGACCCAGCCTGATATATACATAGGTGCATAATTATTATAATTCTTCTTTGTTGAGACCAGATTCATATTCAGCGCATCTTCCACTTTCAAAATTTTATTTAATTTCACTCACAATGCTAATTTTTACGGAATTGTAATATAAATAATAATGCTGCCACAATATGTCGCAAGTGTCGCATGTGTCGCACTTGTCGCATGTATTGAAAAATTGTTTTTCTATGTTCATGCATGCCAAACAATTATAAAAAAATTTATAGGTTTGATTTGAATTTTTTATTGTTGGGGTAAGTGGAAAAAAAATTCAACAACTATTTACAGCGAAGGAAATGCCGTTTGAAGTAGGCATAAAACTCGTTAGATTTATATCGCGCCAGTACCGAATAGGTTTTTCCTTAAATGTTAAGCTAAGCTATTATAATGATCTTAAACTACATACATATGTACATACCTGTGTTCATATGGAACAGTAGCTTAAGTGTACTTAAGGAAAAAATTAGTTAGCTTCCAAAAAGTTGAAATAATGGGTGCAGTGAAATAACGCCCGCGGCGCTTTTTTCACTAATACACCATATTTAAAAAAAAACCGTATGCGGGTTTAATTGCCCTTTCGAAAGGGAAATAAAGCCCACATCGCCGAATAGGGCGCGCAGGCGTTCTTTCCTTTTCTGAATGGAAATAAAACCCACGGGTTTAATTGCGTTTTATTCGCAGGCGCTATTTCTTTTACAAGAAAGGAAAACTGCACCGAAATAATGCATCTCAGAGAGTACATTCTGCAGGTTTGTTTAAACTCCTTCTCGGGCTTTAAACCAGCTTCAGTCTCAATGATTTTACTTAATAATTCTGTGCGGGGAACTGCTAGAAAATTACACAAATTTACGAGTATTTTGAAAATTTGCCTTTCGACATAAGCTGTTCGATATGAACACAGATATGTACTAGATTATGTTTAAGGAACAATTGGTGTTTTCGATTCGCCATCAGACAAGCGAGGTAACTTGGTTAATTGACCTCTAAAAAAACTATAATTTATGGACGCACAACTAAGATAGCTGACCCAGCTATGTACATATGTATGTGAAAACGACTTCAGAATTCAAAAGAACGCAGAAAGGAAATATAGAGCTTCAAAGGACCAAAATAATGATATAATAATAATAATACAATGGCGCTATTATAACTCTGACGAGTTTTATGGCCGAGCTTCTCTCCCAATTCGAGGTGTGCTCCTTTTTGTTTTTTCCTACTAATTGGATGGACCTACAGTTTTATGCGAGCTCCGAACGGCGAATGCATTTTTTGTGAGAAGCTTTTTCATGGCAGAAATACACTCGGATGGTATGACGCCCACTGCCGAGGTGATCGCTGCTCTTAAAAAACCCAATAATTGGATTTTTACTAATTAGAACAATTTTTTTTGGTGTTTGCTCGTACTGGGGTTTGAACCCGAGACCTCTGGTATAGCAGGCGAGCACTCTACTCACTGCACCACAGCGGTCACAATAATGATATATCAATTTAAAAAATCGGATTCAAACAACAAAATTACAAAAAAAAAACAGATTCGGTGGTTTTTCGCGGGATAAACAAAAAATTTGTCTGGAGACCTCCTCAATATTAGCTTCATATTTAGTGACGGATTTTTAAAGTGCAATATCTCAGTGAAGAAACAATATATTTGGGCAAACAAAGTGGCAATTGAAAGACCGAAATACATACTTTAAGCAGCTGTTCTTAGCTTTTTGATTGATGGAAAAATGTTGATGCTACACTACGTCAAAATTAGCGCAGAAACAGCAATTTTTGCATCTTAATCATCTTTAGGCCAGGATATCTCGGAAACTAGATCTACCACAAGCAACTATATGTGATATTCGGAATCAGAAGAAGATTCTACTTTAGAAAAGTGTTACTTTATTGTTCTTAGTCAAAAATTGTGGTATTTGGATATTTTCATTTTGCGTTTAAACGAGTGGAAGTTGTTTAGAAACATGCTTTTTTTCAACAAAACCGCAACAGCGAAATCCAACCTTTTATACATTATTAAACGTGTTTAAAGTGACAAACAAAATGAAAAAGAAAGTAAAGCGATAACGTTAAAATTACTGGTTGAATTTAAAAGAGTATGGGTTGCTATACTTAAAAGAATTCTAGATAAACTTCAATCGAAAATGGGCAAGCTCAAAATTGATTTTAGAGGCATGCTCTAGAAGACTTTTTTTTCGTAGAATTTAATGCAGAATCCGAATTTGCTAGGAACACTATGCCTTAGAAAATTGACCCAGCCTGATATATACATAGGTGCATAATTATTATAATTCTTCTTTGTTGAGACCAGATTCATATTCAGCGCATCTTCCACTTTCAAAATTTTATTTAATTTCACTCACAATGCTAATTTTTACGGAATTGTAATATAAATAATAATGCTGCCACAATATGTCGCAAGTGTCGCATGTGTCGCACTTGTCGCATGTATTGAAAAATTGTTTTTCTATGTTCATGCATGCCAAACAATTATAAAAAAATTTATAGGTTTGATTTGAATTTTTTATTGTTGGGGTAAGTGGAAAAAAAATTCAACAACTATTTACAGCGAAGGAAATGCCGTTTGAAGTAGGCATAAAACTCGTTAGATTTATATCGCGCCAGTACCGAATAGGTTTTTCCTTAAATGTTAAGCTAAGCTATTATAATGATCTTAAACTACATACATATGTACATACCTGTGTTCATATGGAACAGTAGCTTAAGTGTACTTAAGGAAAAAATTAGTTAGCTTCCAAAAAGTTGAAATAATGGGTGCAGTGAAATAACGCCCGCGGCGCTTTTTTCACTAATACACCATATTTAAAAAAACCGTATGCGGGTTTAATTGCCCTTTCGAAAGGGAAATAAAGCCCACATCGCCGAATAGGGCGCGCAGGCGTTCTTTCCTTTTCTGAATGGAAATAAAACCCACGGGTTTAATTGCGTTTTATTCGCAGGCGCTATTTCTTTTACAAGAAAGGAAAACTGCACCGAAATAATGCATCTCAGAGAGTACATTCTGCAGGTTTGTTTAAACTCCTTCTCGGGCTTTAAACCAGCTTCAGTCTCAATGATTTTACTTAATAATTCTGTGCGGGGAACTGCTAGAAAATTACACAAATTTACGAGTATTTTGAAAATTTGCCTTTCGACATAAGCTGTTCGATATGAACACAGATATGTACTAGATTATGTTTAAGGAACAATTGGTGTTTTCGATTCGCCATCAGACAAGCGAGGTAACTTGGTTAATTGACCTCTAAAAAAACTATAATTTATGGACGCACAACTAAGATAGCTGACCCAGCTATGTACATATGTATGTGAAAACGACTTCAGAATTCAAAAGAACGCAGAAAGGAAATATAGAGCTTCAAAGGACCAAAATAATGATATAATAATAATAATACAATGGCGCTATTATAACTCTGACGAGTTTTATGGCCGAGCTTCTCTCCCAATTCGAGGTGTGCTCCTTTTTGTTTTTTCCTACTAATTGGATGGACCTACAGTTTTATGCGAGCTCCGAACGGCGAATGCATTTTTTGTGAGAAGCTTTTTCATGGCAGAAATACACTCGGATGGTATGACGCCCACTGCCGAGGTGATCGCTGCTCTTAAAAAACCCAATAATTGGATTTTTACTAATTAGAACAATTTTTTTTGGTGTTTGCTCGTACTGGGGTTTGAACCCGAGACCTCTGGTATAGCAGGCGAGCACTCTACTCACTGCACCACAGCGGTCACAATAATGATATATCAATTTAAAAAATCGGATTCAAACAACAAAATTACAAAAAAGAAAACAGATTCGGTGGTTTTTCGCGGGATAAACAAAAAATTTGTCTGGAGACCTCCTCAATATTAGCTTCATATTTAGTGACGGATTTTTAAAGTGCAATATCTCAGTGAAGAAACAATATATTTGGGCAAACTAAGTGGCAATTGAAAGACCGAAATACATACTTTAAGCAGCTGTTCTTAGCTTTTTGAATGATGGAAAAATGTTGATGCAACACTACGTCAAAATTAGCGCAGAAACAGCAATTTTTGCATCTTAATCATCTTTAGGCCAGGATATCTCGGAAACTAGATCTACCACAAGCAACTATATGTGATATTCGGAATCAGAAGAAGATTCTACTTTAGAAAAGTGTTACTTTATTGTTCTTAGTCAAAAATTGTGGTATTTGGATATTTTCATTTTGCGTTTAAACGAGTGGAAGTTGTTTAGAAACATGCTTTTTTTCTACAAAACCGCAACAGCGAAATCCAACCTTTTATACATTATTAAACGTGTTTAAAGTGACAAACAAAATGAAAAAGAAAGTAAAGCGATAACGTTAAAATTACTGGTTGAATTTAAAAGAGTATGGGTTGCTATACTTAAAAGAATTCTAGATAAACTTCAATCGAAAATGGGCAAGCTCAAAATTGATTTTAGAGGCATGCTCTAGAAGACTTTTTTTTCGTAGAATTTAATGCAGAATCCGAATTTGCTAGGAACACTATGCCTTAGAAAATTGACCCAGCCTGATATATACATAGGTGCATAATTATTATAATTCTTCTTTGTTGAGACCAGATTCATATTCAGCGCATCTTCCACTTTCAAAATTTGATTTAATTTCGCTCACAATGCTAATTTTTACGGAATTGTAATATAAATAATAATGCTGCCACAATATGTCGCAAGTGTCGCATGTGTCGCACTTGTCGCATGTATTGAAAAATTGTTTTTCTATGTTCATGCATGCCAAACAATTATAAAAAAATTTATAGGTTTGATTTGAATTTTTTATTGTTGGGGTAAGTGGAAAAAAAATTCAACAACTATTTACAGCGAAGGTTGAGTGTATAGCTATTTCACGAAAAACCATTTTCGATCATCAGCACTCTTTTCGGAAGTGGATGCACCGGGGATTGAACCCGAATCCATTCCATCTTCAGCCGCAATGACCGAACGCATAAACACACTCGGCCATTGAGACTCTGTGCAAGCTGTTGGATTTTCCCCACTTTTGCCTTTTTCATTTTCAACATTAACGTTAGTGTGTATATGCTTTTGCATATATTCTACATAAACGTGCTGAATTTTTTGTTGTAGGCAGTTGAGTGTATAGCGAAAACCATTTTCGATCATCAGCACTCTTTTCTTTCGCTGTAAAGAGTTGTTGAATTTTTTTCCACTTACCCCAACAGTAAAAAATTGAATTAAAATAAAAATTTCGTGCTAAGCACTAAAAACTCTTTTATTTTTTTTTATTTAAAAGTTTTCATTTTTAAAATAAAAATGATCTGGTTTAAAACGTGCATTATGAAAATAAAAATTTTATTATTGATTTTAAAATGCTGTTTTCTATGAGTGTATAAATAGCAATTCAACCGGCTCAGCCGACAAAAATCGACTAGCTCAAAGTAACTTGCTTTCAACTTTTGCCAGCCGATTTCTCGACCGATTTCTCAGTCGACAAAAATCGACCCGTTAGTGATGGGCCAAGAAATCTACAAGAAAATCTATGAAGGGAACCCGCATACGAGTATAACGTTAGTTTTCCAGACAAAGCCTATGGGTAAGAATTTTGGGAAGTCGCTAAATTATAAACTCAACTCAAGGTTTATCCAACTAAGGTTAAGTTAGTCGAACAGCTGATTGGAGTTGTTTATGTAGACTCAAATTATATTCCGCCAATCACAGTCAAGAAGGTGCAAATCAGAATGTCAAACAATACGAATTGGAAAAAATGATTTGTTGTAATTCGATCCCGTCCGGCAACAATGTCCAAAAGATACATATCTTAATGTTGCCTAAAATAGATTGGTTCAGAACTCAGAAAAATATTAACTGTTTGTTAAATTTTGTATAGGTCATTTCGAAAGATATCTTAATGTTAGGTATCTAAAATAGGTTATCTTTTAGAACTCAGAAAAATGTTATCATAAAGATGTCCTCAGCAGCGTTGCCATTCTAGCATTTTTCAAGCTAGATTTAGCTTTTTTTCCTGTCTTTTAGCTGGAAAAATTATGATTTAGGTTTGGCTTTTTTTAACTTTTTATTTGCTAAAACTCCCCAAAGAATGAGCGATGCTCACTGCTCATATACATACAGTCATCATATTTACAATTATTTGAATGTTAGAAATTTTTTTTACATTTCGTTATTTTTTATTGACACTGAAGTATAAATTTACATAAACAGTCCTATTCTGAGCGTTACCGGAAAATTACTTTACTGGTAGGTTATGTTGCCGAAATTTGTTACCATCTTTTCAATTGGTATTCTGGCTCAAATGGTAACGCTGTCAAAGCATTTCCATACGAACGCAATAGAATCGGGCTGAAAATGGTAACAAAGTGTTACCACGTATTGAGGTGGTAACTTAATTTCCCTGCTGCCAGAATACGAAAAGGATGTTTAAAGTACCAGATTCTTCATTTCACCTGTAAAGTAAATTATGTTACCACGCCGGAATAAGGCCGAAAGTATATGAAAATAAATAGCTTATGCAGGCTCCACTAAACAAGTCGGTTTTTCAGATCAGCTTACTTCTTGTTCTTCTTCAACAGCTATCCAGTTTGTTTACTTCTGCATATTCTATACATGCATTTGTGTTTACAATTCGTCAAATTCTTCATGCTCTGAGTTTATCCATCATTCGCCCGTGAGCTGAATATCAAATTATTTCGTTTTCCTTACAGTTTTGACATCTCGGTCACTAGAGTTCGACATTCAGCTCACGGGGTGTATGTGTGTATGTATCTTGAACAGAGCTGTTAAGTTGACTTCGAATTTAAGTGTGTTTTGAAAACACATTAGGCGAGTTCCCCTGGCTGTGATCCAGATCCGCATAAAAATTTTGTATGCAAATGGAACAATCCAAATATACATACATATTTTACACATACCCTGCAGCGAAAGGCCAAACTAGTCAGCCAACCTACCAGTTAACTGACTAGATAAATTATGGGAGTTGCCCAACTAGATTCATAGGGTACAAATTGAGATTAGTTATGAAACAAGAAGTTTTTCCAAAAAAGAGTTTTAAATTAAAAACGAATGTATCCGGGGTTTCTGGAGGTTGCAATGAACACGTATGCAGTAAAAGTAAAGCAACTTCTTTATTGTTGCTTTAGTATTGGAACTCTGCGTAGTAGGCCCCTTGTAGATTTAGTTGGTTGCAAATTGTTAGATCATTAAATCAGATGAATACTACAAATATAACATAGTTTGAGATGTTTATATATCCCTGTATATTAGATACTACTTCAGCCATAGAAAAAAGTACATAATATGTTTGTATAAAGTCAGAAAATCATCAATATAAATGTCAAGCTTAGAATGGTCAACGTGTTACTTATTCACAATGTTAATGTTAATTGTCCTAAATATGTATTTAATATGCAAGATCACAATCTAATGTGCCTGAATTCTTTAATTTAAATATTATACTCTAATAACTAAATAAATGTATTAGAAACTTTATTTTGCAATTTTTATTTTCATTGGAGTAGCATGTAAAACTAGTCAGTCAACTGGTATAGTTCTGATATCTACACTGACTAGTCAGCAAATTGGTATGATGTTGGTGTGTATACCAGGGACTTGTAACGCGTTTCGGTTTCGGTTTCTGTTACACAGCTAAGTAACGAAACAGAAACAGAAACAAAACTCCTTTGTAACAAAAGTCGTAACAAAACTCCGAAACGTTTCCAGCAGAAACAAAACCTGTAACGAAACTAAATTAATTTTGTTCCTTGTAACAAAATCCGTAACGAAACTAAATTAATTTTGTTTCTCAGTATCAGAAACAAAATTAATTTTGTTCCTTGCAACAAAAACAAAACCAGAAACAAAATTAATTTTGTTTCTCAGTAGAAAAACTATATTTGCAGAACATTAGGATGGACTTGTTATTTTTAGGTATATAATATACATACATATATATGTATGTCTGTGGCAACCAACTAAAGTATGGAATAAGACACTTATATTTTTTAAATATTATCGTAAGGGACATTTATTCAAATACGCTCATAAAACATTGAGAGCGAAATTATCGTAAGGGACAAAATTATGATTTTTTCGCAAACTGCAAATTTTTTCAAGAAAAAAGATATCAGGTTCCATATATTAATTAACCATCTAAACGCGTGTTCAATTTCATTTAAATATACCAGTAAAAAACAGTGAAAAAAACAAAAAAAAAATGCTCTCCTGTAAAATTTGCTTTTGTCCCTTACGATAAAGTCGCACAAAGGGGTCGATATGAAGAAAAATATAATAGGGTGACTATTAGGGTTGTCTTTTTAATTTTTTTAAATGATATATAAAACCGCTTCATATGCATTGAACAACGGATTGTGAAAAGTATACATTAATTGTTTTCAAGAAATATTTAATTTTCTAATAATAGCTCATTCAGACTACTTTGTAGTGCAATTTCTTCATCATCATGATTTTTATAAGACGTCGAAGCAGTACAGGATGCTTCGGCGGGTGTAATATCGTTTCGTATGGATAATGGGATATTTTCACATATTTCCCTAACTCCAGTTGAGTTAAAAAAAAGGAAACGTGAGTAAGGAGTACTCATGAACATTGATGTGTAATCAGTTTCGAAATAGGACTTTTATCCCCTTTCCCTTATTCATTTTTTCACTGGTTTTCGTTTTTATAATTTTTTGTTGCCATTGTCACTGCTACATTTTGTTGTTTTTGTTTGTTTTGTTTGTTTCGGTGTTTGGTTTTTGATTTTTAATTTTTGATTTCTGATTTTGATTTGTTTCGTTTTGCTCAGAAATATACAAGATCATTCGGATCCACGTTTGACCCATATCTCGGGGCTCCGTGCAGAAGTCCTACTCAAAACCTTTCATTTGATACCAACATTGCTCAGAAATATTCATGGATCATCCGGATCCTCATTTTGACCCATATGTGTAGACCCGGTCTAGAATAGAGCTCTATACAAAAGCCCCGCTCAACATCTTCCATTTGATACCAATATTGTAGAAGGCCAGCTCAAAACCTTTCATTAGATACCAATATTACTCAGAAACACACAAGATCATCCGGGTCCTCGTTTTGACCCATATCTCGCGACCCGACCTAGGAATCATAAAGAATAGGGCTCCCTGTAGAAGCCCTGCCCAAAACTTTTCATTAGATACGCGTAAACTTTACCTGTTTTTCGAAATTACTCGTAGCTACAGCAAAGATGTTTGCACATCAAAATGCCACAGGTATACATATATATATTATATACCTAAAAATAAAAAGTCCATCCTAATGTACGGCAAATAGTATTATAATAATTTTTATAGTTTTGCCACTGAGAAACAAAATTAATTTCGTTTCTGGTTTTGTTTTTGTTGCAAGGAACAAAATTAATTTTGTTTCTGAGACTGAGAAACGAAATTAATTTTGTTTCTGAGAAACAAAATTAATTTAGTTTCGTTACGGATTTTGTTACAAGGAACAAAATTAATTTAGTTTCGTTACAGGTTTTGTTTCTGCTGGAAACGTTTCGGAGTTTTGTTACGACTTTTGTTACAAAGGAGTTTTGTTTCTGTTTCTGTTTCTGTTACAAGGAACAAAATTAATTTAGTTTCGTTACAGGTTTTGTTACTTATTGAAACGTTACAATCTTTTGGTTTCGAATTTAGTTTCTATCCTGTAATGTTTCTTGGAACAGAAACGCCAGAAACGAGAGTTTCATTTCGTTACGAGTTTTGTTACAAGTCCCTGGTGTATACTGACTAGTCAGTCAAGTGGTATGATGCTGGTGTGGATACTGACTAGTCAGTCAAGTGGTATGACTCTGGTGTGGATACTGACAATTGCCATTTCCTAGGTCATCACCGTGTTAAAAATACCAGTTGCTAATATGGAAAAAAGATAGATGGCTGACTAGTTGAGCTGTATGGCCAACTAGTTGTCGATTAGTTTACAACTAGTGGATTTCGCTGCAGGGTATGTACGTATGAGTACAATTCTTTATACATACATATTGTATGCTTCTTCACCTTCACTGCTTGCTATGCTATTGTGCCCATTACATTCAGTCGAACGACAGCATATAATGGGACATTCAACTTTATTTTCATAGCTTTCTTGAGGCTTTTATACTTACCTTTTCATTAAAAAGCATCTTAGAATTTAAACTCACTCACGTATCCAGGGTTGGCAACTCGGAGAAGAAAAATTATTGTACCAGAGCCGTCAAATTATTGTATATTTCAAAATTACGCCTGCGCACAGTGCCGCGAAGCTGGACAAAAATACAAAAATCGACTGTCTTGAAACTTAGATGTTTTGATGTACAGTTACAGCTAAAACTCCAACTAAGAGAAGTTCATAAGTTATTTTGTGATAAAAACAACTTTCAGCCTCACACACCCCCTCAAAGTACACCTATTTTCTACATACCATTTCATTTCGGCGCCTCGCACATAAAAGTGGTCGCAGTTAAAAATTTGTTAAAAATACATTTTTATTCCTAGCAAGATCAACTATTGCAATTTGATAAAGATATATGCGACAAACCAAAACATGTATGGTTCATGAAAAAAACAAGTATACAAATGTTTTCTTTTATTAATAAATAAATATATGATCAAACATACCAAAATCCGAAAATTGGGAAAATTTGGACACAAAAATAAAAAAAGACATCATGAAATTCCGTGAAATTTTTTTTGTTTATGGTAGTTTGGACCTTCTACTAACAGAAACAATCGAAATCTCTTCCACATTTTTCCAATATTTGAAAATTTTCAATTTTGAAAAAGTGACTAAATGCCCATTTTTTGGTATTATTTTACCTGATTTATATTTATAATACTTTTTGGTCTATGTAACAAGTTTTCTTGTAACATATAAATATTATATAAAAAACGTTTCTATAATAATTTTTTTTTTAATGCAGAATGTTAAGTTAACTATTAAGCTAACATAATAATTTACAATATTCACTTAACATACATCAACAATCGCAAACCGCATTAAAACGTGTTTCATCTGTTTTCTCCAATTTTGTATTTTGTTAGATAGACCAGTTTAGTTCTACGCTAGCCAATTTTACAAACCAAACGTACCAACCGCATTGGTATCAATTTTGATCTCTTTGTTTTGTTTACTTTCGTTAATTACACGTAGAGTGACGTCATCATGGGAGCTCGTGTGCCCATTCCTGCTCTATATGCGTCATCTTGTAGGTATTTCGTTCTTGTATTGCCAGAGTGTTGAAATCGCAGAATTGAAGTCGCATTTGCATTTCGGTAGAGAATTTTGTTTGGATAAATGTAACATTTAATGTTGTATTTTAGGTTAAATGCGAAAATGTTTCCGAAATGCTAAACGCAGGCTCAGTATGAACATATAGTCCGGGAGCCAGCTGGCATTTTTGACGACCAATATTAAGAACACTAATATTTTGTAGAATAGTTCTTTGAATACTCCTGGTAAAGGAAGTGAACGTCAGCTGGCGCATTTGCGGTGGGTGTGGCCGCGGCAGCCATCCAAAACCGCAAAATTTCAAAAAAAAAAAAAACAAAAAAAACTTATATTAAGAGCACTGAGACTTTGTGTGTACTTTGTTTTTGATGCAAGGAAACAGAAAAAACTAATCAGCTGACTTTGGGGTGGGGGGAAGTACGTCAGCTGCGCCCCCCAACATGACAAAAATAGGCGAATTCTGAAGTCATATTAAGAGAGTTGAAATTTGAGTAGATGATAGTAGACGGTACCAGTTTAACAAAAACAAACGTCAGCTGCAGTTTCCGTGGTGGAAAAGTGCTCAGCTGGCGACCTAAAGATACGGCGCATCGTTATGGGTGCGGGCGCGATGCATGCTTTCACTGCATCAGCTGAGCACTTTTCCGCTGCGAAAACTTCAGCTGACAATTTTTTTCATTTAAATCTTACTGATAACTGTTAGTTTACGAAGTTTTATCTTTCTTAATATCGAATAACTATGTATTTTTATTAATCAAATAGTGCGTACCTATTTGCGCGCGCTACGCCTATATCACGGAATCGGCTACTTCGCTCTCGTGCTTAATTGTGTTATAGACCACCAAATTATTATTTAATTCAATATTTAAGCATTTATGTAAAAAAATACAATAATGTTATTCCAAATATTCCTTATAATCGCCCTCAAATCCTGGCTCGCTTTCGTGGTCGCTGGAGTCCATGTCGATCGTCGGAATCCGAGCCATGCGTTCGTCCTCATCTGTAGGAAAACATAATAAATAATATATTATAATATATAACTATGCATAAAAATAGCATAACATAATAATAAAACGATGCAACTATTGTGACCTGGTGTAATTTCTTTTTCTTCCTTGATTGTAACATCGCCGGCAGAAGGGGGTAGCTGTACGCCACCGAACCATTTAAATACATAATCAGCAAGAAGGAAATAATACTTTTGTAAAGCGAAATTTTACGCTGAATATTATCTCAATTTTTGTGGCAGACCCAGATTCGGAGATATCAGTAAAAATGTAGAAAAAACCATATAAGTATGCTATACTTTGCTCACATAAGCCTCATCAAAAAAATTTATTAGACATCCTAGCGTTTTGACATATAAGGACAGCTGGTAAAAGCAGTTCCAACAAATATTTTTTGCCTTCATACTCAAAATTGGTCAAGTAGTTTGGTTACAATGGCAAAAAATCGAATTTTTGTATAGAAATTTCAGATTCGACTGTCCTAAAATCATAAAAGCTGTATAGGAGAGAAAAATTTAGCCCCCGTATCCTATAGATAATGTAATTTTGAAGGTTTTAAGACTAGCTTTGCAATAATCGGATGTACCATTATTTATATTTAGCTATTTTTATAGAAAGTGTTTAACCAGAAATTTTCCGGCAGAGTAAAATTTCAACAACAAAAATTCGGTTTCTCTGTACAACTTTATTAAGGAATAACATTATTTCTTTCCCATTTATTACGAGTTTTGAAGTGCACATGTCTCTCAAAATCAGAAATCGACAAACAGAACAAAAGTTCTCAATGTGTACATATTTCACGATGGATTGGGTCCTTTGGTTACTGCTTGGAGCAGTTTTAAACAAACTGTTTGTGGACATCTAGGTAACAAAAAGTTACTTTATTGCAAAATTATGGAGCAAACAAATTTAATATGCCGCCTAAAATTCATTGCTTGCATTCACATCTCCATGGCAGCTTACGTTCACCTCGTTTATTAGCAACACGAGGGCAACATTACCTGAAAATCTTAGCTCTATTAAAATGTGTCACTCAAAATGCCAGCTGGCTCCCGGACTAATAGTATAACCTACGCGTCTTTCGTTTACTAATTCTTACTCCTTACTTACTTAATTTTTGGCATTGATATTAATATTAGTTTTAATAAATAAAAGGTATATATTTGTATTATTTGAAATATCTTAGAAAAAGCAAAAAGAGAAAAATGCAACAAACACACAAGAATAAAAACATATGGAGAGTTGCCAGAGTTACAAGAATTTTAAATCAGTGATGTGTAAACAACACGTTGAGTGAATAATAAACTTAATTTCTCTGGTACAGTACTTGAATCTTATAATATTTTGTATTGTGGAACGATTTTCCGTCATCCCTTGTCAAGTTTGGTTTGGCGACAAACCGGTTTCGGCTAATATGCGCCATATTCAGTGTCTTCTTTCGTTCTGAGTTATTTTGTGTAAGTTCGATAGTATTTATAGTAACTAACTTCCGTCGTATTGTTCAGGTACTTCGTGTTCATGTGATGTGTTCGTGCGTTCGGGTGACGTGTGTGTAAGTCTGTGTTGTGTGTTTAGGTATGCAACTCTATTTTTATACTCAGCTGTACTAGTACACAGAGTATTATAATTTTGATTTCATAACGGTGGATTGTAACATAATGAAATAATCGAGATAGATATGGACTTATATATATCAAAATGATCAGGGTGAAAAGAGAAATCGATTGAGCCATGTCCGTCCGTCCGTCCGTCCGTCCGTCCGTCCGTCCGTCCGTCCGTACGCACGATAACTCGCGTAAAAATTGAGATATTTTGATGAAATTTGAAATGCAAGTTGGTATCGAGACTGGGACGGTTGGTATTGAAAATGGGCGAAATCGGACCATGACCACGCCCACTTTTCCTATATAGAAAAAATCGGATATTTGGTATCTCAGCCACTACTATAGCTAGAGTGATAAAATTTTACCCACGTATTGAGCTCAGGGCCTTATGAAGAAATTTGATGAAGTTTTGGAAAATGGGCGGTGCCACGCCCACTTATTAAGGGGCAAACATTGAAAGTTTTATATGTCATTACTCAGCAACCGTTGAAGATATATCGATGAAATTTGGTATCCGTAATTTGCTTACTTAGACAAATGTTTTGACGAAAAATTATCAAAATCGGTGGACGGCCACGCCCACTTTTATATATGGGAACTATAAAGGGGCCTAATAAAAACATTTTAAGCGATATCTCTGTCAAATATAAAGATCTATCACTGAAATTTTGTGGTAGGAGTCCAACTACGGACATAAAACAAAAAATACAAAAATTTTTGAAAATGGGCGGTGCCACGCCCACTTATTAAGGGTCAAACATTGAAAGTTTTATATGTCATAACTCAGAAACCGTTAAAGATATATCGATGAAATTTGGTACGCGTAATATATTTACTTAGCCAAATGTGTGGACGAAAAATTATCAAAATCGGTGGACGGCCACGCCCACTTTTATATATGGGAACTATAAAGGGGCCTAATAAAAACATTTTAAGCGATATCTCTGTCAAATATAAAGATCTATCACTAAAATTTTGTGGCAGGAGTCCAAAGACGGACATAAAACAAAAAGTACAAAAATTTTGGAAAATGGGCGGTGCCACGCCCACTTATTAAGGGTCAAACATTGAAAGTTTTATATGTCATAACTCAGAAACCGTTGAAGATATATCGATGAAATTTGATATGCGTAATTTTCTTACTTAGGCAAATGTTTTTGCGAAAAATTATCAAAATCGGTTGACGGCCACGCCCACTTTTATATATGGGAACTATAAAGGGGCCTAATAAAAACATTTTAAGCGATATCTCTGTCAAATATAAAGATCTATCACTGAAATTTTGTGGCAGGAGTCCAACTAGGGACATAAAACAAAAAATATAAAAATTTTGGAAAATGGGCGGTGCCACGCCCACTTATTAAGGGGCAAATATTGAAAGTTTTATAAGCCATAACTCAGAACCGTTAAAGATATATCGATGAAATTTGGTACGCGTGATATATTTGCTTAGCCAAATGTGTGGACGAAAGATTACCAAAATCGGTTGACGACCACGCCCACTTTTATATATGGGTATTATAAAGTGACCTTATAAAAACATTTTAAGCGATATCTCTGTCAAATATAAAGATCTATCACTGAAATTTTGTGACATGAGTTCTACAATAGACCGGAAACAAAAAATAAAAAAAGTTTATAAAATGGGCGTGGCACCGCCTCTTTTTATACAAAGAAATCTACGAGCCTATTACTCGACAAATAACTGAGATATTATGACGAAACTTGGTTTATACACTTTTATAACTTGTGTTAATAGACACGCAAAAATGTATTGAAATCGGTTTATGACCACGCCTACTTTTTAACAAAGATATTTCTGGAACACCCTTTTGGAATTTGTAACGTGAAGCCTTTGTAACTAAAAGTCATAGAGGGATGCAATTTTGCACTAACAATAATATTTATATGCTTATTTGGATGATTGATACAAAGTTTGAAAATGGGCGTGGCTGCGCCCTGTTTATGCAGCACTCGTTTCATATAAAATACACCCTATATCGAACAAACGCAAACAAACAATGAAAGCATACAGCTGAGTATCTAATGTTCGATTCCACTCGAACTTAGGCTTCCTTACTTGTTTGTCATATTTTTATTATTGTACCCTTATTAACCAGGTAGGTAAAAGTACGTTATTGTCCGTTTGTGTGTTGTTTTGTTTATGTCGGTTTTAGGTCTTTTGTCCTCTTTCGGGTATAGTAGCTTAAGCGGTTCAAATAATGTATCCGATGCGGTGTTTATTTGTTCATTTATTATTTTACCTACTATTGTTTTTTGTTTGCATATCTCCATATTCTCTAATATGTTAAGTCGTTTTCCTTTATGCTGTATGTGGAGAATTTTAGCTGTTTTTTTTTTCAATTTTCATTAGTGTACACTTGTTTTCTGCCATGTGGTTGGCGAAATTTGATTCCACTGTCGTTGATGATTTTCTTATTGTAATCCCTTATGTGTTCTCGATATCTCGTCTTGATTTGGCGTCCTGTTTGTCCTATATAACTATTTTGGCATTCGCAAGTCAATTTGTATACGCCTTGTTTGTCAAAGAGGTCTTCCTTGTTAATGGTATTTCGTAGAAGTTTTCCCATATTGTTCCTCGTTTTAAATGCTGCATTAATGTTATATTTTTGGAAAACTTTAGCCAACTTGTAAGATGTTGCTCCGGTATATGATAAGACTGCCCATTTCTTCTCTACTTTTTCTTTGGTTTCTGATTTTCTTGAATTTATGTTTTTTTGTATTTTCTTCACTAAACTTTTTTGATATCCGTTGTTCTCTGCGATTGTGTATATTGTGCGGAGTTCCTTGTTGTAAGCTTCTTTTTCTAACGGGGTTCGTTCAAGTCGTGTTAATAAATGTCTGAAAGCGGCGTTCTTGTGAGTTACTTATAATATTTTTTATAAAATGAATATCGTTGAAATTATTGTACTTTTATCGATATTGTACACGTAGGATTGAGGATTGAAAAAGTCATGAAATTATTGTACGTGTACAAAGCAACAAGCAAAAAGATTGATATTTGCCAATACATACATACATACATACTCAAAAGCGTAGCCAGTGTTGTCATCCAAAACTTTCGAGGGAGTTAAGCAACTGAAAAATCGAAGTGATTCGAAGTGAAGCGTTCCCGCGAAGTCAAGAAAAAATATGACATGTTTTCTTGGCAATATGACAGGATAAGATTAAAAGCGCACAAGCACGAGTAATTTTCACTGGTACATATTGAACAAGTAAAAGCGCGGCTGTCTTCGGCCGTACCGAAGACTTCATACCTTTCATGAGTGGGGAAATGAAAAGTTACCTATGTATGTACATAGCCGGATTAAGTTTAATTTATAATTTTAATTCTGTGGGTTCATTTATGGAAAGATTTATTAGAAAAAATGGTGTCTTGGCTATTTAAATGGAGGAGATACACACCAAAATGTCCATATCTGAACAATCGGATGTATGGGAGCTATATGTTATAGTGGTCCGATCTTGACAATTTTCGGTAATCCCGTTTGGGCCAATATGGGTACAAATGCTTCAAAATTTCACACCGTTAGCTGTTAAAATGGAGGAGTTATACACCAAAATGTCCATATCTGAACAATCGGTTGTATGGGAGCTATATGTTATAGTGGTCCGATCTTAACAATTTTCGGTAATCCCGTTTGGGCCCATATGTGTACAAATACTTCAAAATTTCACACCGTTAGCTGTTAAAATGGAGGAGTTATACACCAAAATGTGCATATCTGAACAATCGGTTGTATGGGAGCTATATGTTATAGTGGTCCGATCTTGACAATTTTCGGTAATCCCGTTTGGGCCCATATGGGTACAAATACTTCAAAATTTCACGCCGTTAGCTGTTAAAATGGAGGAGTTATACACCAAAATGTGTATATCTGAACAATCGGTTGTAGGGGAGCTATATGTTATAGTGGTCCGATCTTAACAATTTTCGGCAATCTCGTTTGGGTCCATATGGGTACAAATACTTCAAAATTTCAGGCCATTAGCTGTTAAAATGGAGGAGTTATACACCAAAATGTGTATATCTGAATAATCGGATGTTGTGGAACTATATGTTATAGTGGTCCGATCTTGACAATTTTCGGTAACCTTGTTTGGGCCAAAATGGGCACGTCTATTTCAAAGTTTCATGTCCTTAGCTGTATAAATGGGGAAGTTATGCACAAATTACATCAAAAAATTTCATGTATATCTGAATAATCGGTTGTTTTCTATATGTTATAGTGGTCCGATTCGGCCGGTTCCGACAAATGATCAGCTGCATATAACAACATACCTGTATTCCGAATTTCATTCAGATATCTCAAAAACTGAGGGACTAGTTTGCGTTCACACAGACGGACGGACGGACAGACGGACAGACGGACAGACGGACATGGCTTAATCGACTCAGCTCGTGATTCTGACCATATCGGTATATATTTTGGTGGGTCCCCCACGCTTCCTTCTGGTACTTTCGACAAAAATTTTTTGGCACAAAGTTATAATACCATATCATTCTCATGAAAGGTATAAAAATAGGTCTGATCCACGTGCTGAAATAATTGCAGGTTTGGGCTACTTCGTAAAGTTTTTTTTATGAAGTTGTATGAAGTTACCCAAATCTGTTTATTGATTTTCACATTAGAAATAATGGTAACTGGATATATAGGATTATAAATTTTTCATTTTCATACGATAATTTGATGTTTGCAAATAAAAAATCGTCATTTCAGCGAAAAAATCGTCAATATCTTTTTTCTTTCTCATTTTACTAAAAACACGTTATAAACAAAAAAGGGTCTGTTTTCCATTAATACCCCTATGACACTAATTTTTTCCTGGTATTCTACAAGGTTTTTTGTGTGAAAGAGGTGGTCAATTACAGTTTTCTGTTGGTGCAAGAGAGTAAGCTATGTTGGAAAAAAAAACAACGAAATACCATCTAGGCGGTTAAACACCAATGAGCCAGCTTGTATTACGATAGGTTTTTTACATTCGGCACATTTTTCTGACAATTGTTTCAATTTGACAACTATAAAATAAATTATTTTTAAAATATAAAATATATGGAAATACAAATTTTAAAGTTGCCTCTTGTAAGCTTCTGGTTTGGCCGTAAGTGGAAAGAAGAAGTCCGGAAGAAAAATCATAATGCGCAATGGCTTCTCTTTATAACATGGAATGCACAGATATTCTGCCACTTGCGTTTCATCATTTTTTTGTTTCGATAATTTAAATTCAAATTTCCAAAAAAATTCAATGATGGATACATATTGTCGGCCTACTACCAGAAACACGAATGTGAAATTTTTTTTAAGAGCGATGTCTGCTCTTTATCGGCTTTAAATTGAAGTAATAACAATTAATATTTGTATAAATGCTTGTGCGTGTATGTACATAAGTATATATACATATATTCATGGTTATTATATCAATATATACCCGATGAAGAGCAGACATCGCACTTAAACAAATTTTCACATTCGTGTTTCTGGCAGGAGGCCGACGATATAATCTCAATGAAAATGAATTGTTAATGTTATTTAAGATGTTTATTTTTCAAAATACTAAGTATTTGACAAATATATTTTTACAACTGTGATTGCATTAAATACACCTGTTGTTTTGTAAAAGCTGTTGGTTTGTAAAAAATGTTTTCAAGAACTTAATAAACTTGTATAATTTTTTTAATCAGCTTGAACTACTCTTATGAGTTGGAAAAGGGTTTACGTCAAAATCAAAACTTTGGAACCAGCCATGGCATACTATGCCATGGAACTAGCACTAATACAGCGATATGCGTATGCCTCAGCATGCAGTTTTCTTGCGTTTTTGGTAACTTTCTAGAAGACGGTGCAACTTTAAACCGCTTTAATAAATATATTTTAAATGTGGAAAAATCTTTTATCTCCGCTTTCGAATTCGTAATCTAGAGGTCAGAACGCGTCGATTGGTACCTCTTTTAACTATTTTAGAGGAAATTTTAAGGTTGCACCTTCTAGAATATTACCGCTTTCGATACCGATACTTTGAGTATCGAGTAGGTTAGCTTCGATATTATCGGGTTCGCGATTATTTTTAACCGATATTTTAAATGAGTACCACATCGATGCTTTTGATATCTTGTCCCTAATGCCATATCTTATGATTGTTGTTATGGTTCACGTTAGATCTCGATCTGCGTTTTGTGGCGCCCTATGCTACTAACAGCGATGACCTCCTTGGACAACCTGATTAGCCCCACCATCTCGCCGCAACGCAGTGGCAACTCTGGGCCTGCCCATCTGGGACTTGCGAGGTGGTAAGTCGTCCCTGGCTGACCAAAAAGCCATCGAGTCAGCACGTTGGGCGCCATCTGTTATGGATACGCATTCTATATGAGTGGAGCAGCAATGCATGGCGGTCGGCATGATCTAGGGTTGCACTGTGGCTAGTCATTGTCGGCTGGGCGGGGTTCTTGCCTACATTGCTGTCCTGCGCCATAAACAGAAAAAAATCATATCATGCCTTTAAAAAAAAAATAACGAGCAAAATCGCAGTAAAACAACATCCGGTTTAGCCGGATGCCACGGACGGACCGTTGAAAAAATTCGAAAATTGAAAATAACCCGGAAAATCCAAATTCAAGAGGCCAGAAGTCAGTTAAATTTAAATAAATGCAAACCGGGGGAAAATGTCGTTAAAATTTGAATGTGAATTTTGAATGTACGTTAAAGTCAGACGGACGTTAGCAAAACATTTAAACCAAAATTTAAATCGGACGGAAATACTGACAGTCGACGGAAAAATTAAAAAATAGATGAGCGGACGTTGAATTTTAATATTCGCGGACGGACGAAAAAAGAATCGTTGCACCAAAACTTAAATTTGAATACACTTTGAATTTGAATAAACATTGTTAAAAAAAACTGTCAAAGTGAATTTAAATTTGAATATATATCGGAGCGACCGGTTATTAATGGGCACCTGAAAATACATAAGAAATCTGAAATTTAAAATGGATGGAAAATCGAAAAAAAAATTGAAGGCCGAACTCACAAGGGGGTGGCGTTGCTGATGTTGTTGCAGCGCCAGTGCGTTTTTGTCCCACCCTAATCCATGGTTACTGTCGTACCTGAATACCAGTAACCCCTTACCTGTGTTGCGCCGCTGGTGTTGTTGCAGCGCTGGTGCTTTTCTCTCCCACCCTCATCCATGGCCATCGGTGCATCCAAATTTCGATGACCCCGTACCTGAAATCCCTACGCCTTTTTAAATGAAGAGAATCAGCACTCCTCTTGTAAACTTACAATTTATTTATAATTCATTGTTCAAAAGGTACACAAAAGAGATGCATATATATGTATATTCTAAATATAGTAAGCGTTTAAGCTGGGTATCCACATCATAAGAAATTGCTCAAGAAAAAATTGGCATTTATTTCTTAAGTAATTTTGACGTTTGATTTTTTCTTCAACAAATATATACAATCGTATATATTTCTTGGCAAAACCAGCGTTCCAACCTCATTTTTCGTCAAAAATTGTAATAGATTTTCTTATGAAGTGGATACTGCCTAAAGAAAATTTTACACAAGAAAATTTCTTGACCATTTCTTAAGCGTTTTTTATATGGAGTTTTAGCATTTCTTGTGATGTGGATACCCTGCTTTAGCTGTGTATTTTAACGCAAGGGTTGAGTCGGATCTAGTCCAAAAAAAAATTCTTTGCATTACCAACATTTCAATGCATGTATATATACATATGTATATGTATATGTATATGTATATGTATATGTATATGTATATGTATATGTATATGTATATGTATATGTATATGTATATGTATATGTATATGTATATGTATATGTATATGTATATGTATATGTATATGTATATGTATATGTATATGTATATGTATATGTATATGTATATGTATATGTATATGTATATGTATATGTATACGTATATGTATATGTATATGTATATGTATATGTATATGTATATGTATATGTATATGTATATGTATATGTATATGTATACTATATATATGTGCATATATCAATCTCGTTTATACTACTTCTATATGTGTATGACTACTATAGGTAACCCAGACTGTATCTGAACTTAGATGTTAAGTAAAAGAAAAGAGTACATACAATGAAAACTGTTTTTTTTCCCTTTTTTTTGGAACGACTTATGACGAATTAGTAGGAAAAACAAAAAAGGAACACACCTCGAATTGGGAGAGAAGCTCGGCCATAAAACTCGTCAGAGTTATAATAGCGCCATTGTATTATTATAATATTATTATTATATTATGACGAATACGTAAGAAATCGGTTACTAAATATGCATATATATATATATATTCGTGTAAGCAGCAAGGGATATCGTTAAGTGGAAATTTCTCTGTTCCATTATGGTTTTATATTAGGGGTATTCGCTATCCATAGCATAACCCTAGCACGTAGCACGGATTGCACGGATTGCAAAGTTTTACAACGCACAACAACAAAATACAGGCGCACAAAAATATGCTAGACCTCAAAAATATGCTACACCAAAACCTATGTATATTTATTTGCTATGAAGTGTAGGAAATTAATTGCGACCCTGCGTCAGCTGACATTTGCCAATTGCCAATTTCAATTTCAATTTGATCATTCGAATTTTGCTTAAAATGTTATTTTTTATGTGTATTTATTAAATTTACTAAAATAAAATGATTTATTTATTAAAAAGTGAGTGAGGAACGCGTCCCTTTGGCTAAAAAGAAAAGCTGCTTCTTAAAATTTCCTACGACTGTGCAATGGGGTGCTCTCGATGTGTAGCATATTTTGGTCTAGGATATTTGCAATCCGTGCTATCTTGCTATCTTGCTAGGGATAGCGAATACCCCTATTATGTTATTAGTAGGGCATGGAATTTCATGTACTAAAAAATAAAAAATATGCGCATAAAAAATGCAACAAAAACTGTGAAATATGCATGAAAAATCAAAAAAAAAAATGCATTAATTCAAATTTTTCAACTTCAGATAATTCATGTTTATTGAAGTTACAATAGTTAAATAAATTAGTTACAAACATTTTTTAATTCAATTTTGCTCTTACGTTGTACGTTTATACATATATGTAGGTTTATATATATATATATATATATATAGATACATAAATTCAGTCTTGAACATTTCATAATCTGCAAAGGTTAATCCTTATTCAACGATTCATTAGCGTACACAATGAAATATTTTTTCATATTCTCAAAAAGAAAACTTTGCCGATTCGGTCGAAAAAAGCTCTCATACATAGAAAACGAACGTTCTACATCCACAGAGGTAATAGGAGCATGTTTGAAAACGGCTCTTTGTCACAGGTATGCACCGTATCGAAAATACTAATAATAGCCGTGTTCACACGAAACTCTATTCATCGTCAGATGGCTGTTATGCATGAATTTCGTTTGTATAAAACTGTCAACTAGCAAATTACAAAAATAGGCAATATAATGCGAAATATGTAATAAAAAAATGCAAACAACGCAAAATATGTAAAAATATGCATATATGACCAAAATATGCAAAATATGCAAAAACATTAAGACAATTTCACGATTCGCAAATATTGTTTATTTATTTTGTTCTACCTAAATCTAAGAAAAACATGTATTTGCATAGATTTCCATGCCCTAGTTATTAGTGGCCTTTATTTGGTATTATTATTTTCCTTTCGTTGACTGTATTCAATTTATGTCGGGTTTAGTTATATATCTTCCTACGTGGTCGCTCCCTCCTTTTACAATTATGTAATATCAAAATATGTGTTTATAATCTCCTATTCTATCGTAAATCAAAACGTTTCTACGTTTGTATTTATATGGCCGTTTTAATTCTAATAATTATTTTATGTGAATTTAAATGAGCTATTTGCCATTTTTTTAATGAAGAAAAATTGAAAAAATTTTTTTGGCAGAAGTTATGGATCCATTTCGGAGACCACCACATCCCCTCATCTCTGATTTATTTATTTATTTATTTATTTATTTCATTTATTTCAGTCAATGGTTACAAAGCCTTACAGACTAGATATGTATGTACATTAAGCCGTATCACGTTATATGGACAAAAAAAAAGTTTAGTGTGTGTCAGTTTTATTTGAACACTTATGTCGAAAAAATATTTTTGGTGTAAAAAATTTTTTTTTAGGCCCGCGTTAAAAACAGCTAAATCGCGTTTTTTGTAATAACTTCCTTATTTGATGTCGGATCTCTATGATCTTAATGTCGCAGAAAAGGTCTCGCTCAGCACTATATTTGGCCCATATAAAGTTTCGACCTCAAAGGTTGTCCTGAGTTTTACCTTTAAAAATTTTGGAGTTACTATCCCTAGATTTTTTTATTTTTATCATTAATACAAAGCTCTCAAAAAACCATGAGGAATCCCCCAAAGAAATTCTAGCCTTTATTCACAAACAAAAAAGTTATAACGTTGTAAAATGAAACACTTGTTTTTTTTTATAAAAAATTACCACAGAGAAGCGGCGAAACACGTCAACTTAATTTTTGGCTCCAGATTACGATGGCGTTTTTAGAAGTGAAGTGTATGCACTCCCATTTTCGAGATATTTAAGAAAACATTTTCAGTTTTCACATACAAAGCGATCCGATGTGGGGGCGTATGAGTAACTATTGTTGAGGTAATAACAATAAAGAAAACTGGAAAAAACTATACGTACATATATGTATATAAAATGCATATGAGAAGGAAGAGAATTTCCTGCACATAAATTCCAATTTGTTTTAAACGTTCGAAACCTGCACTGAAAAAACAACTTACCCAGATTATGGAAAAATGGGAATGTTTCGGCGCTAAAGACACATTTTCATTGTTTTGATGTACAATTTTCTTTAAATCAAGGAATAAAAACAGCGTTTTGAAAGAAAATTTTATTCAAAACAATGAAAATATGTCATTAGCGGCGAATCATTCTCATTTTTCCATAATCTGAGTAATTTTTTTTTTGAGTGTGAGCAAAGTAATATAAGCGGCGAAGAATTCACTTTCAGAGCTCTGAAACTGCTTTCATAAATATCTCTAAATTTGGAGGACATCGTCATTTTTGGTCTCGGTTATCATAGATAAGAAGATGTTTTGGGGATTAAAGTAAAGTGCGTTGTTTTCAATTGTAGGCTGAATAATTAACTGCATTTCTAGGGGCAGACGACGCATCCAGCGCAAGTATTGATAATACATTTAGACTTCCGTTGTCTCTTCTTAGGCGCGTATAATTTTACAACGAACTATAGCAGTTTTTCTAAATAACTTGGATGATTTTACGATACGCACGGATGCAGAAATCGTGAAGCCGTTGTAAGCCAGCGCGTTGTGCTTAGAGATCCCACTTGAATACTTACCAAATCTTCACTACAGCCATTATCATTCAATATAAATAACGTTGATCAGCACGAATAGTCCAATCATCAATAATTTTTGGCATATCATGTATCCAGTATTGGTAGCTCTTCCATCGCGGTACAACATTCTCAAGTCAAGCGAGGACTTAGAATACTTTTTAATCAAAAACTCATACTATATGGCGTCACTGCCTCATATAAATAAGAACTTGGGATAATTTTTTAAAAAACAGGTTCTCTGATTTTAAAACGGTATAACTTTTTTGTTTGTGAGTAAAGGCTATAACTTTTTTAGCGGAGTCCTCATGGTTTTTTGAGAGCTTTGTATTAGTGATAAAAATAAAAAAATCTAGGGATAGTAACTCCAAAATTTTGAAAGGTAAAACTCAGAACAACCTTTGAGTTCGAAACTTTATATACACCATAAATATTTTTTCGGCGTAAGTGTTCAAATAAAACTGACACACGCAAACTTTATTTTCGTGATACGGCTTAATGTACATATGTATGTTTTAAGAAATTGGATTTCGAGTTTTTATGACTTATAACTAATAGTTAAAAAATGGTTGTAAGTTACTGTACCCATATTTTAAAGCACCGTATTCAAAAGATTTAAAAATGCGACTCGCGAGAGGGAAAAGTCAAGAGAAACGACATTACTCGTGGAGTTTAACTCAATTAATGCACGAGTGGTTGGAGCATTACCAGCATACTTTGTTTTAAAGTTAATCCCATAAAAAGGGTGGAAATTCCGAAGGGATCGCTGGGGAACATTAAATCGAATCCTTTCCAACAAGTAAGGGCAGTCAATAGCACTAATTAAGATACTATGAGTAAATGACATGCACAGGATAGACCTCCGAGTCTCCAATGTCTTGAGACTTATGAGCATAAGTCGTGAAGAATACGATGGTACTGGATCCGTAAACCGCAGGGACCGAAGTGCATATTTTAAAAATATTTTTTGAACACGTTCAATTCGATTTATAGCTAGATTTGTAAATGGTCTCCAAATAAAAACAGAATATTCTAAGTGAGACCTGACAAAAGTAACGTAGAGCAGTTTCAAAGTATATGGATCACTAAATTTACAGGCATTACGCCTTACAAATCCCAGCATCGAAAAAGATTTGGAAGTAATATAATTAATATGGCTATTAAAAGAGAGATGGCAATCAAATATAACACCAAGGTCCTTAAATTCAGTGACACGCTGAAGGACACAAGTTGAGATCTTGTAATTAGAGTGTAAGATATTAGCCGATTTTGAATATGTCATTTGATAGCACTTAGACTGATTCAGAGAGAGTCTGGAGTTCTGGCACCAACTATGAAGTTTGTCGATATCATTTTGAAGCTTTAATGCATCATCAATGGAATTAACCACAGAGAAGATTTTGAGGTCATCCGCATAGAGTAAGCATTTAGCAAATGTAAAACAACTTGTGATATCGTTAATGAACAAGACGAAAAATAGTGGACCCAAAATACTTCCCTGGGGAACTGCAGAGGAGGCAATAAAGGGAGTGGATGAGACACCATCGATACTCACCACACATCGTCTATTACTCAAGTAAGAAGTAATCCATTTCAAAAAAATAGAATGAAATCCCAGATACTCTAATTTCTTTATCAGAACTTTATGAGATATTTTGTCGAACGCTTTGGAGAAATCTGTGTAAATACAGTCGACTTGATGACCAGCCGACAAAGATTCAATACAGTATTCGGTGAAAACAGCCAGGTTAGAATTCGTTGATCTGTTTGCAACGAACCCATGCTGGCTAGGACAAATTAAAGATTTAACCGCAAAGCTCAACTTAGCATTGACTGCGTGCTCAAAGATTTTCGAAATATTTGATAATTTCGAGATCGGCCTATAATTCCTTACATCATTTTTATTGCCACTCTTGAAGATTGGCGTTATGGAAGTCAGTTTCCATTCATCTATGAAAAACCCAGACGATAGTGACTTATTAAAGATTGCTTTAAGAGGACAAATCAAAGCTGGACAATTTTTTAAGAGTATTGCTGAAAGTCCATCAACATCTGGATGAGAGGAAGATTTCAGCTTAGATAAGGCATTACTAACATCATCCAAAGAAAGGTGGAGTGTGCCAAAATTTAAGTAGACGTTCAGGTTTGTAGAATAGCCATCTATAATATCCTGATTGTCTTCCACGAAATTAGATTTAAAAAATGCGGAAAATAAATTTCCCACTTCATATGGCGTACGCGCGTAACTCGTATCTAGGAAGATACCTGTCGGCACACTGGCACAATTCTGTTTCGATTTTATGTAGTTCCAGAAAGACTTTGGATTCGACTTAATGTTATGTTCAACACCATGGATGTAGTTATTGTATAGATATTTGTTTAGATGAGTAAATTCCTTTAAATGTCGCTTATATTGAATGAAGTAATAATGATTCTTCGTTACCTTGAACTTATTGAAATATTTATTTTTGAGATTTTTAAGCTTTTTCAAATCCTTAGAATACCATGGTAGTTTATAAGGTCTTCTTTTCTTGACCGGAATATGACTTATACAGAGTTTATGTAAAGTAGATTTGAAAATAGAAAAACTGCTACATACATCAGATTTAGATAGTAGATTATCCCAGTCGATATCTAGCAACATATCATTAAAATTGGAGAAATCGAAATTGGTGAAATTAAATACTAGCTTTTCTTCATGTGGAATCGAGGAAAAGCAATACAAATTTACATCTACAATTAAAGGTAGATGATGTCTATCTTTAGGCGAAATGGGATTAATAATAATATAATAATAATAATAATACAATGGCGCTATTATAACTCTGACGAGTTTTATGGCCGAGCTTCTCTCCCAATTCGAGGTGTGCTCCTTTTTGTTTTTCCTACTAATTGGGTGGACCTACAGTTTTATGCCGGCTCCGAACGGCGAATGCATTTTTTGTGAGAAGCTTTTTCATGGCAGAAATACTCTCGGAGGGTATGCCGCCCACTGCCAAGAGGTGACCGCTGCTCTTAAAAAACCCAATAATTGGATTTTTACTAATTAGAAAAATTGTTTTTTTTTTTGGTGTTTAGCTCGGACCGTGGTTTGAACCCGAGACCTCTGGCATAGCAGGCGAGCACTCTACCCACTGCACCACAGCGGCCACAATGGGATTAATACATTCATTAATTTCGTAATTAAGTTTATCACTAATGAAAATTAGATCTAATATTCTATTCAATGAGTTTACAAAACTATTAACTTGTAATAAATTCAGACTAAGAATATTATCAATAAAATAGAGTTCACGATTTAAAGAAACATTATTTGGCATAAGATGAGAATCAGAAATACCTGTGGACCAAGTAATTTTGCTTAGGTTAAAATCACATAATACACAAATTTGATTATCATTCAAATTGTTCAACACAAGAGATGATATATTATCAGCATGAGCCTTGTACAGTTCGAAAGAACTCTCCGGCGGTATATATGAAGCAAGTAGATATAAGGAGCTTAGTGATGTGGGACAACTAATAAAAACGCAGATTTGGTCGAGCATGGAGTCCATGTTATTGAGATGAAACTGGATTGCACGAAAATGCCGCTTGATGGCTATTAAGACGCCTCCACCCCTCATGCACCCAGTAATACTTGCCAATAAAATTCCATCATAATCAATATTACTTACATACATATTTGATTTCGACCAATCAGAAGAATTTTGTCTTAATTATGTTTGTTGGGTGGTTGCCCAGTTATACAGATGTATGAACGTAGATATGTGTGTATAAATGAGTTCGTTGCTTATTAGCTAGCCATCGTTAGTTAAGCAATGTTCTCCGATCAGGTCTTTTCTTAACAAAAAAAAAAAAAAATTAACGGCTAAGAGCCAAAGTGTAGTTTAAGAATAACCAAGAGACCTAGGTCTCAGCTAGTAAAATTTTCGCCAGCCCTTTTTATTCGCTCTCAAAGTGAGAGACTACTGGGAAAAGGAAAATAAGCAACGAATCACTTTTGAAATTTACAAAATTTGCGAATTTTAAATAATCAAAATGGAATGAAAAAAAGGGTTAACAGTCGAAAATAGCATTCTACTTATAACCTATGCATACTTAATAATATATATACATATCTTCTACATCCCCTCTTGACTAACCACTCGTTGCGGCACACCTTTGGTGGTGGCGTCACCGATCTGCTGTTGTTGTTGTTTTGGCACCTGTTGCCGTTGATGCTATGGCCAATTGTACTAAGCTGTTGTTGTTGTGGTGGCCCCTATTGCTGCGCCGCTTCGTTGCTGTGAGCCGATGTCGTCGTGCTATATATACATATATCGTTGCTAGTGGCGGTATGTGTTATGCGCTGTGCCGTTGCTGTCCTTAAGGTGCCGTCGCGGCGCTTGGTTGCGGCGCTCTACTGTCGACAGGCGTTATATGGCGTCGTTGGGCGCTATATGGAGTCGCGCCGTTTGGGCTGCTGGTAATGTGACAGATGATGATGACGGGGTGATAGCGATAACGTTGCCAATACCAGGTGGTGATATCAGGCCCGACGAGAGGGGGGGGGGCTGAGGGGGTCAATTGCCCCGGGCCCGGGCTTTAGAGGGCCCGGGAATCTCAAAATAATATCCAAGTTTTTGCTTACAGAAAATAAACAAACAACACCTTTAATCACCTTTCGTAGATAGCAATCATTTTAAATTTCAACAAATTTTAAAAATCTCTTAACGTGTCTGCACCCCACTTAAGGAATTGTTGGTTTTTGGCGTCGACTTTGCAGCATAAATTTGAATTCGTTTTCTGTTGCAACAGAAAAATTCGGTATGATGCAAATTCTTATACAGCGATATGGGTATTTCCTGGGCCTTTCGGACGGTATGTTCGCACGATTTTTTGAACTTTTGAGGCAGAAATATCGCGAAATATTGTATCGTTTTATGATAGAAGGAAAGATTTAGGCCACAGCTAATGATTAAAGTATGTTAGCGACAGAAATTTAGTTTAATGCCTCTGTTTTAGCCACTTAAACTGCGTTCCGGACGCTACAAAAACACGTCCATTTTTTTTTTTAAGTGGCTAAAACAGAGGCATTAAGCTAAATTTCTGTCGCTAACATACTTTAATCATTAGCCGTGGCCTAAATCTTTCCATTTATCATAAAACGATACAATATTTCGCGATATTTCTGCCTCAAAAGTTAAAAAAATCGTGCGAACATACCGTCCGAAACGCCCAGAAAATGCCCATATATGTACGTGTATGTATGTATGTAAAGAGCGATACGCCGAAAACAAACGAAGCTTGCGAAGTTAAAATTTGCTTTGGTGCTTCGTACAGTTGAATTCGATTGCTGTTTCATTAAAGCGTTCAGCAGAATCAGTCTTTTGATATACCAAATTCCTACCAACAAATATTTGTATTCCAATTTAAAGAAATTTATTTCATACAAATAAGGCAATATGTATTTAAACAGAATTCATTCAGACCTATGCACTATGGTTCAAAATCGAAATATTGAGGAATTAAACCCAACTATCGACTTTTGATTTTCCCAAAAAAAAAAAAAATAATTACCTTTTACTACACATTAATGTAGTAAATAAAAAATAAAAAAAAAATAATGTCAACTGGCTATCACTTGTTTGTCAGAAAGCTTTCAAAGTCTTGGTTTCGATTTTTGTATTCGTAAAAAAGATGCTACTCAAATTATATAAAAATCTCAAGTGGTGATAAAAAGCTAACGAATTTGAATAAAGTGTGTTTATAAAATGGAAAATATTAATAAAGGTATGTAAAATCAAGAACAACAAACTTTTTCTGAAACAATAATAATCGTTAATATATTTTTGAGTTTAAATAAGCCGTGTTGTGTTTTGATTTTTGTGAGTTTTTTCTGTGTTAAATAGAATATAAATAAGTTTGATCAAATAAGATCAATACAAATTATATATGTAGTTACAGTTAATAGTGTCCTCTTTAATGCAAATGTTATTTTATCTGCGGGAGTTTACAAGCGAGGCTACAATTTCACTTTTTTCAGAACAAAGTAAACTTCGAAAATGGCGATACTTTACAATTTTATATTGATAATAATAAAAATATAAAACTCATTTATATATAGGGTTTAAAAACCTAATAACACTGGATCACAAAATGAAATTTTTTGTCTGTACTTTGGACGTGACTATCCTATCTATATGTAAAATCGGTCGCTGATTCCGAAAATCGGGTTCATTTTTAATTCTATGGGAAGGTTTTTGAGATATCGGCAATTTACCGTTATTTGGCCAATGGCTCCACTTAATCCAGTATATCTCTTTAACACAGTGAGTTATGATGACACCAAACGAAAGAAAATTAAATTTCCTTTTCATGGCTCCTATAACATTTTTGTCTAGCTCTTATAGTTTCTGAAATATTGACGATTCAATTTCAATTTTTTCGCTTTTTAACGATTTTTTGAAGAAAAAATTGACTTTGTCAGGCAATATCTTTAAAACCAATGTTTTCACCTTCGGTTTTACTCCTTTACCTGAAGCTCTATTCTATTGGGAAAAAGATAAGCTATCAACGATGAAAATCCATGGTAAAATGGAAAAGTTATAGGCGATCAAGTAAATACAGCCAAGTCGCGCAATGCCTCTGCACGGGTATATTTTATGCATGTTATACCCGTAAATGGGCTTGCATCTACTGCGCTGCCAATGTGCTGCTACTGCAGCTGTTTAGGTATTGGTACAATATGCATAGAATGTACCGTATAGCGGCATTGCGCGATTTGGCTTAATTTACATGATCGCCTATAACTTTTCCATTTTACCATGGATTTTCTTCGTTGATAGCTTATTTTTTTGGTAATAAAATGGAGCTTCACGCAAAGGAGTAAAACCGAAGGTGAAAACATTGGTTTTAAAGATATTGTCTGACAAAGTCAATTTTTTCTTCAAAAAATCGTTAAAAAGCGAAAAAATTCAAATTGAATCGTCAATATTTCAGAAACTATAAGAGTTAGGAAAAAATGTTATAGGAGCCATGAAAAGTTAATTTTATTTTCTTTCGTTTTGTGTTAGCCCAAGGAAGATAGCACACTGTGTTAAAGAGGCATACAGGATTAAGTGGACCAATTGGCCAAATAACGGTAAATTGCCGATATCTCAAAAACCTTCCCATAGAATTAAAAATGAACCAGATTTTCGGAATCAGCGACCGATTTTACATATAGATAGGATGGTCGCGCTTAGAGTATTTTTTGGCTGTAGAGCAGTGTAATTTCCCTTGAAAATAACGTTTAATTTTTTCGGATATCTTCTTTAGTACCTGAGATATTGTTATTTTAATTTCATTAACTTGCTAAAAAAATAAAAAAGTTTAAAATTTCCTATAGCAAAGTTAATGAACTTAAAATAACAATATCTCTAAAACTACACGTAGCATCGAAAATCTGACTTCAGATTCAGATTCACCGTATCGGAAACCTTCAGAAAAGTAAAGTTTTATCTCTATTTGAAATTCAACCTAAATTTACAGTTTCCACTATGTATGGCAGCAGCAGCGAAAAATGGGCGTGGCTCGCCAGACCTGTAAAGTGCAAGTACCAGTACAAGTACAAGTACCAGTACCTCAGTACTTCGAAATTCCAGTACAAGTACAAGTACTTTAATACTTGTACTTGAATTTTACAATTACAAGTACTCTACTGATAAGTACTTTTTAAGTACGTACACATTTCTATGTTTTTGTTTTGCTTTTTTGAATGTTTTGATTGAAATAAAAATTTGAAATCAAAATGAACTGAGCTGATATTTTTTTGTTTGAAAAAATCTGAAATAGTTTGTCAAAAAGTGCTTGCATATACATTGATAAGTACTTGTACTTGTACTTGGAATTTCCAAGTATAAGTACTGTGGTACTCGTACTTCGAATTTCTAAGTACAAGTACTGTGGTACTTGTACTTATTTGGTACTTAGTACCAGTGTCTACTGAGTATTTTACAGGTCTGTGGCTCGCCCATTTTCGTCATGAGACATTACTTTACCTTTAAATACCCTATGAAAAGTTTTAGACCGATATCTTAACTGTAACTATTTTATTCCTCAAAACTGAATTTTGAACCATAGTGCTATGGTCCCATGGACAATATTACTCAGTATGACCCATGGATTCGGAAACTGGATGTGCCTTTTGAACAATACATTTGACCCACCCTAATATGTACATATATTTCTATGTAAACATATTTACTTGATCTGTATTAATGTATAGATAAAATAAAGTTCGTGACTATATATTCATTGAATTTTGATTTTGAGAATTTGTTCATTTAGTATGGGGGCCCGTAGTTATTTTGACCCCGGGCCCGGATTTTCTCTCGGCGGCCCTGGGTGATATGTATGTATATAACGTGTGATGTAGGACACGGTACACTTAATTATTTTCCAACCACTGTTTAGAACATTTTGGTGTTTCGCTGCTTGTGAATACGTCATACATACGCCGGGGTCTTTTATCTTTGGGGTTTTTTTTTTTCCGGCACTGATTTTTCCCTTTTTGGGTTTTCCTATATGTATGTATATATGTATGTCGGTGCACAGCAATGATTTGCCAACAGGTGGCGATTTCCTGTTGTTGTGGTACCAATGATTTGATGATTTGCTGGTGTAGTTGTGGTTTAACAAAAGGTACCGCAGGGCCAAAGTAACGTGAAGAACCAAGTTGCCAATTTGATGTGGAAATGATTCCCACTAAAACTCTAGAAATGATGATTCGATAGGGCACTTTGCACAACCATATATGTATGCAAATGAGTACTTATGAAGTTGAAAGTCTGTTATTTTTTTCCTATAATCGCGTACAAAATCTCTTTTAATTTCCGTCACAAATAATACCAATACTAGAATGCACGGTTAGGCAGTGGTGTTTTGATCGGGCCGTATTCCGCACTTCTTCCTGATATTTTCTTGTTAACACAATTATGGACCCTTTGAAAGTTTTTACATATACACTCTTTTTTTGTATTTTTGAGTCCACATAAAATATTTTTATACGTCTATCGAATTTTTCCCAATAACGCATGTTACAATATAAGCGTGGATTGTATAATAATCGATGTTAAATTAACTTAAAAAATGTTTATTAGTGTACAAACGAAATACGTTCAATCCACATCAGGGCTTCGATTCGAACTTCCCTTTTCAACTCCTACCACTGTACTAAAAAAATTTTGCGCGTTTTCTAATTCGGTACGACGAAGAGTCGTCGGTGCATTATGAAATATGAAAATTTTGACAACTCAATAATTCTGACGAACTTTACATAAAGGAAGTATTTATACGCAATAAAACGTAATGAAAGTCTAATGCCTTACATTAATAAATTTAGCTGTTCAACTTATTGTTTTACATTGAAAATTTATGATCTAAGCAAAAGAAAGCCTTTAATTGTGACTTAAAAATTGTAATGTGGCAGCAACTAGCCTTCTGCAGGGACGGTCGGTGGCGTTTTTATAATACTTTAGTCGCTGATATCGCATCGACATTTTCACGTCAACGAAAAGACGCTGTCGCAACATCGCGCCGCCTCGCCTCGATTTGTCTCCAGCGTAAAAGTGGCGTCACTGCCGCTTGTTCAGTGGCGTGATTTTACAGTTATTTGGCACGGTATATATATTGAGACGGTAATGCCAGTAGGCGGAAATGTCAAATACTGCTTATGTCACAGGACCAATAAAGCAGCGAACAACCAAACAAACAGCTGCGCCAATTGCAAAAGGAAATGACGTATGAGGACCTGATACTTTTTTCTAAAACCGAAAGAAATATGGCGGCCAGCGAACTGACATGACCTTTTAATTGGATCATGGTTATTTGGGTGTCTAAATCATGGTATGACGCTAGAAATAACACAAGCGAGATGGAATGTGGTTGTCATGACACACAAAAAAAAAATTACCAAAACTTTCCGAATAAAATGCCTCAAGCATTTTTCCCATGAAACTATCTCAAAAAAGTCGATTTTATTCGTGCCCTAGTAAATTTGCTACTGTAAAATTCTATTAGTATTTGCTGGGAGTATTAATAGACATTAGGGATATTCGCTATTGTAGGGAGATATCACTTCACTAAACACTAATTGTGAACTAACCTTAATCTTTAAGCTATTACCTAAAAATGCAACCCTGCAACTGTAGATAAGATTAGTTAAGTTGAAAAAAATGAAGAGGCGCGTACAGAATTATCCTGATCATCGGCGCGAGAAGATTGTTAAGGAACAAAATAAATTAAAAGCTTTGTGTAAGAAATAAAAATATAATATAATAAAGTGCAGGAACTGAAATCTTTAAATGGCGACCGGAGGCGTTCCCGCAAAAACAGCGGTCATGAAAATAGGGCAAATCGCCTTAATCATTTCTTTAAATAAAATGTTGAACTTTCTAACAAATTAAATCGTGGTTGATGGTGGTGGTGCTAAGTGAAAAAAATACATAAGTCTAAGAACTAAAGTGTGGTAAAAATGTAAAACAAAAAATATCAAAAAAAAAATATATAAAACATAAAACAATCAAAAAAAGTATAAAATACGGAAAATCCAAAAAAAAAAAACAAAAACATTTCAAAAACTACAAAAAAATCATAAAATCAGAAAAATCAAAAAATACAAAAGCCAAAAAAATTATTAATTCAAATATATGTATATCTGAAAACTGTAAAAACATAATGTGCATATGGGTGAACAAGCACGAAAAACAATCATCATAAATACAGACATATGTGAGCGTATTACAGGTGCCAACAAATAAAAAATTTCAAACAGTTTAAAAATGTCTGGGTACAGTATCGGCCATTAAATAGCTATCACACACCGAAGAAAAAACAAAAAAAAAAAGAGAAACAGTTAAATTCTATGCCGTACGAAAAGAAAAACCCACAAATATACATATACAGTTTATAACCACGCCACCACGATTTAAGTACATATATATAATACATAAGAATTGGCAACGGTGAATGTACAGCTATGTATGTACATATATGCATGTACTACGTACAATTTAATATGCACATAACTGGCGGATCATAGCGCTCAAGGAGTTCTCACTGGTTGCATTCCTGGATATAGAGGGTGCATTCAACAACGTTACACCATCGGCAATAACTGGAGCTCCGACGAGGCTAGGTGTTGATCTGAGGATGGTTGCGTTGATAAAACAGTTGCTGGTACATAGGGAGGTTCGTGCTGAATGGGCCGGGGTGTCAGTTTCTAGATACGCCAATAGAGGTACGCCACAGGGTGGGGTTCTCTCCCCACTTTTATGGGTGGCCACGATTAACGAGCTGTTGTCCGTCTTGGAGGAGGATGGCAGCGTTAAAGTTGTAGCATATGCGGATGATCTTGCACTTATAGTTAGTGGCAAGTTTCCACAGATGCTATGCGATATTATGCAAAGTAAACTTAGACTGGTGGATCACTGGTCTAGAAACAAAGGCTTGGGGATCAACCCAGCCAAAACTGAACTGGTACTGTTTACCAGGAGGTATAAACTTCCTGCTTTGCAACTGCCAGTTCTTGCTAATACTACCCTAAAATTAGGGACTATGGCAAAGTTCTTGGGGGTAATTTGGGACAAAAAATTGTCTTGGGCCCCTAACTCTGTGGAACGTGTTAAAAAGGCAATGGTTGCCCTCTACAGTTGTAGAGGAGCCGTTGCGCGTAATTGGGGTTTGTCACCTAGAGTGTCGCTGTGGCTTTACACCGCTGTGATTAGACCAATCCTGTTATACGGGGTTCTGGTGTGGTGGAAATGTCTTGAAAAGAGTTCAACCCTTCTTACATTTCAAAAGGTGCAAAGAAGCGCGCTGATTTGTGTTGGTAGCGCGCTGCGCACCACACCCAAGGAGGCTCTGGACACATTATTTAATGTCCTGCCGATTGACCTGATGGGTAGGCAATGCGCACTGTTTTCGGCACTGCGCTTAAGGGAACTTCCGGGGTGGAAGGTAAATGTAGGTGGTCACGCTGAGATCCTTAGCATTCCTTTGACGAGTGCAACGGACTACTGTGCACCGACCACCATTCGCGGGAGGAACTTCGATGTTGTTATTCCGGATAGGGAGTTTTGGTCCAATGGACCTCCGGATTTGCCGGGCGCCCTCCATATTTATACTGATGGTTCGAAGCTGAATGGTAAGGTGGGTGGTGGAGTTTTCGTAGCCCAGACGGGTACGAAACTCTCCTTTAACCTTCCGGATCATTGCAGCGTATTCCAGGCAGAGGTTGCTGCCATTCAAGAGGCGGTGGACTATCTTCGTAAAGGAGTCCTCATGCACGACAATATTTACATTTGTTCAGATAGTCAGGCTGCGCTGAAGGCGATTGGGTCTGCTACTTGCAAATCCAGGACTGTGGAGGGTTGTCGCAAATCTCTTGACGAGATGGCTACGCAGGCTTCTCTAACGCTGGTATGGGTGCCTGGACACTGCAATATACCAGGCAATGAGATGGCAGACGAACTTGCAAGAGGGGGCACATCTGCTCCGCTTTCGCCATCTTGGAAGGGTTTAAGAATGCCGCTCGCTACATGCAAGCTCAACATTAAGGAATTTTTCCGTGCAGAAGCGGGTGCTAGATGGAAACGCCTTAGCACCTGCATTCATTCCAGACTCGTATGGCTTGATTGGGATGCGAGACGTACTAAAGGGCTACTTCTTCTAAAGAGGAAAGACCTGGCGCTCACTGTTGGCCTGATTACGGGCCACATCATTATCGGCAGACATGCTGAGAGATTGGGCGCTCCTTTTCATGACTTCTGTAGGAGCTGTAGGGATGAGGAGGAGCCTGAAACTGTAGAGCATTTGATGTGTGAATGTCCCGCGCTGTGGACTAAGAGGCTAAAATTTCTGGGGGCACCCCACTTTTCTGGCCTCGGCGATTTGGCCGATTTAGAGCCTGTAAAAATCCTGAGATTCGCTGAATCCACTTTCTGGTTCGAGTAGGGGTTTAGATCCTTGTGGTATCACAATGGGTCCTTATGGGCCTAAGTGTGTTGGTGTGTACCAACAGCCACTATTACCTAACCTAACCTAGGCGAAATGTGCGGTTGTGGGACGAAAGTAGCGGCACATAGTTAAGACGGCAAAGTAACGACTCGGTGATAACGGCGTTTTTCTTGAACATGGCGAAGGTACAGCATAACCAATATCCAGTGTGGCAGACCGGAATGGCGCAATGTATGTAGTTATTATATAGACATAGAACCATATTTATGTATACATATTTAACTTAGTATATTATTTACATTTCAACTTTAATATACATATGTAAACGCACATACATATGTATGTATACATAATTTTTGCGGTTGCATTTACATACCTTTTGAATCATATACTTAAATTTTTCTTCATATTTTTTAAACGCATACATAAGTATGTATACATACATCGTGCGCAGAGAGTTCAAAGCGCTCTTAAAAGATTTGATTTTAATTACTTTTCAATATACCTTTTTACGCATCAGCAACATCAAATTTAATATTGTTTCTTAAATATGTATGCTTATATAAATCAGAAGAAGAGAACATTAATACAAAATCACTGAAATGAAATTTATCAAAACTTTCAAATCTCAACTTATGTCATTTTTTCAAATAAGCTACATAGTGTGTAGTACATACCCTGCAGCGAAAGTTCAAACTAGTCAGCCAACCTACCAGTTAACTGACTAGATAAATTATGGGAGTTGCCCAACTAGATTCATAGGGGACAAATTGAGATTAGTTATGAAACAAGAAGTTTTGCCAAAAAAAGGGTTTTAAATTAAAAACGAATGTATCCGGGGTTTCTGGAGGTTGCAATGAACAGGTATGCAGTAAAAGTAAAGCAACTTCTTTATTGTTGTTGTAGTATTCGAACCCTGCGTAGTAGGCCCCTTCTAGATTTAGTTGGTTGCAAATTGTTAGATCATTAAATCAGGTGAATGCCACAAATATAACATAGTTTGAGATGTTAATATAGCCCTGTATATTAGATACTACTTCAGCCATAGAAAAAAGTACATGATATGTTTGTATAAAGTCAGAAAATCATCAATAGAAATGTCAAGCTTAGAATGGTCAACGTGTTACATATTCACAATGTTAATGTTGATTTTCCTAAATATTTAATATGCAAGATCACAATCTAATGTGCCTGAATTCTTTAATTTAAATATCATACTCTAATAACTAAATAAATGTATTAGAAACTTTATTTTGCAATTTTTATTTTCATTGGAGTAGCATGTAATACTAGTCAGTCAACTGGTATAGTTCTGATATCTACACTGACTAGTCAGCAAATTGGTATGATGCTGGTGTGTATACTGACTAGTCAGTCAAGTGGTATGATGCTGGTGTGGATACTGACTAGTCAGTCAAGTGGTATGACTCTGGTGTGGATACTGACAATTGCCATTTCCTAGGTCATCACCGTGTTAAAAATACCAGTTGCTAATATGGAAAAAAGATAGATGGCTGACTAGTTGAGCTGTATGGCCAACTAGTTATCAATTAGTTTACAACTAGTTGATTTCGCTGCAGGGTACCTAATGTATAGCAATAAGAAACATACATACATAAAATATATTTGCACACATACATATGAACATATATGACACACTTTTTAGTTGGAGCTGTTGGATTACAGTGCCTTGCAAAATTTTCTTACAATTTTTTTGAAACTTTACCAATCGAAACTTTTCGAAACCTGAACTACATTTGGATCTATTTTTGGGAAATCTTGGAACAAACAACAAACTTTAATTCGAATTTTAACTATTCTGGAACCTCTATGCCTACATACAGAAATAAAATACTTCTTGGAAAATTCAGTGGAAAAACGTTTAATACATATTGGTTTGCGATACTTGTTCTCGTTTTGTATACATACGTATAGTACCTTTACAGTGTGCGCAACAATTTCAATACCAGATTTTTTTTTGCAATATTAATGTCTTACAGAGTGCGTAACAATTTCGATACCAGGTTGGTGCAATTCATATTTTTGATACTACAATACAATACTTCTCACTTACAGTGTGTGCAACAATTTAGATACCACTTTTGCAATACATATCAGCTGGAAGCAAATTCATTACTTTTTCATAACAAATACAACTCTAAAGAAAATTGTTGTGCCTAAATTTGTCAAATACAGTGCCTAAATAATTTTTAATCAAATTATTGATCAATTGCCATCGGAGTGACCTTCGACATACATACAATTTTTTTCTTAACCATACAAAAATTTTTTGTGAACAAATTTATAAATATTTTTTTGAATTTTGCCAAACTTGAAAAAAAATCGAGCTACCGAGCATTGCCATAGATGTCAGACTCTGAAAAAGACTTTGAAGACGCGAGTTCAGTAGATCTTTCCGAAACCCAAAATACAGCGAGAGGTACACTAACTTTTGATGCGGATTTTTTAGGGTTCGACGACGAATCAAGCAGCACGAACATTTCAGTTAATGCAATTCAAAATCTAGAAAGCAACGAGTCAAATATGGCAACGCCGGAGCAAAAGAGAGCGGCTATAGGGCTCTGGGCTTCGATCATACGTGAGAATTACAGTGGTGATCCACTTTCGCTTTCATCGTTTATAGATAAAATAAATTTGATCGAAGACCTAGCTGATAGTTCGTTAACAACAACATTAATCGCTTTTCTAAAATCTAAGCTTGAAGGCAAAGCGCGCGAATCTTTACCAACGCAAATAGATACAGTTAGTCAAATAAAAGATGCACTCTGCAATAAAATCAGACCAGACAACTCGAAAGTTGTTGCCGGCAAAATCGCGGCATTAAAAGTAAACAACAACAACTATGCGGAATTTGCAAAACAAGTAGAAGATCTTTCCGACTCATTAGAACGTTCACTAATCATTGAAGGCATGACGCAAGCTAAAGCTCATGAAATGGCCGTTGAGCAAACTATAAAAGTATGTAGATTGAACAGTCGTTCGGATATGGTCAAATCTATCCTGGCTTCGACCACTTTTACCGACTCTAAAGACGTTGTAGCAAAAATGATAGTAGAAAAAGATAACGAGGTTAAGGAAAGACAAGTGCTGTCATTTCGATCACGACCAATTCGATCGAACGGTTACAGAGGAAATTTTAGAAACAACAACAATTTTAGGTACAACAACAATAATTTCAGAAACAATGGCACGACAAGCAGGTACAACAGCAATTCAAATTATAGAGGCAATTACAACAACAATAGGAGAAACAATCAGTTTAACAACAGACCGAACAATTACAACAACTCTATAAGACCTAACGCGTCAAATAGAAATAACAACAATACTGTGCGTTCAAACAATAGAAATGCAGCTAACGTGCGTAATTTAAACGCGGAAGCCCCTCAGACGCGAACACTGAGGGAGCAGGATCAAGCAATTTAACTCCATTAAAATCTATTTACAGTTTGAATTTAAGTTACGCTGACTTCATCGAGATAGACTGCAGCGACTCTAACCAGACATGTTCATTTCTAGTAGATACTCAGGCAGACATTTCTTTAATAAAAATTTCCAGTTTAAATGTAAATTCCGCAATAGACGACAGTAATATTATTAACATAACAGGAGTAACTTCGGACACAATTACGACTTTGGGCATTTTAAAAACAAATTTGATAATTAATAATATTTTTATCTCGCATACGCTTCATGTAGTTAGCGAAAGTTTTAACATACCAGCGGACGGAATAGTGGGAAAAGATTTTTTGAAATTAAACAAATGCATAATCAAGTATGCAAAAGATACAATACAAATTGGTCATGGAGTAGAAAGGGTTAATGTTTCCGTTGTTCATGGCACAAAATCGGACGGCTTAGTTGTTCCACCTAGGTGCCAAGTTTATCGCATTTTTGATTTGGGTAATTCCAAAAATCCAGTTTTTGTAGACTCTCACGAAATATCAGACGGTGTTTTACAGCCAAATTGCATAGTCGACACTAAAAATCCAGTTTTGAAATTAATTAATACCACGGACGAAGTAAAGTACATAAAAAACATCAACATTAAAACAGAAGATATCAATAATTTTAACGTTTACAAAATTAACAAAGCATCTGATAAGCCAGAACGATTAGAAGAACTAAAGTCAATTTTAGAGAAACAAATGCCCTCCTACGCAAAAGACCAACTACTTAATTTAAAAATTAAATTTTTGAAATACGCTGATGTATTTGCCCTTAAGACGGACTTAATGACTTTGAACAATTTCTATGAACAGAAACTTAGACTCTCGGACAAAACACCAGTTTACATTAAAAACTACAGATTACCTTATTCACAACGCGAAGAAATTAACCAACAAGTTGACAACCTACTAAAAAATGACTTGATTGAACAAAGCTTTTCTAATTACAATAGCCCATTAATATTAGTGCCAAAGAAAGACCCAACCGGACAGAAATCGTATCGCATGTGTGTTGATTTTAGAGCAGTAAACAAGAAACTCATAGCAGATAAATTCCCACTGGCAAGAGTAGATGACATTTTGGATAATTTAGGTCGCGCAAAATATTTCTCCACATTGGACTTGTATTCAGGTTTCCATCAAATTCCGTTACACGAAGCTTCCAGAGACATTACCCCATTCAGCACTGATCGCGGTGCTTTTCGTTGGAAAGTTTTACCATTTGGTCTAAACGTTGCTCCAAATTCTTTTTCGAGAATGATGTCGATTGCTTTTTCAGGAGTTTCTCCCAACCAAGCTTTTTTGTATGTCGATGACGTGATAGTCATTGGGTGTAGTGAAGCGCACCATCTCACAAATTTGGAAAAAGTCTTTGAAACATGCAAGAAGTTTAATCTACGATTGAATCCAACAAAATGCAATTTTATGCGTTCGGAAGTCACATTCCTCGGACCAGTGGCGTAGCTAGAGAATTTTTCGAGGGGGGGGGGGTCACAGCCAATGTAAAATAATTTACCAAAATTAAAATTACCAAAAAAAAACTACAATTTTTTTTACAAATGATAAAAATCGCTAGCTTAGAATGCAAATTGTGTAAGTCCTTTTTTAAAACTTTGTAGGAGAGACAAAAAACAAAAAAGAAAAAAAAATTCGAAATGAAAAAAAATTTCACTTGAAAGAGTTTTTAGTGCTTAGCACGAAATTTTTATTTTTAATTCAATTTTTAATTGTTGGGGTAAGTGGAAAAAAATTCAACAACTATTTACAGCGAAGGTTGAGTGTATAGCTATTTCACGAAAAACCATTTTCGATCATCAGCACTCTTTTCGGAAGTGGATGCACCGGGGATTGAACCCGAGTCCATTCCAACTTCAGCCGCAATGACCCAACGGATAAACACACTCGGCCATTGAGACTCTGTGCAAGCTGTTGGATTTTCCCCACTTTTGCCTTTTTCATTTTCAACATTAACGTTAGTGTGTATATGCTTTTGCATATATTCTCCACAAACGTGCTGAATTTTTGTTGTAGGCAGTTCGCAATGAACATTGTTGTTGGTATTTATTTTATGTATATACCAAACAACGTTAACAATTTTACTTGAAAGAGTTTTTAGTGCTTAGCACGAAATTTTTATTTTTAAGTCAATTTTTAATTGTTGGGGTAAGTGGAAAAAAAATTCAACAACTATTTACAGCGAAGGTTGAGTGTATAGCTATTTCACGAAAAACCATTTTCGATCATCAGCACTCTTTTCGGAAGTGGATGCACCGGGGATTGAACCCGAGTCCATTCCAACTTCAGCCGCAATGACCCAACGGATAAACACACTCGGCCATTGAGACTCTGTGCAAGCTGTTGGATTTTCCCCACTTTTGCCTTTTTCATTTTCAACATTAACGTTAGTGTGTATATGCTTTTGCATATATTCTCCACAAACGTGCTGAATTTTTGTTGTAGGCAGTTCGCAATGAACATTGTTGTTGGTATTTATTTTATGTATATATACGTTAACAATTTTACTTGAAAGAGTTTTTAGTGCTTAGCACGAAATTTTTATTTTTAATTCAATTTTTAATTGTTGGGGTAAGTGGAAAAAAATTCAACAACTATTTACAGCGAAGGTTGAGTGTATAGCTATTTCACGAAAAACCATTTTCGATCATCAGCACTCTTTTCGGAAGTGGATGCACCGGGGATTGAACCCGAGTCCATTCCAACTTCAGCCGCAATGACCCAACGGATAAACACACTCGGCCATTGAGACTCTGTGCAAGCTGTTGGATTTTCCCCACTTTTGCCTTTTTCATTTTCAACATTAACGTTAGTGTGTATATGCTTTTGCATATATTCTCCACAAACGTGCTGAATTTTTGTTGTAGGCAGTTCGCAATGAACATTGTTGTTGGTATTTATTTTATGTATATATACGTTAACAATTTTACTTGAAAGAGTTTTTAGTGCTTAGCACGAAATTTTTATTTTTAATTCAATTTTTAATTGTTGGGGTAAGTGGAAAAAAATTCAACAACTATTTACAGCGAAGGTTGAGTGTATAGCTATTTCACGAAAAACCATTTTCGATCATCAGCACTCTTTTCGGAAGTGGATGCACCGGGGATTGAACCCGAGTCCATTCCAACTTCAGCCGCAATGACCCAACGGATAAACACACTCGGCCATTGAGACTCTGTGCAAGCTGTTGGATTTTCCCCACTTTTGCCTTTTTCATTTTCAACATTAACGTTAGTGTGTATATGCTTTTGCATATATTCTCCACAAACGTGCTGAATTTTTGTTGTAGGCAGTTCGCAATGAACATTGTTGTTGGTATTTATTTTATGTATATACCAAACAACGTTAACAATTTTACTTGAAAGAGTTTTTAGTGCTTAGCACGAAATTTTTATTTTTAATTTAATTTTTAATTGTTGGGGTAAGTGGAAAAAAATTCAACAACTATTTACAGCGAAGGTTGAGTGTATAGCTATTTCACGAAAAACCATTTTCGATCATCAGCACTCTTTTCGGAAGTGGATGCACCGGGGATTGAACCCGAGTCCATTCCAACTTCAGCCGCAATGACCCAACGGATAAACACACTCGGCCATTGAGACTCTGTGCAAGCTGTTGGATTTTCCCCACTTTTGCCTTTTTCATTTTCAACATTAACGTTAGTGTGTATATGCTTTTGCATATATTCTCCACAAACGTGCTGAATTTTTGTTGTAGGCAGTTCGCAATGAACATTGTTGTTGGTATTTATTTTATGTATATATACGTTAACAATTTTACTTGAAAGAGTTTTTAGTGCTTAGCACGAAATTTTTATTTTTAATTCAATTTTTAATTGTTGGGGTAAGTGGAAAAAAATTCAACAACTATTTACAGCGAAGGTTGAGTGTATAGCTATTTCACGAAAAACCATTTTCGATCATCAGCACTCTTTTCGGAAGTGGATGCACCGGGGATTGAACCCGAGTCCATTCCAACTTCAGCCGCAATGACCCAACGGATAAACACACTCGGCCATTGAGACTCTGTGCAAGCTGTTGGATTTTCCCCACTTTTGCCTTTTTCATTTTCAACATTAACGTTAGTGTGTATATGCTTTTGCATATATTCTCCACAAACGTGCTGAATTTTTGTTGTAGGCAGTTCGCAATGAACATTGTTGTTGGTATTTATTTTATGTATATACCAAACAACGTTAACAATTTTACTTGAAAGAGTTTTTAGTGCTTAGCAAGAAATTTTTATTTTTAATTCAATTTTTAATTGTTGGGGTAAGTGGAAAAAAATTCAACAACTATTTACAGCGAAGGTTGAGTGTATAGCTATTTCACGAAAAACCATTTTCGATCATCAGCACTCTTTTCGGAAGTGGATGCACCGGGGATTGAACCCGAGTCCCGATTTTTTTTCCACTTACCCCAACAATTAAAAATTGAATTAAAAATAAAAATTTCGTGCTAAGCACTAAAAACTCTTTCAAGTAAAATTGTTAACGTTGTTTGGTATATACATAAAATAAATACCAACAACAATGTTCATTGCGAACTGCCTACAACAAAAATTCAGCACGTTTGTGGAGAATATATGCAAAAGCATATACACACTAACGTTAATGTTGAAAATGAAAAAGGCAAAAGTGGGGAAAATCCAACAGCTTGCACAGAGTCTCAATGGCCGAGTGTGTTTATCCGTTGGGTCATTGCGGCTGAAGTTGGAATGGACTCGGGTTCAATCCCCGGTGCATCCACTTCCGAAAAGAGTGCTGATGATCGAAAATGGTTTTTCGTGAAATAGCTATACACTCAACCTTCGCTGTAAATAGTTGTTGAATTTTTTTCCACTTACCCCAACAATTAAAAATTGAATTAAAAATAAAAATTTCGTGCTAAGCACTAAAAACTCTTTCAAGTAAAATTGTTAACGTTGTTTGGTATATACATAAAATAAATACCAACAACAATGTTCATTGCGAACTGCCTACAACAAAAATTCAGCACGTTTGTGGAGAATATATGCAAAAGCATATACACACTAACGTTAATGTTGAAAATGAAAAAGGCAAAAGTGGGGAAAATCCAACAGCTTGCACAGAGTCTCAATGGCCGAGTGTGTTTATCCGTTGGGTCATTGCGGCTGAAGTTGGAATGGACTCGGGTTCAATCCCCGGTGCATCCACTTCCGAAAAGAGTGCTGATGATCGAAAATGGTTTTTCGTGAAATAGCTATACACTCAACCTTCGCTGTAAATAGTTGTTGAATTTTTTTCCACTTACCCCAACAATTAAAAATTGAATTAAAAATAAAAATTTCGTGCTAAGCACTAAAAACTCTTTCAAGTAAAATTGTTAACGTTGTTTGGTATATACATAAAATAAATACCAACAACAATGTTCATTGCGAACTGCCTACAACAAAAATTCAGCACGTTTGTGGAGAATATATGCAAAAGCATATACAACCTAACGTTAATGTTGAAAATGAAAAAGGCAAAAGTGGGGAAAATCCAACAGCTTGCACAGAGTCTCAATGGCCGAGTGTGTTTATCCGTTGGGTCATTGCGGCTGAAGTTGGAATGGACTCGGGTTCAATCCCCGGTGCATCCACTTCCGAAAAGAGTGCTGATGATCGAAAATGGTTTTTCGTGAAATAGCTATACACTCAACCTTCGCTGTAAATAGTTGTTGAATTTTTTTCCACTTACCCCAACAATTAAAAATTGAATTAAAAATAAAAATTTCGTGCTAAGCACTAAAAACTCTTTCAAGTAAAATTGTTAACGTTGTTTGGTATATACATAAAATAAATACCAACAACAATGTTCATTGCGAACTGCCTACAACAAAAATTCAGCACGTTTGTGGAGAATATATGCAAAAGCATATACACACTAACGTTAATGTTGAAAATGAAAAAGGCAAAAGTGGGGAAAATCCAACAGCTTGCACAGAGTCTCAATGGCCGAGTGTGTTTATCCGTTGGGTCATTGCGGCTGAAGTTGGAATGGACTCGGGTTCAATCCCCGGTGCATCCACTTCCGAAAAGAGTGCTGATGATCGAAAATGGTTTTTCGTGAAATAGCTATACACTCAACCTTCGCTGTAAATAGTTGTTGAATTTTTTTCCACTTACCCCAACAATTAAAAATTGAATTAAAAATAAAAATTTCGTGCTAAGCACTAAAAACTCTTTCAAGTAAAATTGTTAACGTTGTTTGGTATATACATAAAATAAATACCAACAACAATGTTCATTGCGAACTGCCTACAACAAAAATTCAGCACGTTTGTGGAGAATATATGCAAAAGCATATACACACTAACGTTAATGTTGAAAATGAAAAAGGCAAAAGTGGGGAAAATCCAACAGCTTGCACAGAGTCTCAATGGCCGAGTGTGTTTATCCGTTGGGTCATTGCGGCTGAAGTTGGAATGGACTCGGGTTCAATCCCCGGTGCATCCACTTCCGAAAAGAGTGCTGATGATCGAAAATGGTTTTTCGTGAAATAGCTATACACTCAACCTTCGCTGTAAATAGTTGTTGAATTTTTTTCCACTTACCCCAACAATTAAAAATTGAATTAAAAATAAAAATTTCGTGCTAAGCACTAAAAACTCTTTCAAGTAAAATTGTTAACGTTGTTTGGTATATACATAAAATAAATACCAACAACAATGTTCATTGCGAACTGCCTACAACAAAAATTCAGCACGTTTGTGGAGAATATATGCAAAAGCATATACACACTAACGTTAATGTTGAAAATGAAAAAGGCAAAAGTGGGGAAAATCCAACAGCTTGCACAGAGTCTCAATGGCCGAGTGTGTTTATCCGTTGGGTCATTGCGGCTGAAGTTGGAATGGACTCGGGTTCAATCCCCGGTGCATCCACTTCCGAAAAGAGTGCTGATGATCGAAAATGGTTTTTCGTGAAATAGCTATACACTCAACCTTCGCTGTAAATAGTTGTTGAATTTTTTTCCACTTACCCCAACAATTAAAAATTGAATTAAAAATAAAAATTTCGTGCTAAGCACTAAAAACTCTTTCAAGTAAAATTGTTAACGTTGTTTGGTATATACATAAAATAAATACCAACAACAATGTTCATTGCGAACTGCCTACAACAAAAATTCAGCACGTTTGTGGAGAATATATGCAAAAGCATATACACACTAACGTTAATGTTGAAAATGAAAAAGGCAAAAGTGGGGAAAATCCAACAGCTTGCACAGAGTCTCAATGGCCGAGTGTGTTTATCCGTTGGGTCATTGCGGCTGAAGTTGGAATGGACTCGGGTTCAATCCCCGGTGCATCCACTTCCGAAAAGAGTGCTGATGATCGAAAATGGTTTTTCGTGAAATAGCTATACACTCAACCTTCGCTGTAAATAGTTGTTGAATTTTTTTCCACTTACCCCAACAATTAAAAATTGAATTAAAAATAAAAATTTCGTGCTAAGCACTAAAAACTCTTTCAAGTAAAATTGTTAACGTTGTTTGGTATATACATAAAATAAATACCAACAACAATGTTCATTGCGAACTGCCTACAACAAAAATTCAGCACGTTTGTGGAGAATATATGCAAAAGCATATACAACCTAACGTTAATGTTGAAAATGAAAAAGGCAAAAGTGGGGAAAATCCAACAGCTTGCACAGAGTCTCAATGGCCGAGTGTGTTTATCCGTTGGGTCATTGCGGCTGAAGTTGGAATGGACTCGGGTTCAATCCCCGGTGCATCCACTTCCGAAAAGAGTGCTGATGATCGAAAATGGTTTTTCGTGAAATAGCTATACACTCAACCTTCGCTGTAAATAGTTGTTGAATTTTTTTCCACTTACCCCAACAATTAAAAATTGAATTAAAAATAAAAATTTCGTGCTAAGCACTAAAAACTCTTTCAAGTAAAATTGTTAACGTTGTTTGGTATATACATAAAATAAATACCAACAACAATGTTCATTGCGAACTGCCTACAACAAAAATTCAGCACGTTTGTGGAGAATATATGCAAAAGCATATACACACTAACGTTAATGTTGAAAATGAAAAAGGCAAAAGTGGGGAAAATCCAACAGCTTGCACAGAGTCTCAATGGCCGAGTGTGTTTATCCGTTGGGTCATTGCGGCTGAAGTTGGAATGGACTCGGGTTCAATCCCCGGTGCATCCACTTCCGAAAAGAGTGCTGATGATCGAAAATGGTTTTTCGTGAAATAGCTATACACTCAACCTTCGCTGTAAATAGTTGTTGAATTTTTTTCCACTTACCCCAACAATTAAAAATTGAATTAAAAATAAAAATTTCGTGCTAAGCACTAAAAACTCTTTCAAGTAAAATTGTTAACGTTGTTTGGTATATACATAAAATAAATACCAACAACAATGTTCATTGCGAACTGCCTACAACAAAAATTCAGCACGTTTGTGGAGAATATATGCAAAAGCATATACACACTAACGTTAATGTTGAAAATGAAAAAGGCAAAAGTGGGGAAAATCCAACAGCTTGCACAGAGTCTCAATGGCCGAGTGTGTTTATCCGTTGGGTCATTGCGGCTGAAGTTGGAATGGACTCGGGTTCAATCCCCGGTGCATCCACTTCCGAAAAGAGTGCTGATGATCGAAAATGGTTTTTCGTGAAATAGCTATACACTCAACCTTCGCTGTAAATAGTTGTTGAATTTTTTTCCACTTACCCCAACAATTAAAAATTGAATTAAAAATAAAAATTTCGTGCTAAGCACTAAAAACTCTTTCAAGTAAAATTGTTAACGTTGTTTGGTATATACATAAAATAAATACCAACAACAATGTTCATTGCGAACTGCCTACAACAAAAATTCAGCACGTTTGTGGAGAATATATGCAAAAGCATATACACACTAACGTTAATGTTGAAAATGAAAAAGGCAAAAGTGGGGAAAATCCAACAGCTTGCACAGAGTCTCAATGGCCGAGTGTGTTTATCCGTTGGGTCATTGCGGCTGAAGTTGGAATGGACTCGGGTTCAATCCCCGGTGCATCCACTTCCGAAAAGAGTGCTGATGATCGAAAATGGTTTTTCGTGAAATAGCTATACACTCAACCTTCGCTGTAAATAGTTGTTGAATTTTTTTCCACTTACCCCAACAATTAAAAATTGAATTAAAAATAAAAATTTCGTGCTAAGCACTAAAAACTCTTTCAAGTAAAATTGTTAACGTTGTTTGGTATATACATAAAATAAATACCAACAACAATGTTCATTGCGAACTTCCTACAACAAAAATTCAGCACGTTTGTGGAGAATATATGCAAAAGCATATACACACTAACGTTAATGTTGAAAATGAAAAAGGCAAAAGTGGGGAAAATCCAACAGCTTGCACAGAGTCTCAATGGCCGAGTGTGTTTATCCGTTGGGTCATTGCGGCTGAAGTTGGAATGGACTCGGGTTCAATCCCCGGTGCATCCACTTCCGAAAAGAGTGCTGATGATCGAAAATGGTTTTTCGTGAAATAGCTATACACTCAACCTTCGCTGTAAATAGTTGTTGAATTTTTTTCCACTTACCCCAACAATTAAAAATTGAATTAAAAATAAAAATTTCGTGCTAAGCACTAAAAACTCTTTCAAGTAAAATTGTTAACGTTGTTTGGTATATACATAAAATAAATACCAACAACAATGTTCATTGCGAATTGCCTACAACAAAAATTCAGCACGTTTGTGGAGAATATATGCAAAAGCATATACACACTAACGTTAATGTTGAAAATGAAAAAGGCAAAAGTGGGGAAAATCCAACAGCTTGCACAGAGTCTCAATGGCCGAGTGTGTTTATCCGTTGGGTCATTGCGGCTGAAGTTGGAATGGACTCGGGTTCAATCCCCGGTGCATCCACTTCCGAAAAGAGTGCTGATGATCGAAAATGGTTTTTCGTGAAATAGCTATACACTCAACCTTCGCTGTAAATAGTTGTTGAATTTTTTTCCACTTACCCCAACAACGAAAAAAAATTTCTGTTCATATAAATATTTTGGACTTACACAATTTTTTTCGCTTTTTGGACTTACACAATTTGCGTATCACTGAATAACAACGAGTAGAAATATGACAAGTATCTCAGACTTGTTTAGCGCGGTGCGTGTTTGATTTTTCTAGCGTTCTACATAAAAATACACTTTTTCATAAAAGTGGACTTACACAGTTTACACTCTAAGCTAGCGAAATGTAATTTTTTCAGACTATAATTTAACATTTTAGTACACAAATATCGCTTATAATACATATATCAAACTCTTAACCCTCGAGTACTCGCGCCTCGTAGAGTAACACGGATTCTCGCGCATGAGCATTTTGCTCACTCGCTCTTGTAATGTAACTTTTCAATGCATTTACATTGTTAATCATTTCCTTTTTGTCGTAGAAATATTACTAACTAATTGGTTTTGAAGTAGCATATTTATTTAAGGAATTCACCTTTTAAAATTTTATTAAATCAATCGAATAAAACATAAATTTGTTATTTCACATTTCACACATAGTACATTAACAAAATTATTTATTGTAAAAAAAATAACCAAACAAAATTATAAAATCAGTCTGCGTTATGATTCACATTAAGGTTGCTTTCGAAGCAAAATAAGCACGTATATCTTACATGTTCCGTGCAGAGCAATTTTGCTCATAAAGTTCACCCTCTGTTTTGAACGCCTATTTTTACTCCTGAGGCATAGCTCGCAAAGACCAGGCTTTTTAGTATACTCATTCATGTTGTCCTCCTTCTCCAAACTATCGGCGGATTATTCGGAGGTAGTGTTGTGATCACTTTTTTCTGTTCCGCCATCACTCTGTGGAAATAATTCATTTTCGTCATTGTGTAAGCCTTCGTCATATAACACTTCTTCCAACCAAGAAGCAAGTGGTGAAGAGGCCCTGCCACAATGATGTCTGCGTTCCATTTCAACAGTACTAGCAAATACAAATGAAAATATTGTAAACATAATAAATACCAGCGTTAAACCCTAGGTTTCCAACAAAAAAGATTAAACATAAAATACTTACATCGTTTCTCGCGCAATGAGCAAAATGCCGCTCTCAAAAAACAATCTCCCATCTGAAGCTGTGGTAGTGCACTAACGGAAAGAAATATTCGTCAAAGTGTGAATCACAACCACTTGCGAAGGTACTCAACACATCAAGTGCCACAAATCCATAGAACATAGAAATTTCGCGAAATAAAAAATTGCTTGAGCAAAATGCTCATAGCGCGAGTGCTCGAGGGTTAAGGCCCTTGGCCACTTAAAATCTGGAATGTTAAGAACTGTATACATATGTGTGAGTGTCGGGTGATTGACGCAAATATCTAAAAGATTCGATTCTCATCAACGCGAGCCCGAACAAGAACGTGTAGCACGACGACTGCCGATTGCACTAACACACACAAAAAAACTCACACATACACACTGCTTGACATGCCAGATTTTCAGTTGCCAAGGGTCTTTAACTATACTTCAAAAGTAAGTCTCATATTCTCTTTTGGAAATCTACGCGCATAGGTAGATTTTCAAGTTTTATGCGCCCAAAATTGAATTTTGTAAAATTGTTACAATTACAAAAAAAAAAACATACCCACATATTGGAAATAGAATGGGGAGCAATAACTCATCGCTTTTTTCCCGACCCCATACTCTGCACTTGCCCCAGATGGTCGTAACTTAGCATATCTGAAGTTAATTTTTTTGTTTTTTTCTTACATATTTTTAAGTGCTAGCTTCAGCTTGAATATTTATTATTTAAAGCATTTCATTTAAGTAATCGTGATGAATCCTAAAGGTTCAAGTAATTATTAACACTTTTCAATAATATCCTTGGTTTTCAATAATTCTAAGTTATAAGCTTTTAAAGTTGGGATATTTAAAAAAAAATTATCACTCTTTTTCATGTTAAAAATTGGTTTTGTTATGTTGCTCTGTCAGACTCAGTCAAATTAACCCTCGGACATGATATCATATATATTATTTCTAATTGGTGTTTTATAAATATCCCTTTTTCTGCTCACATTATTTACCAAAATTAATAAGTAAGGCATCGTTTTAAAGGTATAAATTAGCTTTGCATGTGAAACGATATTTTATTGGGCGTGGTATTTTTTTAAATAGTATTTTGCAAAAATAAAATGTTTAAATTTAAACTAAAAGATTTGCGCCTAAAACTATGCCTTCAGAATTATTTTATTATAATAAGAGTGCAGAGTTAAATACAAATTTCAAATGTAGATGTCGCTCCAGTTGAACAGTCGTGTATATTTTAAAACACTTTTATAAGCTTCAGCTATATGTTTGTATGTAAACATCACATTATTTTAGGCGAACACGTGTGTATTCATACTTACGCTGAATGGGGGGTTTTCAGCAAGGGATGTGCTTATTTATACACAGCTGTACGTAGTACAAGACCATAAAATAATTGAGATAGATATGGACTTACATAAATCAAAACGATCAGCATGAAAAAAAAATTGATTGAACCGTATATAATCTAACTGGCGCAAAAATAGAAATATTTTTATTAAATTTAGTACACAGTTTCTAACGGGATCAGATAAGGTTGGGGTTGAAAATAAGGCATATGTATGTACATATTTCGAAAAACACGTAAAACATGATAATTAAGTCACTAATAAAGTCCGAGTGATGGAATTTCATCCATGCAATGACCTTATGCCGTTATGAGGAAATATAATATGCTGAAATTTAAAAAAATGGGCCAAGGGGGGCAAATTTTCAAAGATTTATAGTCAAAACTCAGGAACTGTAGCAGATAAATCGATTAAGCCTCGACCACTGATTTGCTTGCCAAGGCAAACGTGTGAAAAAAAAATTACCCAACCGACTGGCACCACGTATGTTTTTTTATTTTTTGCGCAAGATGCGCACGGGTCCGGCTAGTCTAGTACAATTAGTAGTTAGCCGACAAAAAATTACGTCGCACAAAGCCGCACTTCACTACTAGATACAGGGTTTTTCATATGTACCTACAATAATTTTCTTTTTGTGCTTTATATTTAATTTTAATGTTTATAGTTCTAACGCATATCTTGGTTAATGTAGGTGATGCTCGAAAGTAACACAGATATTTAGGAGCGATTATTGTTAACTTTTTAGGCAGTATTTTTAGTATTTCCAATTTTTCAAAGTTAAGGAAGTACTTATCATAAAAAGGGGCTAAGAATTATAAAGCTACATTTTTGAGAAGATTTTTGAGTATGCAATTTTGCAGCTCATTCAATTGTAATATAATAATATGCAACATTCAACTTTTTGAAAAATTTCATTGGCTTTTCTGAAATTTTAATTGGAACGGTCTCACGTACATATAACGCAAACACCCTACAGAAAAAAATTACTAAAATCGACAGAAATTTTTACAGCATTGAGAATAGCACTTTTTACACTAAAATTGGTTGGCTACATAACAGTACACTTAGAAATCTCTTCAAAATCTTCAATAAATTCTGGCCGCGCTTTGAAATTTTTAATCCACTTTTAGAAATTTCTACGATTTTTCGGATTTTTCCATAAGCTTAGAAATCCTGCTTAAGGCGATTTTTGTTGAAAAATTGTTTACATTTTTAAACGAAAATAAGAGAGTCAAATTTTCGACAGAACTGTTTGAAATAAATTTAAAAACTCTGGCGTATGATTTTTTTTTTTGAGTCACTGTAGCCGCTTTCGATTCACAATTTCTCTGCTGGTTATAAATTTCCTTCTTTTTGTTCGATCCGACCTCGCTTGTGTGATGGCGAATCGAAAACGACAAGTATATATTTTTCAATAAAATCGACTTTTAACTAGAGCCCTAGATACCCGGGTATCGAGCAATTCGATCTGATCGTTTTTGTTTGAAGCATTCGAGCTTACAAACAAAAAAAATGTGTATCGGAAAAATAAAAAAAACTACATATAAAGAAAAAAAAATAATAATAAACAAAAGAAAAAAACAAACTTCAAAATACCCGAATTGTTCAAATGCCCGTACAAACATACGGGTAATAAACAAACAAACAACTCTTCGAGCACTTGAACAACAACTGTTCGGGCTACTCGAAAATGTTCAAAAAAATCGAGAGCTCTACTTTTAACACAAATTATTAAAATTTTGCATTAAACAAGCAATTTGGAATAGATGTATACAATAAAATATTTTTGGCCGCATAAAACTTGAAAATCTACCTATGTGCTACGGTTATAAATAATAATTTTCTTATATAATTTAGTTTTTTAATATTCCATTTTGACAGACATTAAATAAAATTTCAAGTTCAGATACTCTTATACATTGCATATTTATTCCCATTGTAGTTTATACTAATATTATTTGATTAATATGATAAGTAATTGAAAGAAAACTTGAAATTTAAATAATTGGCGCTACTTTTCTGTTATTAGCATGTTAATAACAGCAATACCGTATAATAATTGTAGCGTTTGTTGAGCCGTAGGGAAGTGCAGGAACCGTAGGAATTTTACCACAAAAGAGCGAATATAAGTACAAAGAATGTAAATTGTGATAAAATTCCTGCGGTTCTTGCACTTTCCTACGGCTCAACAAACGCTAGAATTATAAGTAATACTTCGTGAAAAATCGCAAAATTTCGAATTACCAATTTCGAAAAATTACTATTCTCATTGATTTTTTCCTGAAAAAGAAATGTATGCTAATAAAGTCAAAGATGGTTTTATGGTCAAAACCAATCCTTCGGGGGGGGGGGGGGTTTGTCCCCAAAACCCCCCCCCCCATTACTACGCCACTGCCTCGGACATAAATGCTCGTCCAATGGCCTGCTACCAGATGATTCTAAAATAGTTGCAATTAAAAAGTACCCTAAACCCTGTGATAAAGACGCAGTTCGAAGATTCGTGGCATTTGCAAACTATTATAGACGATTCATACCAGACTTTGCATCTATAGCAGCGCCTTTGAATAGACTGAGTAGGAAAAATACAGAGTTTAAATGGAATGTTGCCTGCGAAACCGCTTTTGAGAAACTTCGAAGATCTTTAATTTCTCCAAAAATACTACAATACCCAGACTTCACCAAAGAATTTATAATCACTGTTGACGCATCAAAAATTGGTTGTGGAGCCATATTAAGCCAAAATCATAATGGCAATGATTTACAAGTTTGTTATGCTTCAAAAGCATTTAACAAAGCTGAACAGAAAAAGGCAATTATAGAACTGGAACTTTTAGCTATATACTTTGCAATTAAGCACTTTCGTCCTTACGTGTATGGAACACACTTTACCGTAAAATCGGACCATCGCCCATCAGTTTATTTATTCAACATGAAGGATCCTTCCTCGAAACTCTCAAGAATACGCCTAGAGTTGTCTGAATACAATTTCACTATAGAATATATAAAAGGCAAATCCAATGTCGGCGCGGACGCACTGTCACGAATAACAATTGATGACGTTAAAGATTCAGCGAAACAAATCCTTGCCATGCAAACGCGTTCAAAAACGAAACAGTCTCTACATCAAATACATAATGGCACAGTCGATTCCACAAGCAATGTCGATAAATTACAAGTTTATGACAAATTTTCATACGACTTCTCCAAAAAGACTCCGCGAATAAAATCATATATTGAATACAACAAAAACAATACAATTTCGAATTTAAAAATCTATGCGCACATAAAACATAAAAAACTCGAGTTAATTAATATTTCTAATGTTAACGAAATAACTAATTTAGATAAGTTACTTTCGGAGCTTGAAAAAGAAGCTAACAAACGAAATATTAATCAAATAGAATGGCCAAAGAATGATATTATTTTTTAACATTTTTCAATTGCAAATCTTAAAATATGCGGAAACAAAATTTTTAATACTTTACAAATAATTTTAACAGAACCGGTACAAGCAGTAACAGACGAAGAAGAGAAACAGGCGGACATTTTGGCAGTAAAAAGCTGTACGCAAAGCTACGTACGGAATACTACTGGAAAGACATGACTCGGCAAATTGCAAAATTCGTTAAAAGTTGTGACAAATGTTTACTTAACAAACCAAAAATAAAAACCCGAGAAAATTTGGTACTTACAGAAACTCCGTGCAAGCCATTCGATATTTTTGTTATCGACACTGTAGGTCCGTTACCACAATCAGATAATGGGAACAAGTTCGCAGTTACCATCATATGTGATTTGAGTAAATATTTAGTTACCGTTGCGGTCCCAGACAAAAGCGCAAAAACAGTTGCTTCAGCAATATTTGAAAATTTCATATTAACCTACGGTATAATGAAAGTAATTAAAACCGACTTAGGTACGGAATACAAAAACGAAGTTTTTTCACAACTAACGAAACTTTTAAATATTCAGCACAACTTTTCCACTGCTTATCACCATGAAACACTAGGCACAATAGAGAGAAATCACAGAGTGTTTAATGAATATTTGCGCGCATACTTAAACGATAATTTTTCCGACTGGGATGTTTGCTTAAAATATTTTACCTTTCTACATAACACAACAACAAATACCGTTTTCGACAAAAAATTTACACCATTCGAACTAGTTTTCGGCAAAAAGGCAATTTTGCCAATAGAATTGAAAAAAGACCAAGTCGATCCAATTTACAATATAGATAACTATGCGAAAGAGGTAAAATACCGGATGCAAAAATCCCACGAGTTAGCAAAAAAGTACGTTAACAAACACAAAGTTCAAAATCAAACCGGATATAACAAAAAATCACAGCCAATATCTGTTAGTGTAAACGACAAAATTCTTTTACAAAAAGAGCCAAGAGACAAACATGCAAGCATTTATAAATGGCCGTTCACAATAACAGATATTGATGGTTCCAATGTGACAATATACGACCATAAAACGAATATCCATCAAACAGTACACAAAAATAGAAATACCAAAATAATTTAAATTTGGAAATCAAAATTTAAAATTTTGCAAAAACTGAAATTTATTTTTGTATCAATCTCATATTAATATTAGATACTAGAAACCTTATTATAAAAATGTTACTTACATTATTCACTAAAATCTTTTGAATTTTTCATAAAACTTGAAGCTCTAACATAAATCAAACAAAAAAAACCCAAGTTAGACTTTAAAATGCTTAGTATAGTATTATATACTAGTTTTAAGAAATTAAAATAAGCAAACTTATATAAATTAGCAAAAAAAAAAAAAAAAAAAAAAAAAAAAAAAAAAAATTGCTTTGAATGAACGAGAAATTGGGAGGAATGGACTTGTGAAATAAAATAAAAACTCGTTCATTCAATACAATATATATGCATTAATCAGGGTAAAGAATAATATGGCAAAACTGACCACGTTGCCAAATTCTTCTTTTCCCAAGGAGGGTGATGTAGGGAGATATCACTTCACTAAACACTAATTGTGAACTAACCTTAATCTTTAAGCTATTACCTAAAAATGCAACCCTGCAACTGTAGATAAGATTAGTTAAGTTGAAAAAAATGAAGAGGCGCGTACAGAATTATCCTGATCATCGGCGCGAGAAGATTTTTAAGGATCAAAATAAATTAAAAGCTTTGTGTAAGAAATAAAAATATAATATAATAAAGTGCAAGAACTGAAATCTTTAAACTATCCATAGCACGATAGCAAGATAGCACGGATTGCAAATATCCTAGACCAAAATATGCTACACATAGAGAGCACCCTATTGCACAGTCGTAGGAAATTTTAAGAAGCAGCCTTTCTTTTTTGCCAAGCGGACGCATTCATCACTCACTTTTTAATAAATAAATCATTTTATTTTAGTAAATTTAATAAATACACACAAAACATAACATTTCAAGCAAAATTTGGATGCTTAAATTGAAATTGAAATTAGCAATTGGCAAATGTCAGCTGACGCAGGGTCGCAATTAATTTCCTACACTGCATAGCAAATAAATATACATAGGTTTTGCTGTAGCATATTTTTGAGGTCTAGCATATTTCTGTTCGCCTGTATTTTGTTGTTGTGCGTTGTAAAACTTTGCAATCCGTGCAATCCGTGCTACGTGCTAGGGTTATGCTATGGATAGCGAATACCCCTATTGTTGTCTTACGCTCAAGTTATAAAATTGATAAGAGACAGGAAAATCTGGTTAATGAAACAATAGTATAAACATGTGGTAAATAATTTATTAATTTTCTGTGAACTATGTAATATTTAAAATTGCATAGAGCGCATAAGAACATTTTATAATATGTGCATTTGAAAGTACTAAGGCACCGAATAACCATGTGTTACGTATTTTCACAATAAGAAGTGTTCACGTCAACCCTGGAAGAACCAGTTTGTCCATCACCAATACATGTGCATATCCCGCCATTGGAACGATTGTCAAGGTTGAGATGGGAAATTTGATTTAAGCTTTCCCCATGAAAGGCCTACTTATAGAGGTTGGCTCGAAAGCTTGCCTATTTAAAAATAAAAAAATTTACGTGCAATCTATATAGATTGAGATCTGGAAAATACAGCAAAACCATATAACTTAATTTAATTTAATTAATTAATGTAAAATAAGAAACTACCTATGTATGTACCTACCTATGTAGCGGTTGTACGGAATTGGTGCATCGATGGAATAGGTGTATTGCATATGCAACTGAATAAATTCGCGAATAAACTCCCAGCACAACGAGTGCGCATAAAATAAAACTCAGAAAATAATGATTAAAAATCAATTATTTTATAAAAATCGAAAAAATAAAAGTTAATGCACCTAGAGGTAGCCTGCGTTACGGTGCACCGCGGTGATTACATCTGTGTACTTCTTTTGCGTTTAGCATTTCTCCTTCAGTATGATTTTTTATGTCAAAATTTAAAATATAACGATTATTTGCAATCCCTGCTTTAATAAAATTTTTGATTTTTGCCACGCTTTTTTCGGCAGAGGCACCATAGTGCGGCGGTGGTAGCATAGTGGGATGCCACTAGATTACCAATCGAACGACGCAGGTTCGATCCTCGGTGAGGCCGCCTAGTAAAGAAGTCTGATGAAGAGATGTGCTGATCTCCGAATTGGACCCATAACTTCTACCAAAAATTTTTTTCAATTTTTCTAAAATAAATCTGACCAATAGCTCATACAAAATTCACAAAATTACCGTTATCTCAAAAACAAAATCTGTTAGATAAAAACTGTTTTCATATTCAAACAAGTAAGGAAGCCTAAGTTCGAGTGGAATCGAACATTAGATACTCAGCTGTATGCTTTCATTGTTTGTTTGCGTTTGATGGAAACACGGTGTACTTTATATAAAGCGAGTGCTGCATAATGTGGGCGTAGCCACGCCCATTTTCAAAATTTTTATCAGTCATCCAACTAAGCTTATGAATATTATTCTTTGTGCAAAATTTCATCCCTTTATGAGTTACAAAGATGTCACGTTACAAATTCCCAAAGGGTGTTCCAGAAATATCTTTGTTAAAAAGTAGGCGTGGTCATAAACCGATTTCAATAAATTTTTGCGTGTCTATTAACACAAGTTATAAAAGTGTATAAACCAAGTTTCGTCATAATATCTCAATTATTTGTCGAGTTATGGGCTCCGAAATCTCGTTGATTCCTTTGTCGGAGGCGGTGCCACGCCCATTTTCCGAAATTTTTCTATTTTTTGTTTCCGGTCTATTGTGGAACTCATGCCACAAAATTTCAATGAATTATCTTTATATTTGACAAAGATATCGCTTAAAATGTTTTTATTAGGCCACTTTATGATACCCATATATAAAAGTGGGCGTGGTCGTCAACCGATTTCGCTAAAATTTTGAATATGTATTACTACGAGCAGTGAAATTGTATACACCAAGTTTCGTCATAATATATCGATTATTTGGCGAGTTATGGGCTCAGAAATCTCGTATATTCCTGCTTCTAAAAGGAGGCGGTGCCACGCCCATTTTCCAAAATTTTTGTATTTTTTGTTTTATGTCCATAGTTGGACACCTTCCATAAAATTTCAATGATATATCTTTATATTTGACAGAGATATCGCTTAAAATGTTTTTATTAGGTCACTTTATAATACCCATATATAAAAGTGGGCGTGGTCGTCAACCGATTTTGGCAATTTTTCGTCCAAACATTTGCCTAAGTAAGTATATCACGCCTACCAAATTTCATCGATATATCTTCAACTGTTTCTGAGTTATGACTCATAAAACTTTCAATGCTTGCCCCTTAATAAGTGGGCGTGGCACCGCCCATTTTCCAAAATTTCACCTTATTTCTTCATAAGGGCCTGAGCTCAATACGTGTGTGAAATTTTATCACTCTAGCTCTATTAGTGACTGAGATACAAAATTTGCGATTTTTACCATATAGGGGAGGTGGGCGTGGTCATGGTCCGATTTCGCCCATTTTCAATACCATCCGTTCCTGTCTTGATACCAACTTGCATTTCAAATTTCATCAAAATATCTCAATTTTTGCGCGAGTTATCGTGCTCACAGACGGACAGACGGACAGACGGACGGACATGGCTCAATCGATTTCTCTTTTCACCCTGATCATTTTGATATATATAAGTCTATATCTATCTCGATTATTTCATTCTGTTACAATCCACCGTTAGGAAATCAAAACTATAATAATCTGTGTACTAGTACAGCTGAGTATAAAAATAAGCGTCAATTTGAGATAGAAACGATAAAAAATCAACGGAAATAAGCAACTTTATCTCTTTTGTCGAGCAGTGTTATTTTCAATCTGCTTTCGGGTCGATAGGCAAAATTTTTCAACAATTGTTACTAAAAATTGTTGCCAAACAACTTTTTTTCTTACCATTATTGGTTGGGAGGGTTTCCAAGGATATTTTTTGTTTGCAGTAACATATTATACTACTCTGAAAAAAAACCAGTAGTTAAATCAACAACTTTGAACAGCAAAAGTATTTGTTTTTACAGAAAAAATTTTGATCCAACAACTATCCCTAGTTAATTTAAGCACGGGCGTTGTTGATTCAAAAACTCTATTGCTGTTGAAAATTAGTTTGTGAGGAAATATTTTTTGGGAGAAATCCAATAACTACAATTATGAGAATCAGAAAGGGGAAGTATAAAAGGATCACAACAACTCCATATATGTATATGTAATGTTCCACTATGTGACGCCGTTGGATTGAATTTCAGGTTGATATCATGGCTCGAATTTGGAGGAGAATAAAAAATAATAAGAAATAAAGAGAGCAAGCAGTGAAGGCGAAGAAGGCGAGAAGAAGAGCAGAACAAGCGTAGGCTACATATTTGTTGTTGGGACCGGACGGAGAGAAGATGAGAAAAATGCAAACAAAAATTTATTTTAAAGTTACAAATTTTTCCAACAGTCTCTCTTCTTAACTTAAAGGCAAAAGTATTTAATCCAACAGTTTCCGTTGTTGACTTAAATACGAAAGTATTTGAATTTACAACGCTCGTAACTTTGAAAGAATAACGGAGCGTTGGGCATATTTCAACTGCTGAAAGTGGTTAATTTAACTGCGAAAGTCTTTCGATTTAAAGAGATTTTTTTCACAGTAGGATATCGGATTTTTTCCTTGTTGATTTTATACATATAGACTTTCAGGAAACATTTGTACATACATATTTATGCGTACGTATTACGGTCAATGTTTATATAAATTCAAGTCCCTCATTGTACGAGGTTTATTTCAATTGCTAACTTTCGTTTTGGTGGCGAGTTGTAAGAATAACTATGCATACATATGTACATTAGGCCGTCCCACCTTAGATGGACCAAAAAAAAGTCCAGGGTACGCCCTAGAACATTTCTAGAAAATTTCTTTATTTTTTCGGTATTTATTGTCCGATCCCTAAGTTTGATACATCAACATACAGCCAAAACGGCTTGAGAGGGGGGTTTCTACTTTATAATCGTATTAACCCTACGTGCGCTATACTTAGTTTATACCACCTTATTGTAACTTTTTTGCCTGTATATTAAACACCGTAAAACATCATTTTGCTAAAGAAGTATTTCGAAAACTATTCGGCATAAAATTTCAGTAGGAGTCTACTCAGAAAAAGTCTGCAAAGTGAACCTAAAAGACCACAGGAAGCGAAAAACTTATATTCCTCGGAATATTAAATATTTTTTTGCGATACGGTATAATGTACATATCGCACCCTAAATAATAAAGTGACACAACTCAAAATTTCGGAGTTTTGAGGACAGGCAAAAAGTATATATGATTGTAATATTCAAATCAAATTTAAATCCATATTAAATAAAATTTATAATTGCAGCAGTACATCAACCCCGTTGCTTATTTTGCACTTGCCTGCTGATACTGAGCTGATATATTGCTATAACAGCATTATTAAAAGTATTTGCAATTAATTTGTGTTATTAAAATTACATTAGGCGCATTTCTGTCGTACCCAAGCATGAAAAGAATACTCGCTTATTCATAAAATTACCTTCAAAGCAACAACACCAACTCGACTATTTTTAAAATAGTCGAGTTGGTGTTGTTGCTTTGAAGGTAATTTGATGCATAAGCGAGTATTCTTTTCATGCTTGGGTACGACAGAAATGCGCCTATTATTGCATATTCAATTAAATATATAGCAATCATGCTTACCCTTCTCTATCCATTTTTTTAACGCAAAAATTGCAAATTTTCTATTGCCGATTATTTAAACAAACTGCACGGTTGATGTGTCAAACGAACGTTTGACTTTTGCAGGTGTTGCCACAAACACGCGAAGAACGTGACACTTGCAACACTGCGGTTCTGATTGCCGTCGCGAACGTACCCATGCTCTCGGTAGATGATATATGTAGTTATAAAATATTAAATTTTGTGCTTTAGCTCCTGAAATAAATAGGAAATTAGAGTTTTTTCTCTTTAACTGAAAGTTTTTAAATGATTGCTGCGTATTATATGTAATTGTGTCCCTTTAATTGTAAAAATGTTTAATTTTAATAAATATATTTACAATGATAAAGTAATAAGAATAGCATTGTACAACACAACTTTTCACAATTTAGCTAGAATTCCATATATGTACATATGTATATTCCGCAAAAATATAGAGTATATTCTGGCTTTTCGACTGGTGTTTATTGCAATAGCTTTACGCCGGTTCCGAAAGGCTTTTTCATGGCTAAAATGAACTCATTGGATATGTCGGTTTTTAACTGCAACCAAGGCGAGCACTGTGAAAAACGAAATAATTTTGATAATTTTATTTTGATAACAAACGAAACAAAATAAAATTCATAATTTTCTTTTTTGGTATTCAACAAAATAAAATTTCTTCCTTGATGTCAATGTGCAGTCTTGTTTTCCTAGCACTTCGATAGAGATGCATAAGGTAGCCCAGAATTACTTAAAGATTTTTGTACCTTTTGCTTCTTGTTATTATTTGCATATTTAGAGCGGGTTCTGCGTCGATGATGAATTTCCTCATCAGTTTCTGAAGAGTCTTCTCCCATTGAGGTACCACCACTGCTATTGTACATTCGAAATTCACTTACCGAACCGCTAAATATGTAGGCATATCATAATCCACGAGACTAGATGTCTTAGAAACAGTTTCATTTTTACATTAGCTTGACATTTTTTTGTAAATTGTTAACTAAAACAAAAACAACGCATTAATATTAACAATATAAATATAATTAAATTATGATATGAAAAGTGAATGATAATTTCATCATAAAAGGGCACTTCTCAAAATAATACGGGGGATCATACTACGATTTTTCAGTTAAACAAACAGAATTTGAAATGATACACAAAAAACATTCACAAAAATTAAACGATATCGCCGCAACTCCAAATAATTCGTTATAATTGAAAAAAAATGACTCTGTTTTTCTCATTTCAATAACATAAAAACAGTAATAATATTTTTTTTTTGCAGTCGCCAGAGTTAAGATCGGCAAAGTGGTTTATGCAAAAAAAAAACAACGATTTCGAAAATTTTTTAGTTGTGCCACTTTATGATTTAGGGTGCGGTATGTATGTACATAAGTACATATGTATGTACTCCTGTCCATATATGCTTTCAATTTTCGTTGAAATTTCGTCAGTCTTTTTTGGAGTGCGCTGAAGAAACTATGTAACAACAGCTATAGAAAAATGTGTAGGAAATCAGGAGGAAATAATTATTTCTGTGCTTTGCAAAAAATACTTACATATGTATATTGCATAATTCCTGGTTGATGGAATCGATATGTGTATATAAATTAGGTTATCCCTTACTTGTATCTAGGAAAAAATGTGTATATTCCCAATCTCACCCCCTAAAAATATACGAATAGATTAAAAACTGATATATACAAAGTCTTAGGTAAATCAAACAAGATTCAGATGTTGAGGAAGTAGTTTAAATCCTGAAAATCTTCTTCTTATATTATAATATTATAATCTATAATTTTATAATCTATAGTTATACTAATTATATACAATTGGTTATATGGAAAATGTTTGTAACGGGTAAACTCAAAAACTACTGGACCGATTTTAATAATTCTTTTTTGAAAATGTCATAAATGACAAAAACTCCAGAGTGGTATATTTTTTGAGCATTTCCGAGAATTTAATACCTTTTTCCCGGTTTTAAAATTTCGAAAAACTCAACAAAGAGCAAGCATAGCCAGATTCGTTGGCCAACTACGCTGTGAGCGTCACAGTTGTGCGCGGCACAATTAATTGTTTGTCTCGATGCTACAGCAAAAACCTATACCCGGATGCTAAATCTCGCCATCGCCAAAACTCTAAAAATCGCCAAATTTGCAATCGCCAAAAATTATCCGGACTTAAGGCGATTTTTCTAAAATGCGATTCTGGATCAGGGATTGAAAATGTGGTACAATTGTACTTTCTTGGTACATTCCGGTAGCCAAAAGTACATAGGTACTACGCTGACATATTTGGTACATTTTTGTCAAATAATACATCACTGCATCCCAAATCTATTAAAACAAAACAAATAGTATTGTCCCTTTGATTTTAGAGTTTTTTCCAAAGCGTGAATTTGACAAAATAGAGCAAATTAATTACTACGTTTATACGGAAGAATTCGTGAACTCTTAATTTCATGAATTCAAAAATGGTCTCGTTTATGCAGCATTTATGAACCCATGAAATTCAGCTTTTTTAAAAAGTGGCAACGTTCTAACGAAATCAGCTGTTGACAGCTGCCTTGAGGCAGATTTACCAGGTAGACTGGGTGGCGAATTCTGAAACTACTTTTTTTATTTACAAAGGTAGTGTGTAATGTCAAAATCTAAGCGAATTCACATCATGGCCAATGGGAATGCGCGAGTCACAAGCGAATTCAGAATTTAACCACGGCGAAATACAATTTTGACATTGCACTACCAGTTACAATAACAAAATACATTGGAAATTTCTGAATTCGCCCCCGAGCCTACCTGTTAAATCTGCCTTGACTGAATGAACAGCTTTTGGTTTGGCGTTGCCGTACTTGTACTTTATAATTTCGTGAAAAATTAAATTCATGAAAATTCATTTATGCAGGGAAAATTTATGAAATGGTTTCATGAAATGATTGCCAACGTATAAACGTAGTAAATGCTGAGTTTGGAGCAGAGTTCTGCTTCGATCAGTTTGAAGTTCGGGTATAGCATACAACTCATTGTGTACGTACGTTTGATACCCGGCAAACCGTAAACGTACGAGCTACAGCTCGTTTGTATGATTTCATACTAAACAACACAGCGATCGAACGGTTTGGTTTGAAACAAACATATGTACAGGTTGAACGATACGATCGCTGTATGATCGCACGAGTATACATATGTACATACTATAACGAACCGATCGATCAGTTGATCGATCGCCATCATTGCAGGTTTATACGATCATTCGACTGTACGAAAAACTTAACAGTGGTGTTTACAAAAAATCCAATAAAAGAAAAGGCCGTAGTGAAGTGTGGGAAGTTTTTTGTGAAATTGAAGACGAAAACGGGTGTCAAATTAATGAATTTGTACAATTCGGCCGTGTACCAATCGGTAGAAAAAATGAAATTTTGACATAAGGGAGTAAAATTTTGAAAGTACCCAATAAACACAGACGCGAGGATGATATCGCGGCGAATTCGAGGCGAGTTCGAGAAAGCATATTTTCGCGAACGCAATTTCTCGGACTCGCCTCGAGTTCGCGACAAGTTCGAGAAAATGGATTTTCGCGATATCATTTTTTTCCATTTTTTTAAGTTGTTTTGCACTAAAAAATCATTATAGTTCTGAAATTTGACATTTATACCTGAACTCGGATTTAACCCATTGCCAGTAAACCAAACTGAACTTTTAATTTTTTGAAACATCATTTATAAAAAATCTCGAATCGCCAACGATCAGAGAAATTAAAAATTCTCGAATCGCTAATGATAAAAAATTCGAATCGCCAGCGATCCGAGAATGAACAAATTCTCGAATCGCTAGTGATAGGTGACATGCCTACGAATTCGGATTCGCCGATCTATCGCCGCGAACTATTGCCGCGATAATATAATCAGAGTAAGCGAATCCGACGCGAATTCAAGGCGAATCCGTTGTGTTTATTGGGTATTCGTGGTGGATTTGAAATACATACACATTTGTAAATACATACACATACAAGTAACACAAATATTTAAATACAAAATAACATCAAATCGTTTCATGAATACATTTCTTCTGTTCCATTAATACTGCCATCAACAATTATATGCATTTTACGGTTTAAAATTGTATCGTTGCCCGTTTTCGCCCAAATGTGTATCTTTGTAACTGTCAAAATTTTCCTTCCGTTTGGCACAGCCAAATAGGTTTTTTTTCAATATGGCAAAAATTTTCTACCTCATTTTGCCATAGAGAAAAATGTTACCGATTGGCAAACAGCCTTCGAAAATAATTTTGATGCCATGCAGTGGTGGGAAAATCATAAAAATGATTTTCCAACTCTTTATAATTTTGCCCTTAAAATATTATCCATTCCAGCTAGCAGTGCAGCAAGTGAGCGCACATTTTCATGGTCCGATTTCACCCATTTTCAATACCAACCGTCCCAGTCTCGATACCAACTTGCATTCCAAATTTCATCAAAATATCTAAATTTTTGCGCGAGTTAGAGTGTTTACAGACGGACGGACAGACGGACGGATGTACGGACATGGCTCAATCGATTTCTCTTTTAACCCTGATCATTTTGATATATATAAGTCTATATCTATCTCGATTATTTCATTCTGTTACAATCCACCGTTATGTGATTAAAACTATAATACTCCGTACTAGTACAGCTGAGTATAAAAAGTATTAATGAAAACAAGAACAAAGAAATGAAATAATGCCTAATTTGTATGCACGAATTTTTTCCTTTTATATAATAACTTCTAATTTTCTATTAAAAATGAAATAAAACAGTATTGATGAAAACAAGAATAAATAAATGAAGTAATGCCTAATTTGTATGCACGAATTTTTTCCTTTTATATAATAGCTTTTCTAATTTTATATTAAAAATGAAATAAAAAAGTATCTACTAATGAAAATAAAACAAATTGATTTTTCATCTTATCGCTTTGAAAAGTTTTTAATCGTTTATTTAAACTTTTGATATGTAAAATAAAGCAGCTGATCCGCACTCATACAAAGATTACAGAAAATAAAGAATTGAAAATGCAAGAAAAACGGCTTTAAAACTAAATCCAGCATACATACACACATATATATGTATGTACATACATATATTTATACGACACACATATTAAAAATGTACATGATTGTACAGTGTACGATCAAACGATCATTTCTGTTTAAGTACAACTCATACACCGATCGATCAAACGATAATTTCTACTTATAGCCCCGACACATAGCATACGTCAATCCGTCTACGTCGACGTATGTGACTGACAGCTCAGTAAAATGTCGGCATTTAAACGTACGTCGTCACACGTACGACGGATCCGTCGCCGCAACGTACCGAAGTTGCCCAAAAGTCAACTTTTGGTATACGTCAATCCGTCGCTATGTCAGCTGATTGCTTTTGATTGTTAACCTTTAGCTACTCTTGAATTTCACTTTTTTTGCAATTTGCTTTTCGAGTTTTTTCTCATTTGTATAACATTCCTCCATAAAACAAAATGGTCAAGAATTATCAGGCACATCTCCTGAAAACTGAATTTCAATGGGGCAACCTAAAAGAGAAATTACAAAATATTCTAAAGAGTTAAATTTTTGCCACCACCTCTGTAGTTAAAGGTTAATCAAACAGCTGATTTGTGTATATCCGCCAACGTTTCCTATGTGGCGACCTCTCCGTCAAGTACGTGAGCTGTCAGTCACATACGTCGACGTAGACGGATTGACGTATGCTATGTGACGGGCCTATTATGTACAAATCATTGTTTTGTACATTTCTTTCCAACCAAACATTTGTTCGTTTGACATCGAACGTACAAAAGCTTTATAGGGGCGTCAGAATGAATATTTTTCCGTCAATCCAGCAATCCGTTTAACTGACAGCAGAGTGGAATTACATGTATTTGAATGAAGATCGACACAATCAGTACTTCAACTTTGCCGTAACAAATATATGAAATTGAAGTATGTGTCAGTTAAACGCTGCTGGATTGCCGGAAAAGTATTCATTCTGACGGGCCCATAACTCGTATCGCTTATTCGGGTAAACATCATGTGTATGAGTTGCATTGCACTGTGTCAGATCGATGAGCCGAAAACCTTACTCGAAGCAGAACACTGGTTTGGAGCTTTAGCAGAACATGAGAGCCTTAAAAAATTTAGAAATTTGAGTATATACCTAAAACGTTTTTGTTTTGTGAAATAATTTTGCATTGAATGGGGCTTTGTATTTAAAATAATTTTAGTTTAAGTAACTTTTTATTTAATAAAAAATTTATATGAATTTAAGCTTCTATATTGTTAATTTTAAAGGAAAGATTTTGCTTGGAAAAGCAATAATATTTTGAATGGCTAGAAAAGAAGATATAATTTGGGATTAGTAGAAAATATGTTACCAAAAATGATGATACATTTTCCTTTGATTTGGTACATTTTACTTGCTCAATTAGTACAAAATCAGAAAACTCATTTTCCATCCCCGTTCTGGATTGCGTAGAGCGATGCCACTTTTGGTACTTTCGTACCAAAACTGGTACTTTGAAAATGATTAGGTACGTTGGTACGTTGCTTTTGATTTTTGGTACTTTTTCCTTAAAATCAACGGTTTGGGAAAACATTGTTTATTTATTTACATCTATTTTTTATTTATTTCCATCTATTTTTTATTTTTCTATATAATTATATTTATTTATTTATGAGCTCAAGGCCACGATTAAAAATTTAAAATACAAATTTTTAATTTTAATTTGGTTTTTATTTGTTATCGATATTTCGACTCCAGTCTGGAGTCATCATCAGGACGGAAAACAATAATAAACACAGATAATTACATTTAGGTATACATATGTATGTATTTATAGATACATATTCTAAAATGTAACCAAAAACGAAACTTACACTAATGCTTTAGTTTGGTCGACTGACAATAAACTTTAGAACAAGGTGGAATATGGAATAATGCGAAGCATAGAAATGTAAACAATTAAAAGTACCGTAAATGTGAACAAATTTTGGAGACATCATAACATAAAAATGTAAACAATTAAAAAAGTACCGTAAACAAAAATATATAGGAACAACAATACATAAGAAAACACGAAGTAAAACGTAAAGTGTCTATATCACTGCAGCTGTTCTTTGTTATTGTTGCTCTAAGCTCGCGTTGAACACCGGTTTGGATGGGGGATGCGTACGTACCTACAAACATTTATTTGGACAATTGTTGGTGTTTGAGTACTAAATTTCGATACACATTAGCGCAGTTGTCCGTGTCAGATTTAAAGTTAATTCTCTTGTTATTAGGGGTGTTCAAAATATGTAACATTTCCAGTGTGTATCGTTTATGATAATGCTTCTCATTGTCTAGGATTGCTACATTATCGAAATCTGGATAATGTCCAGTACTGCCGCAATGGTATGACAAGGCCGTCTTGTTGTCCGAAGGATTATTGCGTAGTTTGATATTGGACTTATGTGCGGAAATCCTTGTCTTTAGTTTAGATTTAGTAGTCCCCACATATACTTTTTCGCATACGTGGGACCCGTCTCCGTTGCATGGGATTTCATATACCACGTTTGATCTCTCGTATTTCGGAATGTTGTCCTTTGTATTGCTGTAGAATCGTTTTAGTGAATTTTTATAAGTGAACGCGACGTTATAATTTTCCTTGTCATATATACGTGAATTTCTTATTCTCTTTGCTATCCCTGGGACGTATGTCATTGATTTATATATTTTATTCGCTGGTTCTTTCGTAGTTTTCTCTAAATTATTTCCAACGTGGTATAGGTGGATTAGTTTATTTGTCAAATGGGAAGGAAAATCATTGTTCGTCAGAATTTGCTTAATAATAGGGATATTTTTCTTATGATATACTTTGTCGCTTATCGAGAGAACTCTTGTGATGAAATTTTTGGCAGTAGTAATAATGATGTTCCTTTCGTGTTTTGAGTGGAAATTTATGAGCCTCCCTGATGCCGTGGGCTTTTCGTACCAGTCAGGGCCGTACCCAGGAATTTATTTCGTGGGGGGTTACATCGTTGTGGATTTTTTTTTTTTTTTTTTTTTTTTGTGAGAAAAATATATAACTTATTTCGTGCACTAAATAAAAATAATAAAAAAAAATTCTGGTTTCTCAATTGCTATTTAGAAGAATTTTTTTTACGAAACTTTCGATTTTCAAATTAGGATTTTTATAAGAAGTTTTAAAAATCAGGAAACTTTTATTCATTTAAAAATTAGACTGTTTTATTACAAATACGATGAATACTTTATTTTTGGTGATTTTATCCAAGTAAAAAAAATAATATTTTATGGACGAAAAACTCGGTTAGATTACCCAGCTTTTTTCAGCTGTAAAAGTCCGCCTCAAGATTTTTAGCTTATGTTGAGACTCTAACTTGTTTTTTTTTTGCAATTTTGCTATTTGACATCCGATTTTTAAAATTGATAGATATGTCATTATTTTAGTCTTTTGAGCAAGGCTGCAAAATAACGTTATTTTTAACAATAAACAAAAAAAAATTTTGTTTCTGTTGAAATATTCGATTTTATAAACGTAAAAGGCATAACAAAATCCATTTCGTTTCAACTGTTATCAAAAAAAATTAACAAATTTTTTTTGTTTTGATAATTATCAAAACAATTATTTCAAAAAATATAGTTTCAAATTTAAACGAAAAAATTGACTTTTCAATAATTTGGGTTTCTACGAAGAAAAATAATTTTACATATCGAGCCGTATGCGCCGTAAAAATGTAAAGGCCATGATTTCCGATTTTCACTTTTTTGTAGAAATGGCTTACTTGTCATCCCCCACACCTTCTCCAGAAATTTTATGTCTGAAAAATGTACCGTTATGAAAAGCAATTTTGATGTAAGTACATAAGTTCAGTTTGTTTACTTTTTTTGTGAGTACGAAGTGGCTTTTACATCTTTTTTGCTTCTCAAATTATTGAAGACTAGTGACTAATAAACAAATTTAACGGGGTTTTGTTGGTATTTAACCAAGGGTTTTATCACTTTGAAGACTTCTACTTTGTATTTTATTACATATCGATGGCCAATATGGTTTTCTTGTGCGGCATATTGCATTTTATTGCTCCATAATTTTGGAATAAAGTTCTACCGATTTCACGATAGTTAGGGTCCCTTTTGTTACTGCTTAGAGCAGTTTTAAACAAACTGGTTGTGTATTTCTAAAATTTCTCCAAAATTAATTTCTTGAATCTCGATAATTTCCCTCCAAACGTAGATGCTGAAAGTGATGAACATGGTGAGAGATTTCATCAGAACTTAGTAGTTTTTGATAGGCGATATCAAAGATCTTGGAACAAGGATATGGTGGGAGACAAATCCAGAAAATTACAAAAGAATAGCCAAAAGTACTTACACACATTCCTCATTATTTATCCTCTCCTTAAAATCGCGAAATGCATTAATTTTTTTATTCAATTAATTCTTTATCCTATTAATCGCTATTTTGAGAGACATTGTGCACTTCAAAACTCATAATAAATGGAAAGAAATAATGTTAAATGTTACTCCTTAATAAAGTTTTATAAAGAAACGGAAATTGCTAGGTTAAGAACTCTCAATTAAAATTGGTAAATATAAATACTGATACATCCCATTATTGCAAAAGTAGTCTCAAAATGTTCACATTTAAATTCTTTATGGGATAGAACGGAGTCGAATCTGAAATTCGTTACACAAACTTAGATTTTTTCATTCTTTTTGCCATTGTAACCAAACTACTTGACCAATTTTTAAGTAAAAGGCAAAAAATGTTTGTTGGGATTCTCTTTACCAGTAGTGAGTTTCTGTAAGAAATCGAGTGGATTTGTCTATTTTGATGACGTCACGTCGATTCTATCAAAACTTCTCTATTGATCGATAGCGAGTGTTTCTACAAGCATTAATCGATAAAATTCGGAACAGTGATGGAAATGAAACGCCAATCGAGAACTTAAACGCCAAAATAAATGTAATGCTCTAAGCACATTCGAACCGGCGAGGGAAAAGCAGCCAGCTGTCAAAAGTAAAATGCACACGTTCTTATGGGCGCACATATTTTAACGCCAGCACGACTTCACGGCAGAAGGGTTGCATTTGTCGCTGCCGCAAATATAGACCTATTTCTAATTTGACAAGCGACAATGCGCATGCACAGGCAGAAACGTGTGTATGTGTGCATTTTGGGAGTACAAAGACGCTCCTTAAGAGACTCTACAAATCCTTTAAATATATATTAAATATATTTAAATGTATATTCATTAATATATAGTATGTACATATATACATAAATAATTTGTTTTAATTAAAATATACTTACATTCTGGCTGAATTCGGCTGTTTTGTCCATTTTTTCGACCGGTGAAAGCTTTCTCACCGTTTAAAAAGTTGGCGAGTATATTGATAGATAATATATCGACTATTTTGCTTACAGAAACACCTTTAATCGATCATTCCTACTGAATTGGAATGGAACATATCAGCTGATTTGTCAGTTCTATTGATCCATTCGACTCATTTTCATACAGAAACGCATGCATCGAGAATGACGTCATGATGACGTCAAATCGACTATTTCAGTAGAGAACATTGATCGATATGAGTTACAGAAACTCACTACAGTTCTTATTAGATGCCAAATCGCTACGGTGGCTAATACAATTTTTTCATGCACTTATGTGTGTCATGCGATGTCTTGTATATACGGTTTTTTCTACATTTTTACCGATATCTCAGAAACAGGGTCTACCACAAAAAAATGGAGATGCTATTCGGGATCAGCGTTAAATTTCGTTTTAGAAAAGTATAGTTTTATATTTTTGGTGGTTAAAGTTGATTAAAAATTGTCGAAAAGCAAAAAAAAGAAATCGAAATAAAAAAATGAAAGTAAAAAAAAATTTTTAAAAACCTTCTCCTGAACATTTTTGAATTTGGCTTTTACAACTTTCGGGCGCATACGGCTCGATATGTTTGTATGTATGTACATACATACATGAATTAAAACAAATACAATTTTTGTTAATTTTTTTGATATCAACGAAACAAAATTATTCTGATTAAAGATTTATTGATAATTTTTGAAACGAAAAAATTTTGTTTCTGATAATTAGCAAAACAAAATAATTTTTGGATATTTTTTATTGATATTTTTTGAAACAAAATTATTTTGTTCATTTCGTTGAGCAGCCTTGCTTTTGAGCAGGGTTTGAAATTATTTTCAACTTTTTTTTTCATTTCCATTGAGTTTCATTTTCATTTGAAAATTTAAAAATTAACAGCGCAGCAGAAGTATAAAAAATAAAAAGTTCTACTGTACTGCATCTGCGCAGCCTTAAGTTTCAAAAAATTATAATCGACTGTTGCTGTATTGTGGAAATTTGTACAGCACAGCAAAGGGCAAACATAATTTCGAGTTTTTACAGCACTGTTGTTATTGTTATTGTTTTTTTTTTTTTAATTTATGGGAACACAATCGAAATTGTAATGTACAAAAAAAAAACCAATTTCAAAAAGTCGCACTTAAACTTTACTGTCGACTGATCTGTTTGAAATTACACAGTAAAGCAAAAGCACAAAAAACAAACAAATATATTCGACTGTTCTGTGCATCCTTTTTGTTTCACTTGAAAAAAATCGCCAAAAATAAAGTATTTATCGCATCTTTTTAATATTACGCTTAAAATGTTTGCAAAAAAACAGAATAATTTTAAAAAGAATAAAACTTTGGTGATTTTTACAACTTCTTATAAAAACCCCAATAAAAACCAATTTTTTTCAATAATCGCAAAAAATCAAAAAATGGTGACTTTCCAAGTGAAAGGTGAAATCGGACTACATATAAAAACGCACACATCCCATATATGGGATCTTTCGAAAAACACACAAAATGTTATAATTCAGGAACTAATATAACCCGAGGGTTATAAGGAAAGTTATAAGGAAATATGCTAAAATTTTAGAAATGTAACATAATTTAATTTATAAGTGGTATGTCGTTAGAAGCGTACTTTAATTATCTTTCGAACGGAGTAGATACGGTTTGCGGGTATTTGTAACTTCAGCGAAAGGAATTTTTGATTGAAGTTGTAACCAAAAAAACCCAAAATTACCATTATCTCAAAACCCTAACTATAAAAAATGGTTTTGACCTCAGCAGGTTCATGCCAACCCTCCCCTATACCTGAAATTCTTGGTATTTTCTCAAATTAATTATTTGTAACCTAGTGTTTTCAACATATAGCTTTGAATATGATAGAAGTAAAATTTATTTACCAGAATTTCGTGGGGGGTTCAAACACCCAAAACCCCCCCTAAATACGGCCTTGGTACCAGTCTAGTGTTATTGTGTTGTTTTTCCTTATTATTAGGGTGTCCAAATACGGTAACTTTCCATTGTTTTCTTTCTCTATTGTAAACTTCACCGATCTATTGTAATTGTTCAATGTATTCAGCAGAGCGTCGGCTTCTTCTGTTTTGACTATTGTAAATAAATCATCAACATATTTTGTAAGCAATCTTGGCTTGCTGACAGATTCTCTTTCAAACTTAGTAAGTAAATCTTCCATAAATATGTCAGCTATTATGGGGGAAGCCGGCGAACCCATTGGAATTCCTGATCTCTGCTCATATATTTTGTTATTATATTTGAAATACGAATTCTCTTTTATGCAAAATTTTAGAATTGTTAGGAATAATTCTTTCGTCATAGATGTGTGTTTCCGGATCTCTTCCGATCTTGAGGATATAATTTCTATGGACAGATCAACTGGGACACTAGGGAACAACGATACAACATCTAATGACACTAAAATCTCGTCATCATATATATATGAACCTCCAACTTTATTTTTGAATTCCATTGCATCTTTGACATTATATTTGGAGGACTTGGTCAAATTTTTAAGGATATTTGTCAGATATTTACATAGATTATAGGACGGTGAATTGACGGACGAACAAATGGGCCTGAGAGGAGTGCCTTCCTTGTGAATTTTCGGCACACCGTATATTCTCGGCGGGTTGGCCGTTTTACATACAAGGTGGTTCCTTTCACTTAAATCAATAACTTTACTTTTGAACATTCTTTCCACTATATCATTATTCTTATCCTGTAGTTTGCTTGTAGGATCACGTTTTAGTACTCTGTACGTAGTGATATCATTAACTAACGTTTTCATTTTCGACTCGTATTCGGATTTGTCCATTAATACTGTTGCATTTCCTTTGTCCGCATTTAAAACCAAGATCTGTCTGTTATTATTTAAAAATTTTGCGTAGAATGTAATGTATTGATTATGAATTTTTCCCTAGCAGTAGTTGTTGTTTTTTTCTTCAAGTGATCACGTATTATTGTCGTCAAATTGTTTCTTTCTATTTCTTGTTATACTCAGCTGTACTAGTACACAGAGTATTATAGTTTTGATTTCCTAACGGTGGATTGTAACAGAATGAAATAATCGAGATAGATATAGACTTATATATATCAAAATGATCAGGGTGAAAAGAGAAATCGATTGAGCCATGTCCGTCCGTCTGTCCGTCTGTCCGTCTGTGAGCACGATAACTCGCGCAAAAATTGAGATATTTTGATGAAATTTGAAATGTAAGTTGGTATCAAGACAGGAACGGATGGTATTGAAAATGGGCGAAATCGGACCATGACCACGCCCACCTCCCCTATATAGTAAAAATCGGAAATTTTGTATCTCAGTCACTAATAGAGCTAGAGTGATAAAATTTCACACACGTATTGAGCTCAGGCCCTTATGAAGAAATATGGTGAAATTTTGGAAAATGGGCGGTGCCACGCCCACTTATTAAGGGGCAAACATTGAAAGTTTTATGAGTCATAACTCAGAAACCGTTGAAGATATATCGATGAAATTTGGTAGGCGTGATATACTTACTTAGGCAAATGTTTGGACGAAAAATTGCCAAAATCGGTTGACGACCACGCCCACTTTTATATATGGGTATTATAAAGTGACCTAATAAAAGCATTTTAAGCGATATCTCTGTCAAATATAAAGATATATCATTGAAATTTTATGGAAGGTGTCCAACTATGGACATAAAACAAAAAATACAAAAATGTTGGAAAATGGGCGTGGCACCGCCTCCTTTTAGAAGCAGGAATATACGAGATTTCTGAGCCCATAACTCGACAAATAATCGATATATTATGACGAAACTTGGTCTATACACTTTCACTACTTGTAGTAATACATGTTCAAAATTTTACCAAAATCGGTTGACGACCACGCCCACTTTTATATATGTGTATCATAAAGTGGCCTAATAAAAACATTTTAAGCGATATCTTTGTCAAATATAAAGATAATTCATTGAAATTTTGTGGCATGAGTTCTACAATAGATCGGAAACGAAAAATAGAAAAATTTCGAAAAATGGGCGTGGCACCGCCTCTTTTCAGACAAAGGAATCAACGAGATTTCGGGGGCCATAACTCGACAAATAATTGAGATATTATGACGAAACTTGGTTTATACACTTTTATAACTTGTGTTAATGGACACGCAAAAATTTATTGAAATCGGTTTATGACCACGCCTACTTTTTAACAAAGATATTTCTGGAACACCCTTTGGGAATTTGTAACAAGACTTGTTTGTAACTAGAAGTCATAAAGGAATGAAATTTTGCACAAAGAATAATATTCATATGCGTAGTTGGATGACTGATAAAAATGTTGAAAATGGGCGTGGCTACGCCCACTTTATGCGGCACTCGCTTTATATAAAATACACCCTATATCGAACAAACGCAAACAAACAATGAAAGTATACAGCTGAGTATCTAATGTTCGATTCCACTCGAACTTAGGCTTCCTTACTTGTTTTTCTCTATCTTTTATTGTTTGTATGCAATTTTCACCGTCTGCTATAAATTTAAATAGTGGAAAGTTCTTATTCTCTGTTGGTAAAGCGAACTTCGGACCAAGAGATAGAAGCCACTGGGAGTCTGTTGGTATGTTGACATTTGTTTTGTTGCAAAACCATTTTGGTACCACCCTAATGTTCCATAGTTGTTTTTGGGTTGCTCTCAAGTTTTCGTATTTCTTTTTTTGTCTGTTTTTAACTGTTTCTATGAGCTTGTCTGTTAATAATTTCTCACTTTCGAACAACGCCTTTGTGTCCTGTATGTCAATTTGTTGTTTTATTAATTTTTCCAGCATATTTACCTCTTTTTGTTTTTGTCTGTGTATTTCGTGCTTAATTTCGATGATGATATTTACCAGCTTTGCCTGTAATTTGTCGATGAAAGTGGACACCTTGCTGGCAAACTTAGTTGGTATCTTGTTGTTGCAGGTGTTGTTTTCTATTGTTTGCATGATGTTTTTGGTAGTGTTGTTAATAAAATTGGGGATTAAGCCGCTTCTTCTGCATCTCTCCATATACTTTGTCGATTCCGCCAGTCTAGTGGTTTGGTGTAAATTTCGTTGGTAGTTCTTAATGTGTTTGTTTGTCCTTGTGTCGTATTTATTTTTGATGATTGTATATATTCCACAACCTTTGCTTTCTTTCCGATGTGCTCTTCGTATAAACATTTTGATGTAGTTTTTTTTGGCCGTTTTATTTTAATTATATTTATAAGCTCAAGGCCACGATTAAAAATTTAAATCACAAATTTTTAATTTTAATTTGGTTTTTATTTGTTATCGATATTTCGACTCCAGTCTGGAGTCATCATCAGGACTGAAAACAATAATAAACACAGATAATTACATTTAGGTATACATATCGAGCCGTATGCGCCGGAAAGATGTAAAGGCCAAATTCAAAAATGTTCAGGAGAGGGTTTTTTAAAAAAATATTTACTTTCATTTCTTTATTTCGATTTCTTCTTTTTTTTTTGCTTTTCAACAATTTTTAATCAACTTTAACCACCAAAAATATAAAACTATACTTTTCTAAAACGAAATTTAACGCTGATCCCGAATAGCATATCCATTTTTTTGTGGCAGACCGTGTTTCTGAGATATCGACAAAAATGTAGAAAAAACCGTATATACATACATATGTAAGTGCATAAAAAATTTTATTAGCCACCGTAGCGATTTGGCATCTAATAAGAACTGGTAAAGAGAATCCCAACAAACATTATTTGCCTTTGCACTTAAAAATTGGTCTAGTAGTTTGGTTACAATGGCAAAAAGAATGAAAAAATCTAAGTTTGTATAAGGAATTTCAGATTCGACTCCTATCTATCCCATAAAGAATTTAAATGTGAACATTTTGAGACTACTTTTGCAATAATGGAATGTATCAGTATTTATATTTACCTATTTTTATTGAGAGTTCTTAGCCTAACATTTTTCGTTTCTTTATAAAACTTTATTAAGGGGTAATACTCAAGATTATTTCATTCCATTTATTACGTGTTTTGAAGTGCACAATGTCTCTCAAAACAGCGATGAATAGGACAAAGAATTAATTGAATAAAAAAATTAATGCATTTCGCGATTTTAAGGAGGGGATAAATAATGAGGGATGTAAGTACTTTTGGCTATTCTTTTGTAATTTTCTGGATTTGTCTCCCATCATATCCTTGTTCCAAGATCCTTGATAGCGCCTTTCAAAAACTATTAAGTTCTGATGAAATCTCTAGTAATGTTCATCACTTTCAGTATCTACGTTTGGAGGGAAATTATCGAGATTCAAGAAATTAATTTTGGAGAAAATTTAGAAATACACAACCAGTTTGTTTAAAACTGCCCTAAGCAGTAACAAAAGGGACCCTAACTATCGTGAAATCGTTAGAACTTTATTCCAAAATTTTGGAGCAATAAAGTGCAATATGCCGCACAAGAAAATCATATTGGTCATCGATATGTAATAAAATACAAAGTAGAAGTCTTCAAAGTGATAAAACCCTTGGTTAAATTCCAACAAAACCCCGTTAAATTTGTTTATTTGTCACTAGTCTTCAATAATTTGAAAAGCAAAAAAGATGTAAAAGCCACTTCGTACTCACAAAAAAAGTAAACAAACTGAACTTATGTACTTACATCAAAATTGCTTTTCATAACGGTACATTTTTCAGACATAAAATTTCTGGAGAAGGTGGGGGTGATGACAAGTAAGCCATTTCTACAAAAAAGTGAAAATCGGAAATCATGGCCTTTACATCTTTCCGGCGCATACGGCTCGATATGTATGTATGTATAGATACATATTCTAAAATGTAACCAAAAACGAAACTTACACCAATGCTTTAGTTTGGTCGACTGACAATAAACTTTAGAACAAGGTGGAATATGGAATAATGCGAAGCATAGAAATGTAAACAATTAAAAGTACCGTAAATGTAAACAAATTTAAAATTAATAAAACAACAAATTGACATACAGGACACAAAGGCGTTGTTCGAAAGTGAGAAATTATTAACAGATAAGCTCAGAGAAACAGTTAAAAACAGACAAAAAAAAGAAATACGAAAACTTGAGAGCAACCCAAAAACAACTATGGAACATTAGGGTGGTGCCAAAATGGTTTTGCAACAAAACAAATGTCAACATACCAACAGACTCCCAGTGGCTTCTATCTCTTGGTCCGAAGTTCGCTTTACCAACAGAGAATAAGAACTTTCCACTATTTAAATTTATAGCAGACGGTGAAAATTGCATACAAACAATAAAAGATAGAGAAAAACAAGAAATAGAAAGAAACAATTTGACGACAATAATACGTGATCACTTGAAGAAAAAAACAACAACTACTGCTAGGGAAAAATTCATAATCAATACATTACATTCTACGCAAAATTTTTGAATAATAACAGACAGATCTTGGTTTTAAATGCGGACAAAGGAATTGCAACAGTATTAATGGACAAATCCGAATACGAGTCGAAAATGAAAACGTTAGTTAATGATATCACTACGTACAGAGTACTAAGACGTGATCCTACAAGCAAACTACAGGATAAGAATAATGATATAGTGGAAAGAATGTTCAAAAGTAAAGTTATTGATTTAAGTGAAAGGAACCACCTTGTATGTAAAACGGCCAACCCGCCGAGAATATACGGTGTGCCGAAAATTCACAAGGAAGGCACTCCTCTCAGGCCCATTTGTTCGTCCGTCAATTCACCGTCCTATAATCTATGTAAATATCTGACAAATATCCTTAAAAATTTGACCAAGTCCTCCAAATATAATGTCAAAGATGCAATGGAATTCAAAAATAAGGTTGGAGGTTCATATATATATGATGACGAGATTTTAGTGTCATTAGATGTTGTATCGTTGTTCCCTAGTGTCCCAGTTGATCTGTCCATAGAAATTATATCCTCAAGATGGGAAGAGATCCGGAAACACACATCTGTGACGAAAGAATTATTCCTAACAATTCTAAAATTTTGCATAAAAGAGAATTCGTATTTCAAATATAATAACAAAATATATGAGCAAAGATCAGGAATGCCAATGGGTTCGCCGGCTTCCCCCATAATAGCTGACATATTTATGGAAGATTTACTTACTAAGTTTGAAAGAGACTCTGTCAGCAAGCCAAGATTGCTTACAAAATATGTTGATGATTTATTTACAATAGTCAAAACAGAAGAAGCCGACGCTCTGCTGAATACATTGAACAATTACAATAGATCGGTGAAGTTTACAATAGAGAAAGAAAACAATGGAAAGTTACCGTATTTGGACACCCTAATAATAAGGAAAAACAACACAATAACACTAGACTGGTACGAAAAGGAACATCATTATAAATACTGCCAAAAATTTCATCACAAGAGTTCTCTCGATAAGCGACAAAGTATATCATAAGAAAAATATCCCTATTATTAAGCAAATTCTGACGAACAATGATTTTCCTTCCCATTTGACAAATAAACTAATCCACCTCTACCACGTTGGAAATAATTTAGAGAAAACTACGAAAGAACCAGCGAATAAAATATATAAATCAATGACATACGTCCCAGGGATAGCAAAGAGAATAAGAAATTCAAGTATATATGACAAGGAAAATTACAACGTCGCGTTCACTTATAAAAATTCACTAAAACGATTCTACAGCAATACAAAGGACAACATTCCGAAATACGAGAGATCAAACGTGGCATATAAAATCCCATGCAACGTAGACGGGTCCCACGTATGCGAAAAAGTATATGTGGGGACTACTAAATCTAAACTAAAGACAAGGATTTCCGCACATAAGTCCAATATAAAACTACGCAATAATCCTTCGGACAACAAGACGGCCTTGTCATACCATTGCGGCAGTACTGGACATTATCCAGATTTCGATAATGTAGCAATCCTAGACAATGAGAAGCATTATCATAAACGATACACACTGGAAATGTTACATATTTTGAACACCCCTAATAACAAGAGAATTAACTTTAAATCTGACACGGACAACTGCGCTCATGTGTATCGAAATTTAGTACTCAAACACCAACAATTGTCCAAATAAATGTTTGTAGGTACGTACGCATCCCCCATCCAAACCGGTGTTCAACGCGAGCTTAGAGCAACAACAACAAAGAACAGTTGCAGTGATATAGACACTTTACGTTTTACTTCGTGTTTTCTTATGTATTGTTGTTCCTATATATTTTTGTTTACCATTGCGGTACTTTTTTAATTGTTTACATTTTTATGTTATGATGTCTCCAAAATTTGTTTACATTTACGGTACTTTTAATTGTTTACATTTCTATGCTTCGCATTATTCCATATTCCACCTTGTTCTAAAGTTTATTGTCAGTCGACCAAACTAAAGCATTAGTGTAAGTTTCGTTTTTGGTTACATTTTAGAATATGTATCTATTCATACATACATATGTATACCTAAATGTAATTATCTGTGTTTATTATTGTTTTCAGTCCTGATGATGACTCCAGACTGGAGTCGAAATATCGATAACAAATAAAAACCAAATTAAAATTAAAAATTTGTATTTTAAATTTTTAATCGTGGCCTTGAGCTCATAAATAAATAAATATAATTAAAATAAAACGGCCAAAAAAACTACATCAAAATTTTTCTATATATTATTTTTGTTCGTCGACTAAAAGAACAGTAATTATGTTGATTAATTACATCGCCAACACGCGATAGGTATCCCAAAGACGTATATGTTATGAAATCGATACAATTATTGATCACTAGAATGACCCAATTATACCGGTCGTAGCATTATGCCACCAACAATTTACCATCTATTTTGTTAGAGCTTTTTGGCAAGTAGTTATCAAAATTAGCAAGCAAATTGTATGGAGGGAATAAGGTAACTCAGTTTGCTACAGCCGCTGTTTGATCACTACTCAATAAATATACATGTATCAAGCAAGTTTTGGAAATAGGGTGATGGAGTTGTAAAAAGTTAAATTTATTTAAAGCGCGATAATTTTATTATTTTGTGGTTTGCTTTTTTTAATTTTCTAAATAATATTTTTATACCTTTCATGAGAATGAAATGGTATTATAACTTTGTGCCAAAAATTTTTTGTCGAAAGTACCAGAGGAAGCGTGGAGGACCCACCAAAATATATACCGATATCATCAGAATCGTGAGCTGAGTCGATTAATCCATGTCCGTCTGTCGTTCTGTCCGTCCGTCTGTGTGAACGCAAACTAGTCCTTCAGTTTTTGAGATATATGAATGATATATGAATTCGGAATACAGGTTTGTTGTTATGTGCAATTGATCTTTTGTCGAAATCGGCCGAATCGGACAACTATAACATATAGCAAACAACCGATTGTTCAGATATACATACACATTTTGGGGTGTAACTTCTGTATCTATAACTTCTCCACTTTAACAGCTAAGGACAAGGTTACCGAAAATTGTCAAGATCGGACCGATATAAAATATAGCTCCCATACAACCGATTGTTCAGATATGGACATTTTGGGGTATGACTACTCCATTTTAGCAGCTAAGGACATGAAACTTTGAAGTTTTGTTCCCCATAATGACCCAATAAGGTTACCGAAAATTTTCAAGATCGGACTGTAGCTACGTATATAATTGTAGGCGAATATTTTTAATAAAAATTAATTTATTTGTTTTAACAAAGAATGTTTTAACAAGTTCAGAAAACCAAATTAGAATAATTAATAATTGTCTAAAATTTTCATTTTGAAAACCACAATTTTCAAAACAACTTAACTCTATATAACATTTTATATTCAACAAATTGTTACAGTATAAAAATGATCATACACCCTACAATACTCCCCCTTCACGAGAATCAATATTATATAAGTAACACGTTTCTTATCTGTTGTTACTATATTATTGTTTGTGTTAGGAATAATTGTATTTTCTATAATTGCCGGTTTAAGTCTATCAATTGCAATTGTTTTAATCTCATTATCTATTTCAATTTTGAAATATTTTTTGTCTTTTTCAACAACTTTATAAGGTCCTTCATATGGTTGTTGCAATGATTTTTTATTAATAACACGCATAAAAACAAATTTACAAGTCTCTAAATCTTTCGGAATGTATACACCTGTTTCGGAATTTTGATTATGTTTAAGATTTGAATTAACATTTTTAAAATGTTTTCGCAAATTTTCTAAAACTTCACCATGAGAATGATTTTCTTCTGCTGGAACAATCAGTTCACCAGGTAAACGTAAAGTTTGTCCAAAACCCATTTCTGATGGTGTTGCCGAAATACTTTCTTTATAAACTGACCGTAAACCTAGAAGAATTATCGGTAACTCATCATACCAATTACTGGTTCCATTTCTAGCCATTATAGATGCTTTTAACTGCTATGAAATCGCTCTACCATACCATTTTCTTGAGGATGGTGTGCGGAAGTTGTAATATGGTGACTACCTAAAAATTTAGTAAGTTCCGAAAATAATTTAGACGTGATTTGTGCACCTTGATCTGTTGTAATTTGCAAGGTACCCCAAAACGAGAAACATACTCACTTAAAAATTTATTTGCAACTATAGAAGCCGAAATATCTCTTAATGCATACGCTTCTGGTCAACGTGTAAATCTATCAATAACACTGCTCTACAGCCAAAAAATACTCTGAACGCGACCATCCTTTCTATATGTAAAATCGGTCGCTGATTCCGAAAATCGGGTTCATTTTTAATTCTATGGGAAGGTTTTTGAGATATCGGCAATTTACCGTTATTTGGCCAATGGCTCCACTTAATCCTGTTTATCTCTTTACCGCAGTGAGATATCTTCCTTGAGGTGAAACCAAACGAAAGAAAATTAAATTTGCTTTTCATGGCTCCTATAACATTTTTCTCTAACTCTTATAGTTTCTGAAATATTGACGATTCAATTTGAATTTTTTCGATTTTTTACGATTTTTTGAAGAAAAAATTGACTTTGTCAGGCAATATCTTTAAAACCAATGTTTTCACCTTCGGTTTTACTCCTTTATGTGCAGCTCCATTCTATTACCAAAAATATAAGCTATGAACGAAGAAAATCCGTGGTAAAATGGAAAAGTTATAGGCGATCATATAAATACAGCCAAATCGCGCAATGCCGCTATACGGTACATTCTATGCATATTGTACCAATACCTAAACAGCTGCAGTAGCAGCACATTGGCAGCGCAGTAGATACAAGCCCATTTACGGGTATAACATGCATAAAATATACCCATGCAGAGGCATTGCGCGACTTAGCTGAATTTACTTGATCGCCTATAACTTTTCCATTTTACCATGGATTTTCATCGTTGATAGCTTATATTTTTCCCAATAGAATAGAGCTTCAGGTAAAGGAGTAAAACCGAAGGTGAAAACATTGGTTTTAAAGATATTGCCTGACAAAGTCAATTTTTTCTTCAAAAATTCGTAAAAAATCGAAAAAATTCAAATTGAATCGTCAATATTTCAGAAACTATATGAGTTAGAGAAAAATGTTATAGGAGCCATGAAAGGGAAATTTAATTTTCTTTCGTTTGATGTCACCCCAAGAAGATAACTCACTGTGTTGAAGAGATATACAGGATTAAGTGGACCCATTGGCCAAATAACGGTAAATTGCCTATATCTCAAAAACCTTCCCATAGAATTAAAAATGAACCCGATTTTCGGAATCAGCGACCGATTTTACATATAGATAGGATAGTCACGTCCAAAGTACAGACAAAAAATTTCATTTTGTGATCCAGTGTAATTGTTAGAATATATCGATATCCTTTTGAAACCGGTAGAGGTCCAACAATATCCATATGTATGTGTTCAAATCTACTTTTAGGAATTGCAATTTTAATAACAGGTGATTTAGTATGTCGATTAACTTTTGATTTTTGACAACTTGTACATTCTTTTGACCAAATATTTATTTCTTTATTCAATTTTGGCCAATAATACTTTTTTGTTATAAGACGACGTGTAGCTCTTGTTGCAGGATGTGAAATCCCATGTAAAATATCAAATATAGTCTTACGTAAAGTAAGTGGAACAAATGGTCTAAGATTTTCACATGTCATTTCACACCAAATACTAAAATTTAAAAGTTTAATTTGAATTAGTTTAAGATTATGATTTGATTCACTAGTTAAATTTTTAAGTTCATTATCTTTTTCTTGTTCATTATGTAAAATCTTGAAATTAAGTTCCGAATTTTTTATTGCATCTATTTCAAAAGCTCGGCAGTGGACGGCATACCCTCCGAGAGTATTTCTGCCATGAAAAATCTTCTCACAAAAAATGCATTCGCCGTTCGGAGCCGGCATAAAACTGTAGGTCCACCCAATTAGTAGGAAAAACAAAAAGCAGCACACCTCAAATTGGGAGAGAAGCTCGGCCATAAAACTCGTCAGAGTTATAATAGCGCCATTGTATTATATATTATATTCTTATTATTATTTCAAAAGCTCGTGATAAAGTATCAGCTACAACGTTTTCTTGTCCTTTAACATAACGAATGTCATTAGTAAATTGTGCAATGTATTCCATATGTCTCGTTTGTCTTGGACTACGTTCGGTTTTTGAATTTAGAGCAAATATCAAAGGCTTGTGATCAGTAAAAACTGTAAACTCTCGTCCTTCTAAAAGATAACGGAAATGTTTAATATTCAAATAAATAGCTAATAATTCCCTATCAAATGCACTGTATTTAATCTCGGATGGAGAGCTTTTTAGAAAAGAATGCAAGCGGTTCTATTTTATTGTTAAACGTTTGATGTATGACACCACCAACTGCCGTATTAGATGCATCCACATTTAAAGAAATTTTGGTATCTTTGTTAAAATGATTTAACAAAATCGTAGATGAAAACTTATCTTTAATGCATTCAAAGGCTTTATTTGATATATCATCCCAAATCAAAGTCGTATCACGATTCTTATTAGTTCGATTAATTAAATTATAAATAATAGCCGTGAACTCAGCCAATTTTGGTATATATCTATGGTAATAATTTACCATGCCAATGAATTTCTGCGCTTGTTTGATGGATTTCGGTCTTTCAAAATTTCGAATAACTGCAACTTTTTCTTCAGAAGGTCTAATTCCTCCTCCTGAAATATTATGTCCTAAAAAGTCAATATTTGTTACTCCAAATGTACATTTAGTAGGTTTAATATTCAAACCATATTCTGTAAGACGTTGAAGAAGTACACGTAGATCTTTAAAATGTTGTTCCTCATTTTCACTAGCAACTAAAAGATCATCAATATAAGTAAAAACAAAATCTAAACCATTAACAGCTTCATTAATAAATCTTTGAAAAGTTTGCGCTGAATTTCTAAGTCCAAAAGGCATTCGCATAAATTCAAATATACCAAAAGGAGTCGTAATTGCAGTTTTATATATATCTTCTTCTGCCATTGGAATTTGGTGGTAAGCTCTTACCAGATCTAATTTCGAAAATATTGTTTTATTCCTGAGATGCATATTAAAATCTTGAATATGTGGCAAAGGATAACGATCCGGTACAGTAACAACATTTAATCTTCGAAAGTCACCACAAGGACGCCAGTCAGGTCTAAAAATTCATGCCTTCACTAAAAAATCAAATTCAGTTTTGGTTACTTTAAATTTAAGAGGATCTAAGCGCCTTGGCTAAGAAAATGGAAGGTTACCTTCAGTAATAAGTCTGTGAACTGTTGTATGTTTGACTGGTTTCGAATAATCTGGTTCAGAAATTAAAGAAGGAAACTCTTTTAATAATTTTGTGTACTTATTATCCACCGAAAAAATTTTGGGAAGTGAAATATCACAAATGTAAGAAATAGTGTTAACTGAAAGATTTGTTGTTGGATCGACTGAACATTTGCGTTTCATATCAATTAAAAGACCGTATCTGCATAGAAAATCTGCACGTATAATTGGTTTAGCTATATCAGCTATTATAAACGTGAAAGGAAACTCACGTCTTAATCCTAAATTAATATTCAAAACTTTTTTACCATATGTTGAAATTGTTGAACCATTAGCAGCAGTAAGAAATAATTCAGTAGAACGTTTCGTATATGAAAATTTTGTTACTGGGAATACTGAAATTTCTGCTCCACTATCAATTAAGAAATTTAGCTTGTTAACTTTGTCAAATACAAATAGACGACGAGTTGAAAAATTTATGTTCCCGTTGTTTGTCGCCGCAACAACAGATGATTTTAGTTTTCCGAATTTTTATTTTTATAAAAATTACAGGGTTGTTCACAATTCTGAGCCTTGTCTCCAAATTTATAATGGTACCTACACAACCAATTTTGTCTATCGCGAGATCTTGACCGATTTTGAAATGTATTTCTAAAGCTATTTGTATGAAATATTTGCGATGTTGACTGAAAATTTTTATCAATTCTTTGTTTAACTAAATCTAATTCAAGTGAAAGTTTTTGAAAATTTTCGCACAAAGTATTATTTGTCTTAACTAAATTCTCAATTATATTGTTTTGTAATTTAGAATTTTGAAAATTGTTTACAACTGATATTTCTGATTTATTAATAGCTTCCCAAATATTATCAGCTACTTTCACTAACTCATTTATATCACTAACACTACAACCAGATAAAATATCATTAAGATGTTTTGGCAATTTTCTGAGACTGGACTGAAATTAGAACCCGCTAAATGTATGAGAGACCGATAAAATTCAGAAGGTTTACGATCACCCATATCTGAATCTGATAAAATTTTATCTAATTTTTGGTTGTCACTCAGAGAATGTATTTGAATCAAAATATTCTTCTATAATTCTGTTAATTTGTTTACTTGAGGAGGATTTTTAATGAAGTCTAAAACCGTAATTATAACTACTTGCAGAAGTGCAGTAATTATATGTTCATATTTTGTTGTTTAATGAGTTTTATTTTTTGTGTTGAATTGCATTTCATGAAAGAACCAAGCTTCTGGACAATTTGTCCAAAACTGTGGAAATTTCAATGATGTTACATGAACTTCGAAATTATTTTGATTAGAAGAAGAATTTATCAATTCTTCTTCTAATTTTATTAACGACTCATTTAAATTTTGTGTACGTGTAGATGTGTTATGTGAGGGAGTGATATGTACGGTAGAGCTGCAAAACCATCGATAGTCGGACCACTCGATAGTTTCGATAGTCGAAAAACGATAGGTTTTTTGAATATTTCACTAAAATAAAAAGAGGGATGGTTTTGTTTACAGTTTTCTTTCCAAAAAGTCTTTAATTTTTTACGTAAAACAATAATTAAATAAAAGATCAAATAAGAATTAGATACTTCACTTACACTGAGAGAAAAATCAACCAAAAGTTGGTTAATAGTACTAATTTCACACTTGAAATGGAATCAATGTGAATTTTGTTTAATATTACCATTACCATTGTTGATATATTAGACAGTGTTTTTGGTTATATTAACCATGATATTTGTTGATATAACAAAATGTTCGTTCAAATCTTCAACCAATTTTTTGTTACTATTAAACAATTTGTTGGTTATATTTTTATGCCAGTAGCAGCACTGCTATGTATGATCTATAAGAGAGTGTTAATATGTTAACTGAATAACAAAGAAAATTCCAAATACTCACTCTCTCGCTCTCTGCAATTCGGGTCCAGCCATTCAACTTCGTCAAGCACAAACGGTGTTGAAGGCGATGGTAACAACAGAGCCGAAGCCATAAAGCTTCGTATATATTTTTACTTTTTTTTTAGATATGAATTAACCAATATTTTCGTTAATATAACAAATATACACGTTGGGGAAACCAACTTTCTGGTTGATATTGATTGTTGCCAAAATATTGGCTAATGGTACAATGAAAATGTACATATTACATTTTTTTCCTTTTGACACGAATAAATCAACCAATAAAACATTAACCAAGAAGTTGGTTGAAAAAACCATTGTACTTTTTTCTCTGTGTATGTATATAGCATTTTCTGGTTAAATTAAACCTTAAAAAGAGGGATGGTTTTGTTTACATTTTCCTTTTCAAAGTCTTTAATTTTTTTAACGCATAACATTAATTAATTAACAAAAGAACAACAAATAGGAATTAAATACTTCACTTATATATATAGCATTTTTTGGTTAAATTAAACCTTTTTCAATTTAAAATTTGCACTTGATTTGAAAAAGGTTTCATTTGACTTGAAAACGCTATAGTAATAAAACTAAAAGTAGTACATTTGTTTTTTAGCATCTTTGGCGCTGACTAGTACATAAGGCACATTGTTCATACATGTCATTAATGTAAAATACCGATAATCAAAAGGCACACTGTTTAAACATTTCATTAATGTAGAATACACTATGCTTTAAATAAATCAAAAAACAAAAAATACGAAGAATTTCAGTTATGGGGGAGGATGGGTATGGGCCTGCTGAGCACAGAACAATTTCTCTTTTTTTTAATTTTTTTTATGGTTACGTTTTTGAGATAACGGTAATTTTGTGTTTTGTTTGTTTTGTTCACTTTATTCAAAAATTATGTTCGCTGGAGTTACGCTTCTAACAATATACAACTTGTAGTAATTGAACCACACCTCGCTAAATGACATCTCGTCAATGTCAAAATTTTTAATTTTTTGCGATTTTTGAAAAAGTTTTGATTTTCAAATTAAGTTTTTTATAAAAACTTGTAAAAATCAGAAAAGTTTTATTTTTTTAAAATTAGCCCGTTTAATTGTTAACGTAATATCAAGGATATCTGATAAAAACATTATTTTTAGCGATTTCTTTCATGTGAAACAAAAGGGATATTTTATGGACGAAAAACTCGGTTAGATGACTCATCCGCGTATAGACAAAAGATAAAATTTGTTTGTGACTTCACCCTCTCATAGGGTTAGCGTTAATCAGAGGTTGAGTAAACGGCCCTTAAGCTAAAGATATAGATACTTATGTATTGTGGAACGATCTTTCGTCATCCCTTGTGATACATCATATTCCTACCCCTTCGGAAAACCAAGCTAAAAAAAGGAATAATGAAAATTACTTAACTATTGCTTGCCATTTTATATCAGAAGATTTCAAATTGCGAGTAGCTGTACTGTAGACACAAAAGCTGCTTGCTGTTAGATACAAATCATTCCGCAGCTAATATATTGGAAACCTTGCACCATGTTCCATGCGAGTTACCGTGTTTTGCACCTTCATTGAATTTAGCTGTGCGAGCAAATTGTTTCTTATTTTAAAGGCAGTACTATTGAATATGAGAAGTTTAAGGCCGCGCAAGAAGTCTATAGTAGAGCTGCAAAACCATCGATAGTCGGACCACTCGATAGTTTCGATAGTCAAAAAAAAAACTATCGATACTATCGATAGTTTTTTATGAATATTTCACTACAAAAAAATGAGGGATGTTTTGTTTACATTTTTCTTTCCAAAAATTGTTTAATTTTTCTTTTTTTTACGCAAAACTATAATAAAATAAAATATAAAATAAGAATTAAATACTTCACTTATGTATGTAGCATTTTCAGGTTAAATTAAACCTTAACAAGTAAGGAAGCCTAAGTTCGAGTGGAATCGAACATTAGATACTCAGCTGTATGCTCTCATTGTTTGTTTGCGTTTGTTCGATATAGGGTGTATTTTATATGAAACGAGTGCTGCATAAACAGGGCGCAGCCACGCCCATCTTCAAAATTTGTATCAATCATCCAAATAAGCATATAAATATTATTGTTAGTGCAGAATTGCATCCCTCTATGACTTTTAGTTACAAAGACTTCACGTTACAAATTCCAAAAGGGTGTTCCAGAAATATCTTTGTTAAAAAGTAGGCGTGGTCATAAACCGATTTCAATACATTTTTGCGTGTCTATTAACACAAGTAATAAAAGTGTATAAACCAAGTTTCGTCATAATATCTCAGTTATTTGTCGAGTAATAGGCTCGTAGATTTCTTTGTATAAAAAGAGGCGGTGCCACGCCCATTTTATTAACTTTTTTTATTTTTTGTTTCCGGTCTATTGTAGAACTCATGTCACAAAATTTCAATGAATTATCTTTATATTTCACAGAGATATCGCTAAAAATGATTTTATTAGGTCACTTTATAATACACATATATAAAAGTGGGCGTGGCCGTCAACCGATTTTAACTATTTTCCGTCCAAACGTTTGCCTAAGTAAGTAAATCACGCGTACCAAATTTCATCGATATATCTTGAACGGTTTCTGAGTTATGACTCATAAAACTTTCAATGTTTGCACCTTAATAAGTGGGCGTGGCACCGCCCATTTTCCAAAATTTTTGTGTTTTTTGTTTTATGTCCGTAGTTGGACTCCTGCCACAAAATTTCAGTGATAGATCTTTATATTTGACAGAGATATCGCTTAAAATGTTTTTATTAGGCCCCTTTATAGTTCCCATATATAAAAGTGGGCGTGGCCGTCAACCGATTTTGATTATTTTTCGCCAAAACATTTATCTAAGTAAGCAAATTACGCGTACCAAATTTCATCGATATATCTTCAACGGTTTCTGAGTTATGACTCATAAAACTTTCAATGTTTGCCCCTTAATAAGTGGGCGTGGCACCGCCCATTTTCCAAAATTTTTGTGTTTTTTGTTTTATGTCCATAGTTGGACTCATGCGACAAAATTTCAGTGATATATCTTTATATTTGACAGAGATATAGCTTAAAATGTTTTTATTGGGTCACTTTATAATACACATATATAAAAGTGGGCGTGGCCGTCAACCGATTTTAACTATTTTCCGTCCAAACGTTTGCCTAAGTAAGTAAATCACGCGTACCAAATTTCATCGATATATCTTGAACAGTTTCTGAGTTATGACTCATAAAGCTTTCAATGTTTGCTCCTTAATAAGTGGGCGTGGCACCGCCCATATTCCAAAATTCCATCAAATTTCTTCTTAGGGGCCTGAGCTCAACACGTGGGTAAAATTTCATCACTCTAGCTAGATTAGTGGCTGAGATACCAAATTTCCGATTTTTTCTATATAGGAAAAGTGGGCGTGGTCATTGTCCGATTTCGCCCATTTTCAATACCAACCGTCCCAGTGGCGATACCAACTTGCATTTCAAATTTCATCAAAATATCTCAATTTTTACGCGAGTTAGAGTGTTTACAGACGGACAGACGGACGGACAGACGGACGGACGGACATGGCTCAATCGATTTCTCTTTTCACCCTGATCATTTTGATATATATAAGTCTATATCTATCTCGATTATTTCATTCTGTTACAATCCACCGTTATGTGATTAAAACTATAATACTCTGTGTACTAGTACAGCTGAGTATAAAAAAGGGCATTTAGTCACTTTTTCAAAATTGAAAATTTTCAAATATTGGAAAAAGGTGGAAGAGATTTCGACTGTTTCTGTTAGTAGGAGGTCCAAACTACCATAAACAAAAAAAATTCATGGAATTTTATGATGTTTTTTTTTTGCCTCCAAAGTTTACTAATTTCCAGATTTTGATATGTTTAATCATATATTTATTTATTAATAAAAAAAATATTTGTATATTTGTTTTTTTTTTCATGAACCATACATATGCATATATCTTTATCAAATTGCAAAAGTTGATCTTGCTAGGATTAAAAAATGTATTTTTAACAAATTTGTAACTGCGGCCACTTTTATGTGCGAAGCGCCGAAATGAAATGGTATGTAGAAAATAGGTGAACTTTGAGGGGGTGTGTGAGGCTAAAAGTTGTTTTTATCACAAAATAACTTACGAATTTCTCTTACATGGAGTTTTAGCTGTAACTTGACATCAAAATATCTAAGTTTCAAGACAGTCGATTTTTGTATTTTTGTCCACCTTCGCGGCACTGTGCCCCGTCGGAAAACCAAGCAAAAAAATGAATAATGAAAATTACTTAACTATTGCTTGTCATTTTATATCAGAAGTAGATTTCAAATTGCGAGTAGCTGTACTGTAGATACAAAAGCTGCTGTCAGATACAAATCATTCCGCAGCTAATATATTGGAAACCTTGCACCATGTTCCATCTGTGATCAAAGCATGCGAGTTACCGTGTTTTGCACCTTCATTGAATTTAGCTGTGCGAGCAAATTGTTTCCTATTTTAAAGGCAGTACTATTGAATATGATAAGTTTAAGGCCGCGCAAGAAGTCTATGGTGTTTTGCAAAAAAAAATGTTGTAAAACGACGCCCTATACACGGATGAGTCATATAACCGAGTTTTTAGTCCATAAAATATCCTTTTTGTTTCACATGAAAGAAATTGCTAAAAATAATGTTTTTTGTCAGATATCTTTGATATTACGTTAACAATTAAACGGGATAATTTTTAAAAAATAAAACTTTTCTGATTTTTACAAGTTTTTATAAAAAACTTAATTTGAAAATCAAAACTTTCAAAAATCGCAAAAAATTAAAAATTTTTACATTGACCAGATGTCATTTAGCGAGGTGTCGTTCAATTACTACAAGTTGTATATCGTTAGAAGCGTGGATTTTAGTCGCCTCTTACGACAGGCATTCCTTACCACGGGTATATTCTAAGCCCCCTAACCCGCTGGGGTATTAATTTGAGCAATTGGATATCGAAATCCAACTCCTCCCTAACATTCAGTATTCTTCTCTTGGGACAAAACTACAAGAATGAATAGGGATAACCATCGATAGTGGAAAAAGACTATCGATAGTGACACGAAAAAAAAACTATCGATACTATCGATAGTGCCATCGATAGTTTTGCAGCTCTAGTCTATAGTGTTTTGCAAAAAAAAAGTTGTAAAACGACGCCCTATACACGGATGAGCCATATAACCGAGTTTTTAGTCCATAAAATATCCTTTTTGTTTCACATGAAAGAAATCGCTAAAAATAATGTTTTTATCAGATATCTTTGATATTACGTTAACAATTAAACTGGCTAATTTAAAAAAAATAATTTTTTTCTGATTTTTACAAGTTTTTATAAAAAACTTAATTTGAAAATCAAAACTTTAAAAAATCGGAAAAAATTAAAAATTTTGACATTGACCAGATGTCATTTAGCGAGTGTGGTTCAATTACTACAAGTTATATATCGTTAGAAGCGTGGATTTTAGTCGCCTCTTACGACAGACATTCCTTACCACGGGTATATTCTAAGCCCCCTAACCCGCTGGGGTATTAATTTGACCAATTTGATATCGAAATCCAACTCCTCCCTAACATTCAGTATTCTTCTCTTGGGACAAAACTACAAGAATGAATAGGGATAACCATCGATAGTGGAAAAAAACTATCGATAGTGACACGAAAAAAAACTATCGATACTATCGATAGTTTTGCAGCTCTAATGTACTGGTATGTTATGTGCAGGTGAACGAAACATATTGAATAATAATTATAAACTAGTAAACCCTGCCACGCGATGCTGTGGCTTTCGATTACACTGTGAGACAATTTGAAGGTAGAAGACTACATATTGCCACATTTGACAATTTTTTTTATTGTCATTTTAAATTTGACTTCCCCTTAAAATTGGCAGAATATGAATGGGCTGTAAACTCATAGAATCTTATTAATAAAAAATATAAAATGAAGCATATACCTGGATAGTTACAGGTTATTTTTATTTTCTGTGGACCTGGATTTTTTATACAAAGATTTTATACGAGGAGCCCCATAGTGAAGTTTTATGCCAAATAATTTTCTAGAATATGTTAACCTTAAAGCGACATCCAAAAGGCTATTTGTCACAGTCCTCTTTCTCTTTCTAGTTTTCTTTCATATGACATGTCAAATTTAAAAATCAACCAAACTATAGTGTAACACTGAATTTTTGAACAGGTGACAACCCTTTTTGTAAAAATTTTAATAAATTACTCATTTTCAGCTCAAGCCCTTTCATAAAGACACCTCAAATTTAAAAATCAAACAAACTATAGCGTAAATCTGTATATTTGAACAGGTGGCAACACTTTTTGTAAAAATTTTAATAAACTACTCATTTTCAGGAAAGATATATGGTACCTGAAATTTAAAAATCAATCAAACTATACAGGAGAATTAAATTTAAACAGGTGGCAACCATTTTCAGAAATATTAAACCTTCCTGCACATCTACAGGTCAAGCCCTTTCATGAGACACCCCATTTTCAAAAATCGGTATAAAGGTGTAAAAGTTATGGTGCGTACAAAAAATCGCTTAGCGTAATATATGTATATAAAGAAAAGATTTGAAAAATCTTCGAAGAAGGGGCGTTTACAAAATATATGTATATATTAATAAAATTAATATATACTCATACGTACATATGTATGTAAATGCATACATATAAACACATATAATAATATAATAATACAATGGCGCTATTATAACTCTGACGAGTTTTATGGCCGAGCTTCTCTCCCAATTCGAGGTGTGCTCCTTTTTGTTTTTCCTACAAATTGGGTGGACCTACAGTTTTATGCCGGCTCCGAACGGCGAATGCATTTTTTGTGAGAAGCTTTTTCATGGCAGAAATACTCTCGGAGGGTATGCCGCCCACTGCCGAGAGGCGACCGCTGCTCTTAAAAAACCCAATAATTGGATTTTTACTAATTAGAAAAATTGTTTTGGTGTTTGGCTCGGACCGTGGTTTGAACCCGAGACCTCTGGCATAGCAGGCGAGCACTCTACCCACTGCACCACAGCGGCCACAAATACATATATATATATATTTATATATATATAAAAACAAAAGATACGGCTCACCACAATAGTTATTAATATTGATATTTCTTAAATTATTTTCGATGTTGTTGTATGATTTTAAAGTATATCCAATACTAATACAATTACCAATTAGTAGGGAAGTAGGAAAAACAAAAAGGAGCACACCTCGAATTGGGAGAGAAGCTCGGCCATAAAACTCGTCAGAGTTATAATAGCGCCATTGTATTATTATTATAATACATATATCAACAGCGACTATTTTGTATTGGTTACCTCATCTAGTGAATTGAAATTGTCATTGTTGTACAATATTTACACGGATGTTATATTGGTTTAATTGATATTGTTGTTGCTATATTGGTTTGATTGATATTGTTGTTGCGGTAAATATCTTTTGCAATACAGACTTGAGAAAGATTATCGGAAAATGCGGTAAGATTTTAAAACTGCTATAATTGTGCTCATCAATCAGTTGAAATATGGAAGTTCAGTTATATATATATATAGAATGTCGGTATAATGCTGCAGCTGCTGGTAAATATGATAGTGGCGAATATGTTGATAGCCTCGATGGTAGATTCAAAATCAAAATGTAATCAGCGAAATATGGCTGGTAGAAATGAAGAAACGTCTTCCACAGTTTCACGTTCTTTTCTAAAGTTCGCAGGATCGCCAATTGTAGCTACGTATATAATTGCAGCCGAATATTTTTAATAAAAATTAATTTATTTGTTTTAACAAAGAGCGTTTTAACAAGTTCAGAAAACCAAACCAGAATAATTAATAATTGTCTAAAATTTTCATTTTGAAAACCTCAATTTTCAAAACAATTTCTCTATATAACATTTTATATTCAACAAATTGTTACAGTATAAAAATGATCATACACCCTACACGGACCACTATAACATATAACATATAACATTTTGTCGTATATCTCCTCCCAGATATCTCTAGCCCAGACACCATTTCTTCTAATAAATCCCTTCATAAATAACCAACAGAATGGAAGTTATAAATTATACTAAATCAGGATATGTATACATAGGTAACTTTTCATTTCCCCACTCATAAAAGGTATGAATTCTTCGGTACGGCCGAAGACAGCCGCGCTTTTACTTGTTTTCCAATAAAAAATAATAAATGGGAAAAAACCATTTGTCTACTACGACTGTTACCACGAAAAAATCTGTTTGGTACTCTCAAAAGCAATTTGGTACGTTTTTTGGTACGAAGAAAAATATGTTAGTGGTATCACTGATTGCGTATCGCCAAAAATCTCCAACAACTACAGTGCACTCGCGAAAACTCAAACACACGATAACTCGAACATTCGGAAACTTGAACTTTTTTTGTTCTCAATTGACTACTTTAAAAATCGAACAAAATGTAACTAAAACTCGAACAATTATTTTCTTTTTTTCATGGAAAAACATGTGAGAAACTGTCGTTTTGCATGTGCTGTAACGGCCGATATTCAACTTTTTGTCGTTATGTGCGTCTTTTGTTTCATTCTAAGGCGCGGCACTGGCTAGGTTTCTAGGTTACGTAACTTTTCTTTTAAATTGATTGATATTTGTCAGTGATACACGGGATTTTCCGCGGTTAAGATCAAATTTATTTGCCTTTTATAATGGGACGAAAACGATTGTGCTTGGCGATTTTAATGCCAGTGTAGTGGATTATTTATATATGCATATAAATATTATACCTTTTTATATAATACTTTGTATTTATAACGTAAAATTGTTAATGTTATTTTCGTTATTATTGTCTTGAAAATATCAAAAATTTTCATTCTATTTTAACTTTCAAAGAATTAAGAACATAAAAATGTTCATCCAAATAAAATACTTTTTATAAAAATAAAAATTTATTGAGGACTATAATTGGTAATTTATTGAGGACTACAATTGGCGATCCTGCCATCTAACCTTTTTAAAAACTATTCGTGCAATTATACCGCTTAATTTAAACTGCATCAGAGATTCCAGGAGCAAGAAATTTTGCAACATATAAGACCATCTGGAACATCCACAATTAGATCAAATTTGCTACCCTAATTTCAACATCATTAGTTAAAGGTCAACAACAAGAACGGCCACAAACCGCATTAAGCAGAATTCTACAAAAACAGTGTTTTTAATGGACAACTTCGAACGTATCTCATACGTTAAATGCAATTCGCATGATATCTGCCATTAAATAATTCAACAAAATTTGCGCAACCAAATCAACAATTGATTGCGACAAATGCATTCTCGTCAATATTAATTTGTGGCATTGAGGCACAACCATCACTCGGTTTCGGACACCTATCACATAACACGCAATATTAAGCTCCATTGGTGGCAATCATTCGTTTAGAGAACAGCATCAATAATCACATATTCATCATCATTGCAACCCATACAGCAAAACCAGTATCAATATTAACAACTTCAACAACAGCAAACGCCCAGACAACAAAATACTTTTATTTAATATGGTGATAAAACCATCCTGGATATATGGAATACAGCCTTGGGGTTCAGCATCCAAATCCAGTCTAGAAAGAATACAAAGGCTACAATCTAAGGCTAGAGCCACTAAAACTAAAACTTCGAAGAGCCTATCCTATTAGGCCGTAAAACCTCTAAATTACAAAAGCAGCTTACTGAAATTCCTTCCATTCAGAAAGCTACAGCAGTATTTACTAATACACATGTATAAGATATGTATGATTGTGTTTTGGCCGAGCCTATCCCATTAGGCCGTAAAAATTCCTAAGTTCATACACGCAGCTTATTGGAATTCCTTCCAATACGAAAGTGCTGTTGCATTCCTAATGCAACACACGATTATGTCATCGATAAGCCTGTCCTGTCAGGCCGTACGAACTTTTAACACTATAAAATCAGCTGCTAGGAATTCCTTTCCATTCCGACGGCAAAAAGACATCCATAAATAATGAAAATGAATAACATAATGAACGAATATGAAATAAAATTACATACATACATACATATGAACATACTCTAAGAAAAACAAAAATATTCCCATACACATAATAAATGTATTCATAAGTATTCATTTTATGTCAAATAAAATTGCTTTTCATCCAAATGTTATTTGAAGCAGTGGCAATGAATAAGGTCATTGTATACTAGGTTAAGATTTTATAAAAATTGTCATATTCTCCAAGAATGATACAATAAAAACTATATGCGGGAAAAAAAAATATTTGCTTTGGAAGTCGCAAAACTTCAACGATACGTTCTTCTTCAATAGAGAATGGAGCTGTGGACTCCCGAAAGAGTTTTCTTCTACTTTTCAAGCGATTTCTTTACTATCACTGAGAACATATAGACATGCGACATAAATAACTTCGGAACATACACATTTTGACCACATATTTTTTATCTCAATACTTATTTAATATAATATTTTCTAATCAATGTAAAATATGTATACAAACTTTGACATTTTTCATCCACTACAACAGCCAAGCAGATCTACAAAGGTAGGCTCGGTGGTGAATTCAGAAACCACTTTTTTTATTTACAAAGGTAGAGTGTAATGTCAAAATCAAAGCGAATTCACATCATGGCCAATAGGAATGGGCGTGTCCCAGGCGAATTGAGATTTAAACACGTCGAAATATCATTTTGACATTACACTCTACCAATTACAATACCAAAATACATGGGAAATTTCTGAATTCGCCGCCGAGCCTACCTGGTAGTTCTGCCTTGACAACAGCGACGACTGCGGCAGATAAAGGTATTACAATGTTTTTTGGAGACTTTTGGCGATATGCAATCCAGAATCGCATTTTACAAAAATCGCCTAAAGTCCGGATAATTTTTGGCGATTGCAATTTTGGCGATTTTTAGCGTTTTGGCTATGGCGAAATCTAGAGTCCGGGTACAGGTTTTTGCTGTACCATCGAGACAACCAATGAATTGTGTAAAAACAAACACTGTTCTGCCGCGCATGTCTGTGACGCTCACACTGAACAGCTTAGTTGACCAAGGAATCTGGCTATGCTTGCGCTTTGTTGAGTTTTTCGAAATTTTAAAACCGGGAAAAAGGTATTAAATTCTCGGAAATGCTAAAAAAATATACCACTCTGGAGTTTTTACCAATTATGACATTTTAAAAAAAGAATTATTAATTATTTCCAATCGAATATTGCGAAAAATATACGTTTTTTTTATGATGTCTGTATATGTATGTATTTACGAATATTGTGTAATTTTTTGAAATTGAAACATTTCTTGCAATTCAAATTGAAAAAATTCGCTACGATGAATACCATGGTTACAATTTATTTTTAAAACAAAGCAATGAAGTGGAGGATTTTTAGCATTGACTATGGCAGCAAGAAATGTCATAATCTGCTTAATTGTGGTTAATATGGCGACAAAAACTTGACGTTTGTTTTACCTGTATATTTATACCATGGTGTTGAGCAGGGCTTCAACATAAGAGCTATATCCGATGCAGGCGCGGATCCAGGATTTCGGCAAGGGGGGGGTTTTGAAAATTTTTTTTTTGGAAGATGTTTTTTAAGGGCAGACGCTGTGAAAATATGGACTAATACCACCTACTATTATTATTCTATATACTAGTTGCACCATTTCCCGCACCTTAAAAACACCAAACTCAAAACCCTCCAAATTAACAATATGTATGTCATCACATAAAGTGCAGGAGATTTCAATTGAAGTTCTAAATAACATGTATAACGTACATGTATTTAATAAATTCATAAATTAAAAAAACCGACATATGGCTCTGAAGCTACTTTATTATAAACTTGACCACTGCGCGACACCTAGTGAAGTGTAGCAGTTATTATATGATATAATTTGAAGCGAGAGGTCGCTACTGCGTGTTCTAAATTTTCAAACGTGCAACCAAAGAACGTATATTGTATAAGAAGGGAAAATTCGGTATTTTGGACGAGTGAGGTGGAAATCGTTTAGTCAAAAAAAGATGATGACTTCGCGAGTTGCCTCCCATCATTCTTCAAGCTCGAATTCGTTTGTTTTTCGCGGCGAAAAATAAATTCATTTTGACATTTCTTTTGCTTGACGTTTAGTTATTATTTCTATTCTTACTCTACCGCCACTGCAAAGATGCAAAGATTGTTGAAAATGAGCCGGGCTGCAAATTTTAGAATTTTATAAAAACCTTGATCTGATGAAAAGCTCTGTTGCCACTTTTTTTATCCTTTGTTGAAACATTTCTTTTGATACTTAAAACCACAAATCATTTTACTAAATATTGTGAACACCTTGTAATATGTAGAGAGCTTAAACTTTGATTTATTTACCTAAGTATGGCATCATTTAATTTACTAAAAGATACATACATATTTATTTCGATAAAAACGTGGATTTGAACGAAGCGGTACTTTGCAAATTCAAAGCACTTCTTTCACCTCCATTTTGAGAAGAAAATTCGATGAAATCAAACGAACAAGTAAGATTTCTTAATATCTTTTAATATAAAAATTTATTGAATTTATTATACATAACTATTCTTAGATATTAAAACTTTGCGTATGGATTGAATAAACGCTTGTTAAAATATTAGCTGTGTTTTCGTCGAAAATGAGTTGCAGCCGTAACAATTTCAATTTTATGAATGAATCGCTTGTAGTATTTTAACTTCGTACTCGTTTTAATTCTTGTTTTTGGTGGTTGATTGGATTGTATAGTACGCGCTTATTGTATTAGATTTAATTCCTCTAAATTTCGGGTATTTTCTATTTAACTATAAGTTGTAATTGTATGTTATTATTGCCTACAAGGACAAATATTTTAATGAACTAATTCAATTGTACCTGTTTTACCTTGTGGATATGTGCATATAAAATATAATCTGAAAATAAATGTCGAGTTTTGCCTTTGGACAGCTAAACCCATCCAACCATTGCTTTTGGAATGATAGAGTTTTCCTTGATCAGTTTGGGAAATTTGGGCGCAGAATCTATAAAGGCATTAATTTGGGATCTATGATAAACCACAAGGGGGGGTTTGAACCCCCAAAAACCCCCCCGTGGATCCGCCACTGATCCGATGTAATGCCCAACCCGGTGCTCTGGAAAAACTCATTGTGACATAAAATTATTTTTCGTCATTGCGAAGCGGGACCGGTATTTGCTGGTATATTATAAATGTGGAATTACGGAATAATCGCTGGACGGACCCACTCGAAACTTTGCACTCCTAATTATTTTCGTCCCGTGAAGATTATAGGTATATTTTTAATCTTATTGAAAAGCACGGATGGGCATTTCCCATACAAATTTTTCCTTTATTTCGTAATATCTCTTGAAGTATTTTTACTAGAATACTGAAAATTGGTGTGAAGGAATATTAGGTACATTTATATATATTCAACGGATAAGCAATCTAGGTCTTGGTAAGGCAGGGACGGGCACCTACGATACAAACTCAAACTTTCAAAGCGAATATCTCTCGAAACATTTGCAGTAGAGTTCTGAAAATTGGTGTGAGGACACATGAGATAATTACGCACACAACGGATAAAAACGCTAGGTCTTGGTAAAGCAGGAATGGGCACCTCCCATACAGGCTGAAATTGAATTTTAATATGTCACAAAATATTTATAGTAGAGTACTGAAAATTAGTGGAGCGACATACATACATTAAAAAAGCAGGCATAGGTACCTCCCATACAAATTGATCTTTAGCTGAACTTTTAATTCTGAGTAAAGGGTAAGAGAAACAGGAAGAGAAATGAAATGGAGGAAAAAGGGTAGAGGAAATAGGAAAAGCAAAAGTAAAGGAATAGTTTCGGAAAATATAGAGAGGAAAGGAAACGAAAGAGGAATAAGAGGTGGAAAGGGAGAGAGGTAAAGGTAAAGGTAAAGGTAAAGGTAAAGGTAAAGGGTAAATGATAAAGGAAAAGGGTAAAGGATAAAGGGTAAATGGTAAAAGAAAAAGGGTTAAGGGTAAAGGTAAAGGGTAAAGGGTAAAGGGTAAGGGTAAGGGTAAGGGTAAGGGTAAGGGTAAGGGTAAGGGTAAGGGTAAGGGTAAGGGTAAGGGTAAGGGTAAGGGTAAGGGTAAGGGTAAGGGTAAGGGTAAGGGTAAGGGTAAGGGTAAGGGTAAGGGTAAGGGTAAGGGTAAGGGTAAGGGTAAGGGTAAGGGTAAGGGTAAGGGTAAGGGTAAGGGTAAGGGTAAGGGTAAGGGTAAGGGTAAGGGTAAGGGTAAGGGTAAGGGTAAGGGTAAGGGTAAGGGTAAGGGTAAGGGTAAGGGTAAGGGTAAGGGTAAGGGTAAGGGTAAGGGTAAGGGTAAGGGTAAGGGTAAGGGTAAGGGTAAGGGTAAGGGTAAGGGTAAGGGTAAGGGTAAGGGTAAGGGTAAGGGTAAGGGTAAGGGTAAGGGTAAGGGTAAGGGTAAGGGTAAGGGTAAAGGTAAAGGTAAAGGTAAAGGTAAAGGTAAAGGTAAAGGTAAAGGTAAAGGTAAAGGTAAAGGTAAAGGTAAAGGTAAACGTAAAGGTAAAGGTAAAGGTAAAGGTAAAGGTAAAGGTAAAGGTAAAGGTAAAGGTAAAGGTAAAGGTAAAGGTAAAGGTAAAGGTAAAGGTAAAGGTAAAGGTAAAGGTAAAGGTAAAGGTAAAGGTAAAGGTAAAGGTAAAGGTAAAGGTAAAGGTAAAGGTAAAGGTAAAGGTAAAGGTAAAGGTAAAGGTAAAGGTAAAGGTAAAGGTAAAGGTAAAAGTAAAGGTAAAGGTTAGGGTAAAGGTAAAGGTAAAGGTAAAGGTAAAGTTAAAGGTAAAGGTAAAGGTAAAGGTAAAGGTAAAGGTAAAGGTAAAGGTAAAGGTAAAGGTAAAGGTAAAGGTAAAGGTAAAGGTAAAGGTAAAGGTAAAGGTAAAGGTAAAGGTAAAGGTAAAGGTAAAGGTAAAGGTAAAGGTAAAGGTAAAGGTAAAGGTAAAGCTAAAGGTAAAGGTAAAGGTAAAGGTAAAGGTAAAGGTAAAGGTAAAGGTAAAGGTAAAGGTAAAGGTAAAGGTAAAGGTAAAGGTAAAGGTAAAGGTAAAGGTAAAGGTAAAGGTAAAGGTAAAGGTAAAGGTAAAGGTAAAGGTAAAGGTAAAGGTAAAGGTAAAGGTAAAGGTAAAGGTAAAGGTAAAGGTAAAGGTAAAGGTAAAGGTAAAGGTAAAGGTAAAGGTAAAGGTAAAGGTAAAGGTAAAGGTAAAGGTAAAGGTAAAGGTAAAGGTAAAGGTAAAGGTAAAGGTAAAGGTAAAGGTAAAGGTAAAGGTAAAGGTAAAGGTAAAGGTAAAGGTAAAGGTAAAGGTAAAGGTAAAGGTAAAGGTAAAGGTAAAGGTAAAGGTAAAGGTAAAGGTAAAGGTAAAGGTAAAGGTAAAGGTAAAGGTAAAGGTAAAGGTAAAGGTAAAGGTAAAGGTAAAGGTAAAGGTAAAGGTAAAGGTAAAGGTAAAGGTAAAGGTAAAGGTAAAGGTAAAGGTAAAGGTAAAGGTAAAGGTAAAGGTAAAGGTAAAGGTAAAGGTAAAGGTAAAGGTAAAGGTAAAGGTAAAGGTAAAGGTAAAGGTAAAGGTAAAGGTAAAGGTAAAGGTAAAGGTAAAGGTAAAGGTAAAGGTAAAGGTAAAGGTAAAGGTAAAGGTAAAGGTAAAGGTAAAGGTAAAGGTAAAGGTAAAGGTAAAGGTAAAGGTAAAGGTAAAGGTAAAGGTAAAGGTAAAGGTAAAGGTAAAGGTAAAGGTAAAGGTAAAGGTAAAGGTAAAGGTAAAGGTAAAGGTAAAGGTAAAGGTAAAGGTAAAGGTAAAGGTAAAGGTAAAGGTAAAGGTAAAGGTAAAGGTAAAGGTAAAGGTAAAGGTAAAGGTAAAGGTAAAGGTAAAGGTAAAGGTAAAGGTAAAGGTAAAGGTAAAGGTAAAGGTAAAGGTAAAGGTAAAGGTAAAGGTAAAGGTAAAGGTAAAGGTAAAGGTAAAGGTAAAGGTAAAGGTAAAAGTAAAGGTAAAGGTAAAGGTAAAGGTAAAGATAAAGGTTTAGTTTAGTTTAGTTTAGTTTTATTACTCACAAAAATTATACAAATTTCATTACATAACGTTTACATGTACCCACGAAGCTTAACTGCTTGTCTGCAGGTTTAGATGTAATTTAGATTATAATTTGAATTCAAAATACATATTAACCTAGTTACAATAATTTATATTTGTGTATGTATGGAGATAATTTTATATATAAGTAAATTGACACTTAGCTAATTTTTAACCACTATTTAATTCCTAAGTATGTTTGGACAGAAATTTGAAGAGAGAAAAGAAAAGAGAAATAGAAAGATAGCTTTGATTTAATTCTTAGTCTGATTTATTACAACAAACTTTTAAAATAATTTCTTATTAATAATTTTCGATGCCTTGTATTTGGTAGATATGCAAGATCTGTTGGCAACTCGTTAAAAATCGATGGGATTATAATTGATAGCGTATTTCTAGTGTAATTATTTGGAAATTTAGGGACCACAAGTCTATTTTCTAGGCGTCTTCGTGTACTGTGACTATGGCTAATTGGTATGTTCAGTCGAGTATCATCATAAAACTCATTTAATAACGTATATTTATAAATCGATTTAACGTCTAGTAGTACTAATTCCCTATTCATGTTAATGTTCGCAGTGGGTATGTTCTGTTTTTTTAAAAGTATTTTAATGTTAAAATTTTGGCTTTGTTGCAATTTTCTACAATGTGCCGAAGATCCCCATGCAGTTATTCCATGTCTTAGGTATGACTCGGAAAGAGAAAGGTACGCTTGACGCAAAACGTTAAAGTTTGTACAGAAACTCAAGTGCTTTAAAAAATAAAACGATGTTCGTAGTTTTTTTTGCAGACAGGACACATGCACATTCCATTTAAAATTGTCGTCCAGTATAACACCGAGATATTTGTAGGTATCAACAGTTTCTATCGTCGTTGTACATATACAGGAAGTCAAATTCTTATTATGCAAGCAATCGTTATTATGAAATAATAGTTTTATCACAGACTTGTTTACATGTGGTGGCCTAATATGCATAAGTTTAGTCTTTTTTGCGTTAAGAGCTAGTCCACTGTCATGCGACCATTTTGTGATTACGTCAAGTTTCCTTTGCATTATGTCTATCGCAGTATCAAGGTCTCTATGTGGCACCACAATGGCGGTATCATCGGCGTATGCATAAACTCCACAATTATTAAGAGTTTTAAGCATACTATTTGCGTATATAATATATAGAAGTGGCCCTAGCTTAGAGGCTTGTGGTACTCCAGAACAAACTGTCATTTCGTCGCTGTAATCGCCTAGCAATTTCACGCGATACTTTCTTAATTCAAGGTAACTTGCGAACCACTGCAAAGAAACTCCCCTTATCCCGGCATTATGCAATGCTTCAAGCAGCTTTTTATGTGACAATGTGTCAAATGCTTTACTGAAGTCAACAAATAAAGCCAGGACATGATGATTTTTGCCAAGATTTTCGTTTATTGTACTAGCAAACCTACCCAGTAGCTTATTTATGTTCCTATCTTTTTGAAAACCATATTGCCTATTGTCAATAACTTCATACTTATCTAGAAAATCAGATAGCCTTCTTGCTATGACCTCTTCCATAATATTTTCCACAACAGGCAATATAGAAATAGGTCGATAATTACATGGATCTGATTTAGATCCACTTTTAAATATAGGTCTTATCACAGATGTTTTTAACGCCTTAGGTACTTTGCATTGCGTTATACTAAGGTTAATGAGCTTTGCTATTATCGGGGAAATAATCGGTGCCATTACCTTCATCTCTTGGTCGTATTTCGTCATATCCCGGGCTTTTTTTGTCGTCAAGTCGTTGTATAATCGTTAAAATTTCTTCATCACTGGTTTCACTTATAAAAATTGAGTTTGGATTTTTACTTTCTGGTATATTTATAGATTTAGTATCACAGTTATGTATTGCATTTGTAATTTCTGCATTGAATGTAGTTGCAAACTTATCACAGACATCTTTAATACTTTCAGTTTGGAAGTTTTGGGATATATGCTGATCTATGCTTATCTTATTGCGACCAATAATTTCATTGACAAGCTTCCAAGTTTTTCTTGAATCGAGTCTATTTTCTTTGAACTGGTTTTGATAGTATTCATTTCGAGCTCTCTGTATTTCTTTGTTAACAAAGTTTCTAAACTTTTTATATTCATTTTCTACTTCTCTGTTCTTGGGTTTCGATTTCCATTTCCTATACAAAATGTCCCTTCTACTACACAGATCTTTTAATTTTTTTGTCATCCATTTGTTCGTTTTTCTGCGAGTAGTATTTTTGGTGCTAATGAGTGAGCTCGCATATATACTATTAAACGTAGCATGCAGCTTTTCGCACATGTTATCAACATCATTACATATAAAGATGTCATTCCATTCCACCTTCATTACCTCTTCTTCAAACTTTTTGTTGCTAACTATTTTCCTACTGGGGGTTTTACAATTATTATATTCTTTGCGGTCACTGAAGTCAGTGCCACATATAAGAGAGAAATGGTCTGAGATATTCGTCTGCACAATACCGGCTAATACCTGGTATAGTTTACCTCTTACAAAAACATGATCAATGCACGTACGTGTTTCTCTTGATACGTCTACACGCGTGCATTCTCTGATAATTTGTTGCATACCGTATGAGCAGAGCATGTCTAGGTAGAAATTTACATTGCTATTTTCTGTATCAAGAGTACTAATATTCATATCTCCCATTATTATTGTACATTCGTCTTTTTCCGCTCTTCTTAGTACGCTCTCTAATTCGTTGACGAAAGTACGCACATTAAGATTAGGAGGTCTGTATATCGCGTGTAATGCGACTGATACGTTTTTGTTTTTGTTAAAAATTTTAAGCTCTATATTCTCAAATGAATTGGTACTATATATCATACGTTGATAACTCAATTTCTCTTTTATATATATAGCTATTCCTCCGCCCCTTCTCTCGCTTCTGTTTATGAATTCGGAATTGAAACCATTCATTAGATAAAGACCCTGCTCATCATCTGTAATGTTTGTCTCAACTAGTACTATTACATCTACGCTATCAATAACGTCATCGATTTCTACGCGAAACAAATTAAAGTTTTTTCTTAGTGATCGGATGTTCAAACACACGCATCTAAAATCATATTCATGAAGGTTTGTTGTAGAAATTTCTTTAAAGGATTCAGTTGTTGTTGTTGTGATTTTGTTCATAGTGTAAATAGTGATAATCGACAAAGTGTAAATAGTCAGAGTAAGAAAGAATAGAAAAAAGAAACAAAAAATTTGAATTATGTATAATAAAAATTAAAATAAGAAAGTTTTTTAAAAATAATAAAATAATTAATTAATATGGATACAGAGTGCTGCTTCGATTATTTGATCTGGTTAATATCTGCCTCAGTATTTATAAAAATATATTTTTCATTTTCCGACCTTCTGGCCATGATTTTTCCCTCTTTTTCCCATACAAATTTCCATGCCGACACCTTTGCCTTCTTTTTGGCTTCCCACAGTATACGTCGCTTCTTCGATGTGAGATGGCTCCCCACAAACACTCCTTATTCTCTCCCTCATTTCTAACTCTTTGCGTATCATCGTCGATATCTCTTACACACAGCTTCTTTCCACGCAGCTTTGTTAGCAACTCCCTTTTTTTGCGTGCCGAAGAGAACCTAACTACTATATTATTGCTCTTTGCTTTTAGTCGGTACGCGTCATCAATATCATTTGCGCTCAGGTCAATGTTAACAATAGTAGCGATGCGATCTACTATTGAAACTAGATTTTCATTTGGCTGTTTCTCTAAATTGCTAATAACAATGTTCTTCTCAAGAGAACGCTGTTCTAGCTTATCAATCTTGCTCTCCATCGCTGTTAGCCGACTTTCAGTGTTACTGCCCTTTTCTGCCAGATCGGTAATTTGCTGTGATATCTGGGTGATCGACTCTTTTAGCTGTGTTGTTGTTTCTTCCAACCCACGCTTTACGTCGTTTTGCGTGTGCGACAGTTTTTTTTACCATTTCTTCGACTAAAGATTTGATTTCTGCAGTGCATGACTTTAGCTCGATTACGTCAGTCTTGACCGCATGCATCTCGGCTTTAAGTTTAGAGATCGAATCTAAATCATTTTCAGTTTTTTCATATTCGTTTTCGTCGCTTTTCTGTGGTGTTGAGTTGGATTTTGTTCTTTGTTTTGATACACTCTTCAATGCTGAATCTGCTTGTGATGTTGATGACTTTATTTTTTGGCGGCATTTTTGACATCGCCAATTTTTGCGGCGTTCTGCGTTCATATTTGAGTATGTGGCTTCAGAAATCGTTGTGCAGGTTGTAAAATGATATTTTTTGTTACATAAGTAACACACTGCATTTTCTCCGTTGATGGGCAAGGACTTTTCGCATTCAGCACAGTTTGCAATTGTTTTATTCAGCTCGTCTTTTGACATTCTTTCAATTTCTGTTTTCTGCTTTTGTGTGTATGTATATATGTGTTTATTGGTATGTGTTTATTGTTGTATGTTTATTTTTGCGTTGTAGGTTTGTTAAGATATTTATTTGGTTCTATTTTTAAAGTACATTCACTTATTCTTTAGTATATTGAGATATTTAGTTCTGTTTTTAAATTATATTCACTTATTCTTTAGAATGTTTCACAAATATCTTTAATTTTGTTGATAATTAGTAAAGCGACCTAAAACACGTCTTCGCGTTTCAAATGACGAAAGGTAAAGGTAAAGATAAAGGTAAAAGTAAAGGTAAAGGTAAAGGTAAAGGTAAAGGTAAAGGTAAAGGTAAAGGTAAAGGTAAAGGTAAAGGTAAAAGTAAAGGTAAAGGTAAAGGTAAAGGTAAAGGTAAAGGTAAAGGTAAAGGTAAAGGTAAAGGTAAAGGTAAAGGTAAAGGTAAAGGTAAAGGTAAAGGTAAAGGTAAAGGTAAAGGTAAAGGTAAAGGTAAAGGTAAAGGTAAAGGTAAAGGTAAAGGTAAAGGTAAAGGTAAAGGTAAAGGTAAAGGTAAAGGTAAAGGTAAAGGTAAAGGTAAGGGTAAGGTAAATGTAAAGGTAAAGTACTTTTTGGTTGCTTGTTTTTCTGACAGGGTAGGAATATGATGTATTGTGGAACGATCTTTCGTCATCCCTTGTCAAGTTTGGTTTGGAGACAAACCGGTTTCGGCTAATTACGAAAAAAGACACTGAAGATGGCGCATATTAGCCGAAACCGGTTTGTCTCCAAACCAAACTTGACAAGGGATGACGGAGATCGTTCCACAATACATCGTAAAGGTAAGGGTAAAGGTAAAGGTAAAGGTAAAGGTAAAGGTAAAGGTAAAGGTAAAGGTAAAGTTTCATTATAACATTAAAAACATTTTTCGTCGTTGCGAAGCAGGACGGGTATTTACTAGCGGACGAATAAAAGTGGTTTGATAAATCGATTGACCTAAGACTTTGCATATAGTTATTAGTTCTTAAGCATAGTACTGAGTACGAGTTTCACGTGAAATACAAACAAAGTGGTTATGAAACATGTGTGAAATTTCACAGATATTTCACGACAAAGATATACTGAGTTCCTGCCGTGAAAACGTTGCGTAACATGCCAGCAACATCATGCCAGCAACATTTTTTCACGCCACACAGTGCCGCGACTCCATATGGACAAAATAGAAGGAGTGGTCAGAATTGGCTGGAACTTCACACCTAGAAGTATTATGCTACGCTAATTTCAAAAATGAAATCGGTTTTCGGTACCGGTTACTCATTTCGAGAAAACCGAGTTTTTCTTGCATTTTTCAAAATACTCATTGTGAACATGTGTTGATATAAGTCGAAGTAGTCATCAGAATGGGCTGAAACTTTACACCTCAAAGTACTATATTACGTCAATTTGAGAAAAGAAATCCGGTTTTAAGCATCTGTTACCAGTTAATTAAAAACATAATCATCGTAGACATATGTTTATAAAAACCGAAATAGTATTCAGAACTTGTTGAAACTTTACACCTAAAAGGATTAGGCCATGCTAATTTCAAAAATGAAATTGATTTTTCGGTACGGGGTACCCATTAAAAAAACGATTTTTTTTTTACATTGCTATATGAAAGACATATAAGGCATAATCATTGCTGATCGTGGTTTTTACGAAAATATGAAGGAGTTGTCAGAATTTACTGAAACTTTACTTCTGAAGTGTCTATATTACTCTAATTTTAAAAAAGTTATCGGTTTCTTTGTAACGGTACCCATTAAAAAACACCGAGTTTTTGCACGTCATTATTTCAAAATGAGATATGGCATATCATTGTTGCTAAGTGTTCAGAAAAATAGAGTTAATAATCAAAATTTGTCGAAACTTTACTCCTTAAGTGAATACATTACGGTAATTTGAAAAATTAAGTTGGTTTTTCCTTACATGTTAACCTTTAGAAAAAAAAAATTCTTTAAAATAAAGCATAATCGCTGTTAAGTAAGTAAGTAATAATTGCTGTTATATGTTAATAAAAACATAACTCATCGATGTTTAATATTTTAAATATTTTTTTTTGTGTAAATGGGTAAAAAAATATGTAAAATGTAATTTATTCATGAAATTTTAAACTCGCGTTGAGCAACATTTTCCACTAATAGTAAAGCGTTGAAATTTTGCACAGGTAATGTGATTAGTTAGGTGAATAAACTTATAAAAAGACTCAATAAAAAAAAATATATATAAAAAAATTGGACCTCCCTGATTTGCATACATTTGTACTATCATTTTCGCAAGCTGCTTTTGTTTGGTGCTTAAGCAAAATATTATTCTTTATGCAGATAAAGAGTAATACGCTAGCTTAGAGTGCAAACTGTGTAAGTCCATTTTTATGAAAAAGTGTATTTTTATGTAGAACGCTAGAAAAATCAAATACGCACCCCGCTAAACAAGTCTGTGATACTTGTCATATTTCTACTCGTTGTTATTCAGTGATACGCAAATTGTGTAAGTCCAAAAAACGAAGAAAATTGTGTAAGTCCAAAATTTTTCATGAACAGACATTTTTTTTTTTTCATTTCGAAATTTTTTTATTTTTTGTTTTTTATCTCTCCTACAAAGTTTGAAAAAAGGACTTACACAATTTGCACTCTAAACTAGCGAATAGGTATGTTATTTATTTTTATTTTCTTTTTGTAACCCTTTCGTCTAAACAGTGGGCGCTGTAAGGTGTCTCGATTGCATTTATTTGCTTACCCGAATTGGTTAACATATTATTTGTAAACTGGTGTCATTGCTCTCCATATATATATATATATGTAAATCTTCGTGACCGCTGTGGTGCAGTGGGTAGAGTGCTCGCCTACTATGCCAGAGGTCTCGGGTTCAAACCCCAGTCCGAGCAAACACCAAAAAAATTTTTCTAATTAGTAAAAATCCAATTATTGGGCTTTTTTAAGAGCAGCGGTCACCTCTCGGCAGTGGGCGGCATACCCTCCGAGTGTCTTTCTGCCATGAAAAAGCGTCTCACAAAAAATGCATTTCGCCGTTCGGAGCCGGCATAAAACTGTAGGTCCACCCAATTAGTAGGAAAAACAAAAGGATCACACCTCGAATTGGGAGAGAAGATCGGCCATAAAACTCGTCAGTTATAATAGCGCCATTGTATTATATTATATTATTATTATTATGTAGAAAATAGGTGTACTTTGAGAGGGTGTGTGAGGCTGAAAGTTGTTTTTATCACAAAATGACTTATGAACTTCTCTTAGTTGGAGTTTTAGCTGTAGCTTGACATCAAAACATCTAAGTTTCAAGACAGTCGATTTTTGTATTTTTGTCCACCTTCGCGGCACTGTGCGCCAATTTAAATATACAATGCCATTTATTTTCCAGTGAAAAGTGACATTTGTTGAAATTGAAATTTATATTTTGTATACAAATTTTTTATAGGCCAAAATTTGAAAGTTGGTTCTGAGGCGAAATTCAAATTTTTTCTTTTTACATTTGCTCAGTTTTCGTTTTGGCATTTATTGTCATTTGACAAAAAAAAATCTTGAAACATTTCACGGCAAAACAAATGTATGTTGCTGGCGAAATTTCACAGCCGTTAATTCAGTACTAGGTCGAGGGCCACCCTGACATACAAGCAGAGGCGGTCGCTTCATACAAGCCGAGAAGCCCGGCTTGCGTACACATTTTCGTTCATTTCATAAGAAATTCTTTAAAATCTGGTTATTTTACGTTTTAAATGTGTTTACTATTTAAGTTCTCAATAATATAGCCCCCACTGTAACATGCCCCTAAAAACCTGCCAAGAAAATAGCACAAATACACCAATCCACCTCACAATGTGTATTTTGTTTGTACAGCCAATCACAGCACAGTGAGCATGCTTCAACGTTTCCACACATTAGCTTTTATGTGCCTTTCAAAACAGAATAACATAGCTTGTTTCCTCGCTTTCGCTAAGGAGAATCCAATTGCTTATTTTCAGACTTAAATTGAAAAAAAAAAACTAGCAAAGCACTTTTTTATTTTTCACATCAAATTTGTATGCGAATATGAAGCTGGCTTCGGCATTCAAAAGTTCAGTATTCACAGCCATATGCATATTTGATTTGATTTTCGTTTGCATGTAGGTACATACTTATGCACATAATTTCTTACATCTGCATGTGCATGCAAACATAAATATCAAATACCAGATTATAAAAGGGTTGATTGTGATTTTTGGCGAATATTGGCACAATATCAAGATAATTTTAAAAAGCGGTGGAAATCAAATTGGACCTCAGTTTTTCAAACACTAAAGCAGCCATTTTTTAGGCAATAAGCAAATACACTTGCTACTGCTGAAATTTCCGTCGGCATAAGGAAACTAAAAATACCTCTGCGCATTCGTGTAAGATTTTCCTAGCGCACGTTTTTATATTTAAGAATTATGTAAATACGAAATTTGCTAGGTGAAAAAAAAAAAAAATTCATGTAAGTTTATATTTATTTCGTGTGTTATGTTAAAAAAATTTGTTGTTCAAATAACGTCATATGTATAGTAATACTATAAATTTTGTTTTTTTCTGATTTATGTTGTTTTTAAATAAAGATTCGCCCCTGATGATGCTAAGGAGTTTAGCGAAACGTTGGGCAGAAAGTGGAAGTTATTGCGTTTGACTTTGCACTGTGCACACAATAGATCAAAACAGCCTATATCAAAAAACACGAAATTTTTTATTTTAAAAATGTTCAGAGTAAAATTGCAAAATCAAGAAAAAACAATTTTAATTTAAAAATGTTTATTTTTATTTTAAGCACTATGAGATTTTGAAGGAAAAACTTTCGTTTTTATTACATTAAATTTAGTTTTTAGTTTAAACATGTTTCTTTTTAAATCCTAAATACATTTTAATTTAAAAAATTTAATTTTTAATTTAAAAATTTTCATTTATAAAATAAAAATGACTTGGTTTAAAACGTGCATAATAAAAATAAAAATTTTATTTTTGATTCCTTTTCTCTGAGTATACAAACAAAAAATGTGTATCAGGAAAACAAAAATAAAAAATACATATGAAAAAACAAAAAAAAAAAAACAAACGAGAAAAAACGATCTTCAAATACCCGAATTGTTCAAATGCCCGTACAAACATACGCGTAATAAACAAACAAACGAGCGTTCGAGCATTGAAAAGCATTTATTCGGGCCACTCGAAAATGTTAAAAAGAAATCGAGAACTCTAAATCAAAGTCAATGACGGAACGCAATCAGACTTTTAAATAATACAGCAAAGGAAATTACATAAATGGCTAATGGTTATGCTTCACGCATAGGCTTGCCCAGGCAATTTATGCTAGGTCCGCCACTGCATACAAGCACTCCAATCCACTTAAATATTTTTTTCAGCATTACATTTTTCATAAATTTAGTTCGGTTAAGTATTAAAAAAAAACTTCATTTAGAAAATTCAATGAAAATAGTTTTCAAATACCAAAGGAAATTGTATTTAAATTCAAAGTTGAAAGTAGAGTGAGGCGACATAAGCAAGTTGAAACCCGATATGCACGATGGACAAAATATGAAAAATAATCTCATCTGCTGAACATTTTATCTGTAGAAAGACTTCTGTTAAAGCCAAATGAGATTACGATTTTTCGTTAAAAAAAAAATTGTGAGATTTATTTCACTACTTACGGCTATAGTTTGCAAACTAATGGAAGTTGGTGGCTTAGGTGGACGTGTGCAGCTTTTGCAAGCGCAGCTGTTTCCTACTTGTGTACTTTCAACAATAAACAACGGAGGTAAATAAAATTAAGAAATATTAATTGTATGCAAATTTTTTATATTTTGGAATAAAATTTATATTAGTCCTTAGTTCATTGGGATTTTAATTTAAATCTAAGCATACCTTTAACGTATTTCTTCAAGGCATTTCTGTATATGTATCACTATAAATAAAAGCGTGGGCACCTACTCATTAGATATTCATTTTATAAAACAGTAGTGGTGAAAAGCAAGGAAGCGAAAAAAAAATTTAAATTCCAATTACATTAGATATGCATTACGTAAAGGTAGGCTTGCCATAATTTTTTCACCCCAATGCCTGACTAAAGCGAAATGAAAATAGCCTAAAGTTAGAAAACGATAAAATTCATTCAAATATATTTAGCAGTCTAAAACTTACAAGTTACATATTATATTAGGGTGGGGCGATTTACTAACCTATATCGCGCGATCGAAATTTGGATTCCTCTAATTTTTCTGAGTAGAAAACACTTCCACGACATTTATCTAAAATTAATTTTGATGTTCCGGAATTTGGTTTTTATGAACAAAGACGAATTTTTGAAAATAAAAATTTGGCAAAAATCGAAAAAAAAAAATATACAGGCCAATCTGCACATCGATTTGAAGCAGAATTTTATGCTGAATCCAGATGTGAAATCGAAACTAAAATCGGATGATCCGTTTTCGAGATATAGCGTGATTTCCGGTTATGGAGGCTGAATGCCCAAAATCGCATATTTTCGCGATTATCTCTTGTTGTGTACAATACATCTTAATTTTTTTTTGCAAATTTCTTAAAGATAGGTCAATACAATATATGAGCAATATTTTAAAATATTAATTTATCTTCCTGTATACGAAAACTAGAATGCACTCTTTTTTCCTTGGCCCAAAAGCGCGGTGTGGGTTCCCTATGTTATAGTCATCCGATACCGATGATTTTCGCCGACAGCGCTTTGTGTACAATAAATGCTCTAAATACAAAATTTCAGAATTTTAGCTGCAAAAATTGAAGAGTTATTCCCTAAAACGTAGAATTATGCTTCTGAAATTTGTTTTTTGCTTCCAATAGTACGCTATGGCGTATGAGTAACCTTGAGTTTTTTTTAGAGTTGACTAAAGTAAAAAAATAAGTCCCAAACAGCATACGTCTACGTTTTTGGTTATAACTCCTCAATTTTTGCAGCTAAAATTCTGAAATTTCGTATTTAGAGCATTTATTGTACACAAAGCGCTGTCGGCGAAAATCATCGGTATCGGATGACTATAATGCCTGGTTTTCACTAGGTCATATATGACGTCAAATATTGTCAAACAAATGAAAACGGGTTGGCATATTGTGTCAAATGCGTTTGCAGTCAGTTTTGACCACTCGCTGTCATATAAAATGACAGCCATATGAAAACACTCAAATTGTAGTTTGCCAGCGCATTGGGCAACATTTGACACACAAAATTCATTTGCCAGCGTGTTGGCAAACTTGTTTCGTTTGTCAAGCTCACAGCTGATTCGCAGGGCCACGGAGCGTGTCAAGGAGCGAAGAGCTAAGGAGCTATGGCTTTTTCACGGAGCGGAGCTGGAGCTCAAATTACAGGTAGAAGCTGGAAGTGGAGTTAAAAATCACTAGCTCTTTATATATCTATATCTGTGGCCACAAGCAATAACCGCTTAAGTCGACTTAAGAAGATTTTGAGTTACATATACCACATTATTCTCCTTTTAAAACTCTATATTTCTATAAAAACCCCATTCTTATAACTTAATTCAATAAAAAGATATAAATAAAAACATGTAGGTATATTAGGTATATTAAACTTGCTATAACAGCCAAGGTAGATTTATATACTTAATGAAATTTCTGCATGATATTTTGTTTTATTTACAAAATTAGATCGTAACATTGTAAATGGCTCACTGATTTTGCGTCCATGGTTTTTAATCGATTTTTTCTGATTTGTTAAGAAAAGCCTTCGAATAAAAATATAAAAATAAGATTTTCTTTGCACTGCCATAAGCACTCAGATATAAAAAAATTTTATATGTACATATGTGCCTATGATTCATATTTTTGAGATCAGGAAGACCGGACCAACTCCCCTATACCTGAATCTCTTGGAATTATTTCAAATTAATAATTTTAGGGTAGTGTAATGTTACTAAGCTGATGAGGGGAATCGTTCAATCACATTTTTCATTTAAACGGTAAGAGTCCCCATCTTTTTTTCTTCGGAATTCAGCTTACGATGCATCATTACATCTACAATATCTTTTGCGAATTTTTCCTAGGCGGAGAACATTGATAACAACAATTTAATTATTATTTTGACATTTCTTTTGCTTGACATTTAGTTATTATTTCTATTCATACTCTACCGCCACTGCAAAGATGTTTGAAAATGAGCCGGGCTGCAAATTTTAGAATTTTATAAAAACCTTGATCTGATAAAAAGCTCTGTTGCCACTTTTTTATCCTTTGTTGAAACATTTCAATTTTATGAATGAATCGCTTGTAGTATTTTAACTTCGTACTCGTTTTATTTCTTGTTTTTGGTGGTTGATTTGATTGTATAGTACGCGCTTATTGTATTAGACTTAATTCCTCTAATTTTTACTTGAAAGAGTTTTTTAGTGCTCAGCACGAAATTTTTATTTAATTCAATTTTTAATTGTTGGGGTAAGTGGAAAAAAATTCAACAACTATTTACAGCGAAGGTTGAGTGTATAGCTATTTCACGAAAAACCATTTTCGATCATCAGCACTCTTTCCGGAAGTGGATGCTACCGGGGATTGAACCCGAGTACATTCCATCTTCAGCCGCAATGACCCAATGCATAAACATATTGAAAATGAAAAAGGCAAAAGTGGGGAAAATCCAACAACGTTTTGGGGTATAACTCTTAAATTTTTGCAGCTAAAATTCTGAAATTTTGGATTTGGAGTATTTATTGTACACAAAGCGCTGTCAGCGAAAATCATCGATATCGAATGACTATAACATGGAGATCCCATACCGCGATTTTGGGCTAAGGAAAAAAGAGTACATTCTAGTTTTCCTATACCGGAAGATAAATTAATATTTTAAAATATTGCTTATATATTGTATTGACCTCTCTTTAAGAAATTTGCAACAAACTTTAAGATATATTGTACATAGCAAGAGATAATCGCGAAAATATGCGATTTTCGGCATTCAGCCTCCATAACCGGAAATCAGGCTATGTCTCGAAAACAGATCATCCGATTTTAATTCTGATTCCACATATGGATTCAGCATAAAATTCTGCTTCAATTCGATGTGAATATTGGCCTGGTTATTTTTTTGTCGATTTTTGCCCAATTTTTACTTTCAAAAATCCGTTAATAATTTAATTTATTTCAAAAACTATTTTAAAATATACATAATTACCTAACATGTGGCGTAGTTCGCGTTAAATCTAATTGTACCGTCGATTAACAATAATTTTTTTTAAAGAAGTTGATGTAAAATTTTTTTGGCGAATAACTATTGCAAAAATGTTCATTTTGCAAAAATATTTCGGGGACTAATTCTTGACACGGAGAGCTATCAATTAAGATGCGAATCATAAAAATCGAAGAAAAAAAAATTTTTTGTGCTGATTTGAAAAATTCTGACCCATGTACATATGTGCCTATGATTCATATTTTATGTGCAGAGCAAAGGCACTTTGTATTACAGCTCCCGAGAACTGCCGTAAGAAATCGAAATATACAATAACAAAAGTGTAATGAAAAAAAAATTCAAAATATGAAAGCACTGTAAAAAATTTGTATTCAAATAATTTTCATATAAAAAATAAAAAAAAATTTGTATGTATGTGATACTACCATTTGAAAATAAATTCTAAAATAATAGTGGTCTTCGTCTAAAGTGATAAAGTAATAAATTTTTAAAGTTTATCAGTTTATCCGCATTTTTACATGAAACCACCTTGGTAAATAATTGTTTAAACTCTTGTCAGTGTCAACTTGATTAATAAATAAAAAAACCCAATAATATAAACAAAAAAAAAATGCCGAAGGAAACCACAATTTCTTCTTTTAAATTGAAAAAGTAAAACTGACAATGTGTCAGACTTGAGTTTTACCGAAATTTATAAATTTACGCAACAAAATCGTTCGGTAAAGTGATAAACTTTGCTTAAATATATTTTCATACAAATTTTGACAGATAATTTATTACAATTAATATTTTATCACTTTACCGCATTTACCAGCAGTTTACCACTTTAGATGAAGACCCTTAATATTTTATTGGAATTCATAAAAAAATCTAAATGAGCAAAAAATGTTTCAATGCATATAAAAATTTTGTAGATGTATTGAGCTTTGTACTTTCAATACGAGAGCGTTTAGCAGGCCTGCTATAGAGAATAAAGGTAGGTTTAAAACCGAAGATGGTTTTAAAGCGACCCTAGATTATGCCAAATAGTTCGAGTTTACCTTTATCTCAGGTAAGCGTTGAGCGTCTCTTTTCATCATTAAAAATTGTTGTATCTGATTTAAAACAGTCTTGTCGATTTGAAGCGGAGCCAATATATAAAAAATCGGAGCGAGAACGGAGCCCTATGCAAAAAAAGGATGGGAGCTATTGCCTATATGACACTACGTTTTTTTCTTGTTTTTTTTTTGGTGTGGAAAATCCACCGAAAGTCAAAATACAAAAACAATTCTTCTGTAGGTTGAAAAGAGACAAAAACTCCCTCAAAAACAATTTGATTGCCATTCAAACTAAATGAAAATAATATTTTTACTTGAAAGAGTTTTTAGTGCTTAGCACGAAATTTTTATTTTAATTCAATTTTTAATTGTTGGGGTAAGTGGAAAAAAATTCAACAACTATTTACAGCGAAGGTTGAGTGTATAGCTATTTCACGAAAAACCATTTTCGATCATCAGCACTCTTTTCGGAAGTGGATGCACCGGGGATTGAACCCGAGTCCATTCCAACTTCAGCCGCAATGACCCAACGGATAAACACACTCGGCCATTGAGACTCTGTGCAAGCTGTTGGATTTTCCCCACTTTTGCCTTTTTCATTAACATTAACGTTAACGTTAGTGTGTATATGCTTTTGCATATATTCTCCACAAACGTGCTGAATTTTCTTCCACTTACCCCAACAATTAAAAATTGAATTAAAATAAAAATTTCGTGCTAAGCACTAAAAACTCTTTCAAGTAAAAATTGTTAACGTTGTTTGGTATATACATAAAATAAAATACCAACAACAATGTTCATTGCGAACTGCCTACAACAAAAAAATTCAGCACGTTTGTGGAGAATATATGCAAAAGCATATACACACTAACGTTAATGTTGAAAATGAAAAAGGCAAAAGTGGGGAAAATCCAACAGCTTGCACAGAGTCTCAATGGCCGAGTGTGTTTATCCGTTGGGTCATTGCGGCTGAAGTTGGAATGGACTCGGGTTCAATCCCCGGTGCATCCACTTCCGAAAAGAGTGCTGATGATCGAAAATAGTTTTTCGTGAAATAGCTATACACTCAACCTTCGCTGTAAATAGTTGTTGAATTTTTTTCCACTTACCCCAACAATCGAAAATAATATTTATTTCAAGAATTAATTTTTTTGGAAATTTGAATTTAAATTACTGCAATAAAAGTTATGAAACTCAGATGGCAGAGTAGCTGTGTATTCCATGTTATAAAGAGAAGCCAGTGCGCAGTATACTTTTTCTTCCGGACATCTTCTTTCCCCTTACGGCCAAAGCAGAAGCTTACAAGAGGCAAATTTAAAATTTGTATTTCCATATATTTTTTATTTTATATATAATTTATTTTATACACGGTAGGCAGGAAGCGACGATAGGTTGCATGAAAATGTCGAGAAAAAAGGAAAGTGGGGTTGTGTTATGTGATGTTTATAGATGAAACATCCGTTGAAATTAAAATCCGAGCTGCTCCTTTTTCAAGGATATCCACATTTTTTGTTTTTTTTTGAAAGAATCAAATATTGAGGATATCGAAAATTCGCCACCGTCCAAATTTTTCCGATTTCAATACATTATTTGGTCGCTAAGGGATACAGAAAAAGGTATTAAAAAGAAAAAAGGACACCTGTAGTGGAAAAATCCAATGTGAACAGGACCTAAAGGATAACCACTGAAATATAAAATAACACAAAAAGTACCCACTTTAATTTGCGTATAACTCCTAAAACGTTAACTCTACGTGAAAATTCCTTATAATATGTTTCATTCAGAATAAATAAAGGAATATTTCTTTGATATACAATTTTGATGTACCTGCAGTGGTTAATGCACTTTGGTCCATCTAAAGTGAAAATTTCAAAAAAAAAAAAAGTACTTTTTTTATGGTGCTATTTTAAGTTCAAATATTTTTCTAGTTTATGTAAATATTTTAATCTAATGATCCAATTCTCATTCTTACATATCTATACGTTAATATTAAAAAGAATTAGAGCTGAAATATGCGCTAGGTGTGCACGGTGGGCGGTAAGCAACAATAGGTTGCATGAAAATATCGAAAAAACGATCGCCGGCTAAAAACTTACGTAAAATGATATTATAATATACTTCATAAACACACAGCAAGCGTGAATAAAATCTCCAACATTTTTTTTAAACGAAAATTAGTACCAGCACACAGCTAGGCACATATTCGTTGGGCCATCGTTTTTACGATATTCCCATGCAACCTATTGTTGCTTCCCGCCCACCGTGCACAGCTAGCGCGTATCTCAGCTCTAACTTTTTTAGTATTAACGTATAGATATGTAGGAATGAGAGTTGGATCATTAGATTAAAATATTTACATAAACTAGAAAAATATTTGAACTTAAAATAGCACCATAAAAAAAACGTACTTTTTTTTTGAAATTTTCATTTTAGATGCACAAAAGTGCATTAACCACTGCAGGTACATCAAAATTGTATATTAAAGAAATATTTCTTTATTTATTCTGAATGAAACATATAATAAGGAATTTTCACGTAGAGTTAACATTTTAGGAGTAATACGCAAATTAAAGTGGGTACTTTTTGTGTTATTTTATATTTCAGTGGTTATCTTTTAGGTCCTGTTCACATTGGATTTTTCCACTACAGGTGTCCTTTTTTCTTTTTAATACCTTTTTTTGTATCCCTTAGCGACAAAATAATGTATTGAAATCGGAAAAATTTGGACGGTGGCGAATTTTCGATATCCTCAATATTTGATCCTTTCAAAAAAAAAAAAAAATGTGGATATCCTTGAAAAAGGAGCAGCTCGGATTTTAATTTCAACGGATGTTTCATCTATAAACATCACATAACGCAACCCCACTTTCCTTTTTTTTCGACATTTTCATGCAACCTATCGTCGCTTCCTGCCTACCGTGTATAGTTGTCAACTTAAAACAATTGTCAGAAAAACCTGCCTAGATGGTATTTTGTTGGTATTTCGTTTGGTTTTTTCAATATAGCTTGCTCGCTTGCACCAACGCAAAACTGTATTTGACCATCTCCTTCACTCCAAAAAACCTTGTAGAATACCGAAAAAAAAACGTAGTGTCATATGGGCATAAGAGCAGCAAAAAATTTTGGAAGCGGAGCAAACGAAAAAATCCTTTGCACCGGGGCCCTGGTTTGTCGAGCGCACAGCTGATTGTGATTGTGCGAGTATTATAAATTTATTTACTTATTTTGTTAATAGTATTTTAATATCAGAAAATGGAAGAGTTATTAGTAAACGATTTCCAAGTTTTTGTGCAACCTAGAAAACCACGGGTGAGAAAACTGACCTTGCTGTCCGGCTGTCAAAAGCTTTTACTTCACGTTTGACAGCGGAGATGAAAACGGACTGTCAATCAACTGACACCAAAATTTGACGGCAATCTTTGACCCACACTGCTCTATCGACTTCATGTCAGTTTTTGAAACCTAATGAAAACACATTTGACTCAAAATGACATATTGTCATCTAGGACAGTGATTTGACGTCAGTGAATTTGACCTAATGAAAACCAGGCTTAACATGGAGATCCCATACCGCGCTTTTGGGCCAAGGAAAAAAGAGTGCATTCTAGTTATACTCAGCTGTACTAGTACACAGAGTATTATAGTTTTAATCACATAACGGTGGATTGTAACAGAATGAAATAATCGAGATAGATATAGACTCATATATATCAAAATGATCAGGGTGAAAAGAGAAATCGATTGAGCCATGTCCGTCCGTCCGTCCGTCCGTTTGTAAACACTCTAACTCGCGCAAAAATTGAGATATTTTGATGAAATTTGAAATGCAAGTTGGTATTGAGACTGGGACGGTTGGTATTGAAAATAGGCGAAATCGGACCATGACCACGCCCACTTTTCCTATATAGAAAAAATCGGAAATTTGGTATCTCAGTCACTAATATAGCTGGAGCGATGAAATTTTACCCACGTGTTGAGCTCAGGCCCCTATGAAGAAATTTGATGAAATTTTGGAAAATGGGCGGTGCCACGCCCACTTATTAAGGGTCAAACATGGAAAGTTTTATATGTCATAACTCAGAAACCATTGAAGATATATCGATGAAATTTGGTATGCGTAATTTACTTACTTAGCCAAACATTTGGACGGAAAATAGTTAAAATCGGTTGACGGCCACGACCACATTTATATATGTATATTATAAAGTCACCTAATAAAAACATTTTAAGCGATATCTCTGTCAAATATAAAGGTATATCACTGAAGTTTTGTCGCATGAGTGCAACTATGGACATAAAACAGAAAGCATAAAAATTTTGAAAAATAGGCGGTGCCACGCCCACTTATTAAGGGGCAAACATTAAAAGTTTTATGAGTCATAACTCAGAAACCGTTGAAGACATATCGATGAAATTTGGTGTGCGTAATATACTTACTTAGGCAAATGTTTGGACTAAAAATTGCCAAAATCGGTTGACGACCACGCCCACTTTTATATATGGGTATTATAAAGTGGCCCAATGAAAAAATTTTAAGCTATATCTCTGTCAAATATAAAGTTATATCATTGAAATTTTATGGCAGGAGTCCAACTATGGACATAAAACGAATAAAAATAGGTAAAAAAAACTTTTTAAGTTAAACGGTTTTATGTTATACAGTAGAATCGCACAAAAGTTAACCAAATGGTTCCAAGGGCATTTAACTTTTCCGAAATATTAACTTTTCCAGGTGGTTTTTAAATTTGATAGAATACGGTAATAAACATAATTTTCGGGATATAACATATCAAATTTATTTGAATATCTCAGTTTTAATCATTATAAAGCAGAAAATAAGATTTAATTTACATACATAAAATTTGCTAGCCATCCATCACTTGCATACAAATTTTTTCTAGGGTACATTTTGGCAAATTCAAGCTTAGCTCTTGATTTTAAAGTTGGACCACTAATTGCACAATTGCGTTGCCTTTGGTTCAAAAACCATTCATACAACCTTGCCTCGAGAACGGGTTATTCCGACTTGTGCAAAGTTTTCTTGGTTGCCAATTCCTCTGTGCTTGTCACTGCCTCCAAAATTTCATATCGTTTTTTCTTTATTTTTGAGATGGCCACTTTAGATACACTATAATCTAATGCCAAGCGGTTTCCGAGAATACCTTCATTAAGTTTTCTTAAAATATCAGCTTTTTGATGCAAATTCAATCTAATTTGCGATGGTTTATTCCGCTTTGTTGCCATTGTTAACACACAAACTATGTTTACACCACTCAATAGTTCAAACGACTAACTATATTTGTACCTCGCGACACCAACAATAATTTTTTACACAGAAATTCGGAGAATGCACGCAAATTCCGGGAATACATAGAAACAAGGGGAATGAGCTTGGATTTGAAAAAAAATCGATGAACTCAGAAAAGTTAACCAAGAGTTAACTTTTTAGAGCCGTACGTGGACGCTCAAATTTGGTTAACTTAACCGAAGGTTTAACTTTCTCGCGAGGTAACTTTTGTGCGATTCTACTGTACATACAAATTATCGACTTAATGTGCGATAGAAGAATCGTTTAATTCGTCGTTAGGCAGTTGGCCCGCAGACGGTGAGGAAATTACTTACTATTTTCTTGCTCATGGAAATTCCAATAGTTATACACTCCATGTTAATAAAAGAAATGTTTCAACTAGTTTATCGTTGGACATTCAGACGAGGAATCGTTTTCCAATCCATCGTTGTCGGTTGAACAACTGCCTAATTATAGTGTAACATTACAAAACAAACATTTTAATCAACGATTGTAGACAATTGACGTGCCCCACGGTTTTATTTTAGTCTAGTCTATGCAAATGTTTATAATTCCCACGACTGTATCTATTTTATTATTTTTTGGTTTTTAGTACATTTATCTTAAACATTGCAATGTATGTATAACATAAAACCGTTTAACTTAAAAAGTTTTTTTTACCTATTTTTATTTTCTAGTTTTTAGTTTTTATTTCGCATTCTGTTTAATTCATTTAGTGCTTCATTATTGCAAGGTTTTTTGCCCGTTAGTTTATTGCAGTCCAACGCCTCTATACGTAGTCCCTGCAAAGTTCTCCGTTTAACTTATAAAGTTTTTTTTACCTATTTTTATTTAAATAGAGCGACTCACGCGCCACCTAGCGGCTCCAATTTTTTTTTAAACATCTCAGCTCCACCTAGCGGAATTTTTTTTAAGAAATTAATAGGCCAAACCGTGTAAGATCGTACTTGTGGTGGTAGTCCGCTACCGTGGCGCGTTTACTGGCTCATACCCGGAGCTTCAGTTTCGTGGGATCCTAAACACAGCAGCAGACCCAAGTAACAACTTCATAAGCCTATAATCCTAACAGAAAATAAAGTTATTTTGCCACTGGGGAAACTACAAAATACCACAAGCCACGTACAACCGTCCATGTACAAAGGTATGGAAACAACCCCAGTCTTAGCAGCGCAGATATCATGTTGTTGGCTGCTGTTCTCATGCCCACCCAACCTTGACTTTGTAGATGTTCGCAAAGCCCCATTATTCCACCCACACTCCCTTAGAAATCAGACCACGAATCTAGAATTAGCAACTCATTTTAATATAATTTTAGTACTTCACGACATTGTAAATCCATATACTCTGTAGAAACGTTAAGATATAAAATTACTTGCATTTAAAAATTGTATATATTGAAATATATGATTATTGCTAATTAATTTAAATGTTAATTATGGGATGCCCTAATATTCGTTCTGGACCTACCTCAACATTCTCAGACGACCTTGGCCGTGAAAATTATTCCAACATACATATGGACATATGTATATACGTATAGATATGAACATATGTGCATAAATGGATCGATATATTTATATAGGTACGAATGTAAATTGCATTGATAAAAAGAAACCAAAATATAAACAGGTAACCAAAATAAATTAACAATATAAGCTCCATTGACGTTAGAGCTATTTATTTGAAAGCAAAACAATATATACGGTAAACAAAAACTAAAATATATCAATTGTTTTACATCTTTAAGCTTTAAACAGATCCAACGTCGAGCGAAATATCACCCGGTCGTAGCGTTCTATCAACACAAAATGTCAGTGATAGATCTTTATATTTGACAGAGATATCGCTTAAAATGTTTTTATTAGGCTCCTTTAAAGTTCCCATATATAAAAGTGGGCGTGGCCGTCAACCGATTTTGATAATTTTTCGGCAAAATATTTGTCTAAGTAAGCAAATTACGCATACCAAATTTCATCGATATATCTTCAACTGTTTCTGAGTTATGACATATAAAACTTTCAATGTTTGACCCTTAATAAGTGGGCGTGGCACCGCCCATTTTCCAAAACTTCATCATTGTTTTCAAATTTTAATGATTATTTTGCAATTACCATTAAAAAAATAAAAAAATAAAAATAAAAAAAAATGAAAAATAATCATAAAAAATCAAAAATAATCAAAAAAAATTATTTTGATTCTTTTTGATTATTTATGATTATTTATGATTATTTTTGATTTGTTATGATTATTTTTTATTTTTTTTTATTTTCATCAACATCGTTGTAAAGAAAGATGCACATTTGTACGTATGCCGGTATGTATCTAGCCTTTTAAGGTATACTGAGAGCAATAACGCTAAAATTACGGACTTAAAGCCTGGTGCTCAACCAACCTCCTGACGGTAGCTTGATGATAGTACCGTGGCGGGAGGCGGGTTCGGTACGACGACAGCGGGTTTAGTGCGGGTCCCACACTGACAGGATAAATGCTTTAGATGCTTCCTCCTCGTGAAAAAAAACAAAGCAAGTAAGAGCGAAGACTTCTAACCTGAAAGAAAGTTCATTGTGCAAATTGTGTAAGTCCCTTTTAAAAACTTTGTAGGAGAGACAAAAAACAAAAAAGAAAAAAAAAATTCGAAATGAAAAAAAATTTCTGTTCATATAAATATTTTGGACTTACACAATTTTTTTCGCTTTTTGGACTTACACAATTTGCGTATCACTGAATAACAACGAGTAGAAATATGACAAGTATCTCAGACTTGTTTAGCGTGGTGCGTATTTGATTTTTCTACCGTTCTTCATAAAATACACTTTTTCATAAAAGTGGACTTACACAGTTTGCACTCTAAGCTAGCGAAATGTAATTTTTTTCAGAATATAATTTAACATTTTAGTACACAAATATCGCTTATAATACATAAATCAAATTCTTAAGGCCCTTGGCCACTTAAGCAGTGTATACATATGTGTGAGTGTCGGGTGATTGACGCAAATATCTAAAAGATTTGATTCTCATCAACGCGAGCCCGAACAAGAACGTGTAGCACGACGACTGCCGATTGCACTAACACACACAAAAAACTCACACATACACACTGCTTGACATGCCAGATTGTCAGTTGCCAAGGGCCTTTAACTATACTTCAAAAGTAAGTCTCATATTCTCTTCTGGAAATCTACGCGCATAGGTAGATTTTCAAGTTTTATGCGCCCAAAATTGAATTTTGTAAAATTGTTACAATTACAGAAAAAAAAACATACCCACATATTGGAAATAGAATGGGGAACAATAATTCATCGCTTTTTTCCCGACCCCATACTCTGCACTTGCCCCAAATGGTCGTAACTTAGCATATCTGAAGTTAATTTTTTTGTTTTTTTCTTACTTATTTTTAAGTGCTAGTTTCAACTTGAATATTTATTATTTAAAGCATTTCATTAAAGTAATCGTGATGAATCCTAAAGATTCAAGTAATTATTAACACTTTTCAATAATATCCTTGGTTTCCAATAATTCTAAGTTTATAGTTTTAAGCTTTTAAAGTTGGGATATTTAAAAAAAATGATCACTCTTTTTCATGTTAAAAATTGGGTTTTTTATGTTGCTCTGTCAGACTCAGTCAAATTAACCCTCGGACATGATATCTAGTACAATTAGTAGTTAGCCGACAAAAAAATTACGTCGCACAAAGCCGCACTTCACTACTAGATACAGGGTTTTTCATATGTACCTACAATAATTTTCTTTTTCTGCTTTATATTTAATTTTAATGTTTATATTTCTAACGCATATCTTGGTTAATGTAGGTGATGCTCGAAAGTAACCCAGATATTTAGCAGCGATTATTGTTAACTTTTAAGGCAGTATTTTTAGTATTTCCAATTTTTCAAAGTTAAGGAAATACTTATCGTAAAAAGGGACTAAGAATTATAAAGCTACATTTTTTTTAGAAGATTTTTGAGTATGCAATTTTGCAGCTCATTCAATTTTAATATAATAGTATGCAACATTCAACTTTTTGAAAATGTTCATTGGCTTTTCGGAAATTTTAATTGGAACGGTCTCACGTACATATAACGCAAACACCCTACAGCAAAAAATTACTAAAATCGACGGAAATTTTTACAGCATTGAGAATAGCACTTTTTACACTAAAATTGGTTGGCTACATAACAGTACACTTAGAAATCTCCTCAATATCTTCTATAAATTCTGGCCGCGCTTTGAAATTTTTAATCCACTTTTAGAAATTTTACGATTTTTCGGATTTTTCCATAAGCTTAGAAATCCTGCTTAAGGCGATTTTTGTTGAAAAATTGTTTACATTGTTAAACGAAAATAAGAGAGTCAAATTTTCGACAGAACTGTTTGAAATAAATTTAGAAACTCTGGCGTATGATTTTTTTTTTGAGTCACTGTATATATTTTTCAATAAAATCGACTTTTAACTAGAGCCCTAGATACCCGGGTATCGAGCAATTCGATCTGATCGTTTTTGTTTGAAGCCCGTTTGTTGTTCAAATGGCCGTACAAACATTCGAGCATTCGAGCTTACAAACAAAAAAAATGTGTATCGGAAAAACAAAAATAAAAAAAACTACATATAAAGAAAAAAAAAAAATAATAAACAAAAGAAAAAAAACAAACTTCAAAATACCCGAATTGTTCAAATGCCCGTACAAACATACGGGTAATAAACAAACAAACAACTCTTCGAGCATTTGAACAACAATTGTTCGGGCTACTCGAAAATGTTCAAAAAAAAATCGACAGCTCTACTTTTAACACAAATTATTAAAATTTTGCATTAAACAAGCAATTTGGAATAGATGTACACAATAAAATATTTCTACCTATGTGCTACGGTTATAAATAATAATTTTCTTATATAATTTAGTTTTTTAATATTCCATTTTGACAGACATTAGGTTAGGTTGAGGTGGCTGTCCCGCAATTCATGAAAGCGGGGACACACTTAGGCCGAGGTGGCCCATTGTGATACCACACGGGAGCCCTGGCTTCCTTATCCCTGTTTACAAACCTTTCCGGAAAAATTAGATTCAATAGTATAAGATTAGATGCCCGTGAAACTAAACCAGCGCGTTTGTTTCATGAAGCGCAGAAAATCTAGTGTCCTTGCATTTTCCATCTCCGCCAGACACTCGAAAAAGTGTTTATGGAGAAAGCGGTACCTGGATAGAGACAGTGCGGGGCAGTGGCATAGATAGTGCTCAACACTCTCTATTTCCTCCACGTCCCTGCAGCTGCGGCAGAAGTCGTTTTTATATAGGCCCATGCGAGAGGCGTGAGTGCCCATAAGACAATGGCCTGTTAGAAGTCCCACCAGCGGACCTATAGAGAGCCGATTCAGATGCAGCACCGATACTGATCTAGCCTCGTCCAGTCTAGGCCAGATTTGCCTAGAAATCACACAAGTTGACTCCCTGGCCCATCTAGCGTTAGCCTGTTCAATGAAGCGAGATATCAACCAATGCTTGCATCTGCATTCTGCAACAGACATTAAGTAAAATCTCAAGTTCAGATACTCTTATACATTGCATATTTATTCCCATTGTGGTTTATACTAATATTATTTGATTAAGATGATAAGTAATTGAAAGAAAACTTGAAATTTAAATAATTGGAGTTACTTTTCTGTTATTAGCTTGTTAATAACAGCAATACCGTATAATAATTGTAGCGTTTGTTGAGCCGTAGGGAAGTGCAGGAACCGTAGGAATTTTACCACAAAAGAGCGAATATAAGTACAAAGAATGTAAATTGTAGTAAAATTCCTGCGGTTCTTGCACTTTCCTACGGCTCAACAAACGCTAGAATTATAAGTAATACTTCGTGAAAAAGCGCTAAATTTCGAATTACCACACTCAGAAAAAAAATCATCATCGCGACTCATGTAAAATTAACACGATCGAATTTGAGGCGAGAGTCGATCCGAATGCGAACGGAGAAACACGTATCAAGTGACCTAAAAAAAGATAAATTCACCTGGCGAAATTTCGTTAAAAAAAAAAGTAATAGTTATCACAATAATTTTCTTTCTGGAAACAACACAAAAAAAATAATATTTAGTATAGTGAGTTCTTTACATAAAATGAATGAGCATAATGCTCAAATAAATAATTACACAAATACTAATAATGTAAGCGAAGAGGTGGGAAAGAAACGTAAAAATAAAGAAGTAGAGGCTCACACGATGGCCAAAACTCCGAAAAACAACTACTATGCTGTACTAGATACAGAAGAAGAACAGCGTGATGAAGAAGTCATAAACAACTTCGAGAGACACGTGTTCATAAACAGTCTGAGAGAAGAAACGATGGAGATAACGCAAAATAACGCAATAACAACACCGAGTACTTCTGCAGCCGCGGCAGCAAATAAAAATTATACAGATATACCAAAAACAAATGAGAAGATAAAAATTAAAAACAACAACAAAGATGTTCCCCCACTAAACATATACGACATAAAATCAAAAGAAATCATTGAGCTTATTAAAGACGGACTCAAAATCACTCAGTTTAAAATAAAAGAGTATGACGAAAACAAACGTGGAGTATTTCTCTATAATGTTAATGACTACAGAAGAGTAAGAGCACACTTGGAAAAAGCCAAGGTAAAATTTTACTCTTACACTCCTAAAATTCTTAAAACAATAACATACCTCATGAAAGGCATAAATGGCAACACCGACACACAAGAAATTTATGACGAACTTAAAAGTTATGAAAATGAAAATTTAAAAATAATGAAGGTCAGCGCATTTTCAACAAAAAAATCGTCTGAAAGAAATACCAAACTACCTATGTTTATGGTACAAATTAGTGCCGAGAGCAACGTAAATAAATTGAAATCGATAGATAAGGTTTTGTACCATCACGTTAATTGGGAAGCATTGCGGAAATCAAATATACCACAATGCAGGAACTGTCAAGGGTTCTTTCACTCTGCTTCTAATTGTCACCTCTCGCCTAGATGTGTAAAATGTGCCAAATCGCACAAAAGTGTAGAATGTTCTATCACTCCCAAAACCTCCACAGGTAAAGAGAATCTCTTTTGTGTATTATGTAACAAACCAGGTCATCCAGCATCGTATAAAGACTGTGAACGATACAAAGCATTGAAACAAAAATTAGATGCAAAAAAACAACAACATCGAACTAAAAGCAATGTACTCCCCTCCAACTTTGTTAACACAAATATGAGCTACGCAAATGTAGCTAGATCAGCAGCGAACATAGATACCAATGTAAACTTCAGTAATAATAATCAAAACAACATTTTCACCGAGCTGTATAAAACCATATCTTCTCTCAGTAACCAACTTCAAAATTTACAGAATCAACTAAACCAACAAGCCGCAAGACTGGATACAGTTTTTGAAATAATTAATTCAGCATAATATGTCTAACTATTTATCTTTGAAGAAATTAAACATTGTAACACTAAATATTAACTTTTTAATTAGTCTAAGTAAGCGCTTAGAATTAAGTAAGTTCTTAACCGAAAACAAGCCTGACATTATGCTCCTTAATGAAACAAAACTCAATTTTAGACACAAGGTACAATTCCAGGGTTACACACTTATTCGAAAAGACAGGTTTGGGAGTACCAGAGGGGGCGGAACTGCAATTTTAATCAAAAATAACATAAAGCACAGCAAATACCTAGACAATCTTCAACACTTAGAGACCTGTATAATTAAATTGAGCATGGCCCAAAATAGCTTTATGTTCATCATTGCCGCCTATTACCCTGCAGGAAATAACAATGAGACGTTTAGTTCAGAACTGAATACCATATTCGAAGCGTTAGAACTACAAAATCCAAATAACTATTATATTTTGGGGGGTGATCTTAATAGCAAGCATACAGACTGGGGTAATGGGTGTGCAAATCAGAAAGGCAATGCGCTAAAAAAGTGGTTAGTCAAAAACGAAGCAATGTATAGGTCGGTGCTGTATGCCTCCGAACTCCCGTCATATCCAAAAGGTAACTCATTTTTAGACATCTTAATAGCTGATCATAGATTAGACCTTGAGCAAAACAAAGAAAATAAAACAAATTGCTTAAATTGTATTGACTATGATAGTGATCACCAAGCCGTTCAATTCAATATCTTGAGCCGTGATGGAACGAACCTTTTTAACATACTTGAAGCCCCTGTATACGAACCTCTCGATTACAAACGAACGAATTGGAAAAAGTTTAAAAACACAGTAAATAGAATATTACAACAAAATATACCTGCACCTAATAACAAAAACCTAAGTAATGACGAAATAGACCAACATCTACTAAAACTTAATGACATAATTCTCGACGTTATTGCATCCAACGTACCCAAACGAACAAATATTAACTCTTCACAAATGTTATTGTCTGACCCTGTAGCTAAAAGGTTACTCAAAGAAAAAAGCAAACTTCTTACACTAATAAAAAAACACAATAGGTTAGAAATACATCTAAGAGAAACTACATTAAATTTAGTTAAAAAGCAAATCAAATTAATAAAAAAAATGTTGGAAGATCGAATAAGAACAAATATGAACAAACAATTTAAACAAAGAATCACTCTTATCACCCCAAAGGATCCGTCTAAATTAAAAAAAGTCAAAAATATTTTCCTAGATAACAACAATAGCCACATAGATCACCTTAAATTATGTCCAGAGGACAGGACGATCTTACAGGAAGTTCTATCTGACCCTCAGAATATTAATGTAGATTCGAATAATAGCTACTTAATAAGAAACGAAGAGGATATTCTTAATATTCTCGGATGCCACTTTCAATCTGTTCATTCTGCCAAACAAATTGATAAAGATAACGAGGTGCATCGCATGGTCAATACCGCCTTCAACCAGTTTTTAGAAATAAAACCCGGTTATGAGGGTGCCCAAAAAAACAATCACCACATTTAACGATAGTAAAAAATCTCCCCCAGCGGGTTAGGGGGCTTAGAATATACCCGTGGTAAGGAATGCCTGTCGTAAGAGGCGACTAAAATCCACCGGCCTAGAAGGTTGATTATGGCCAAAAAAATCGCTCGCACGACAGTCGGGCTAGTGTCAGAAGGGACTAGTACTCGAGCGTACCGGATTTATCCGGCAAAGGACTGTCAAATCCGCAACACTCCCCAAAACCTTCGGGGAGTGTCTTGGTGGCTACAACAACAACAACAACAACAACATAGTAAAAAATCTAATAATCTGACATCCAATCAGACGGAAGATTATTTCATTTTAGTCGATGATTTAACTGATATTTTCTTAAATCTTAAAGGCAAATTGTCCACGGGACTAGATAAAATCCCCAATATAATTTTGAAAAACCTAACACCGGAAATTATTTTAGAGTATTGCACACTATTCAATAATATGCTTAATAATTCTTACTTCCCTCATAAATGGAAAACAGCAAAATTAATCGTTATACCAAAAAATAACAAGGACAAAAATAATCTAAAAAACTTGAGACCAATCAGTTTGTTACCTAACATAAGCAAAGTCTTTGAAATTGTGATAAATACTAATATCAACAGAATCATAAAAGAAAGAAATCTAATAAGTGACAAACAATTTGGTTTTAAGCACGGTCACTCAACGATACACGCTATCAACCTTTTAGTTTCGGAAATCAACTGGAACTGGAATAAAAAATGGGTAACAGGTGCTTGTTTCATTGATTTGGATATAGCATTTGACAGGGTCTGGATACAGGGCCTGATAGTTAAACTCATGAGCTTCAAATTTCCACTACAACTAGTAATTCTGATTCATAATATGTTAACAAATAAAAAATTTAAAGTTCAAAATAATCAGGTCTTGGGCTCTAAAAATTTTTATGTAACGAACGGCCTGCAACAAGGTACCGTCAATGCACCAACGCTTTTTAACTTATATATTCTTGATTTAGTGGACCAATTGGAAAATATTATTGCTTACGCTGATGATATAGTCATATATCACGCTGATAGTACAATAAATGATATTAACAAAAATTTAGAAACTAAAATGAAAGTCATAACACAATACGCCGAAAACTGGCATATGAAAGTCAATTACGATAAATGTGAAAGTATATTATTTCGCCCCCCAATCAAGAATTGTACTTACCAGGTCAAAAAACGCTGGAAAGAATTTAAAGTAACAGTCGAAGAACGCAATAAAGTAATATCAGTATCAAACAATGTAAAGTACCTCGGTGTTGTTCTGGACAGGTTTCTATATTTCGACAAACATGTTAATGAACAATTAGACAAAACTAACAGAGCATATCGTCTATATAGAAGAATGTTCTCGTCCCAAATGTTAGAAACCAATGTGAAAGTAATTCTATATAAATCCCTCATCAGACCCATAATAACATATGCTTGCCCAATATGGTTTAACATATCACCATCATATATGGAAAAAATAAGGAAACTTGAACGGAAAATATTAAGAGCATGCACATCGCTACATAGAACACCTTCCAGCAATTTTATGCATTACTATTCGAACCAAAAAATCTATGAAAATGCAAAGATTTGCAGGATCGACATTCATATAGTTAATTTAATAAGGAACCATATAAGGAGATGTACCGATAACGAGGAAAACACTCTCATCAAAGCTCCATTTTTTGAAAGTGATGAGTACTTTAAATATACACTAGGTAACGGATACGCTCCCCCTGAAATATTTCTTTTTCTAGACAAAAACGGATATATACAAAATAATGAGGCAGTGCCCATTTTTTACCATATATTTAGAAGAACGAATAAGAAAAATGTAACATGTAAAGTCATATCTGAGGAAAACAAACGATTCGACTGCAAAATATATTTCAAAGATCAACAAAAATCTAATGAAACAATTAAAAAATGCTGGTGGCACCCTCCATACCCCTCCCACGAACCCCACCCCAATACCCCTTCCCAATAGAGTTTAGTTAGTTTTTATATATATTTATTGGAATATGGAAGCAAGATTTTTTTCACTATTTTTACTTGCAATCATAAATTTGTATATTTTAGCTCGTAAGCAATATAATATGTATATAGACGAATTTCAAAAAATGAAAACCTAAAAACATACATACGTATGTACATAAAAAGAGGACAAGAGAGTTCGATCAGAAACATAGTCCTAATATGTAGCTATTAATTACACTTTTGTTTATTTTAGTAGTTAAGTGCTTTGTACAAAAATTTATTGGAGTTAAATAAACAAAAAAAAAACAAAAAAAAAAACATTCTCACCTCGCTTATTTCACCACAGCGCTCTTCTGGTTAGAATTTCTTATGTACTTACACGTATACATATGTACATACATACATGTACATAAAAATCTCCAAAAGAATTTAAAATAAAAATATGTATTAGTAAAAAATACCGATTTTAAATTTTTTTTTGACATACTGAGCACCTAATGATTTTCCTTAAATAGGTACTTATATTTTCGTTCATCGTTTTGTTTTTATATTAAATTATTTCTCAGTTTTGAGTGCGATTTTAAGATTAAAGCGTGCTTTTTAGTTTTTTTAAGCTATTATTTATTATTAAAATAAAAAAAAAAAAATAAAAAAAAAAATACAGTCGCCTGGCTTGATTCGAACCTACCTCCCCTAGCTTCCAGAACAGACACACTACCTCTGCGCCACCACACCACTTGAGTGGGGTATGTCAAACGCTGCACTTAAACTGAACTAACAAAACGGGTGGTTGCTTTCATTGTAATATCGCATACTAAATCAAAAAGCGTTACAACTCAAAATTCAAAAATTTTCAGGAGAGGCAAAAAACTTTTTAATTTTTATATGCAATGATATGGGAAAAGGCTACGTATAATAGTTATTTCTCAGTTAAAAAAGACTCTGATGGAAAAGATTTTTTGGCAGCCGCTGGAGACATATTCTGTGTACCAATTTATGGAAGAAACCCGATTTCGAAAAATTTTGAGTTGTGACGCTTTTTGATTTAGTGTGCGATATGTACATTAGGCATATAACAAATTTTGACGAAAAATTTGGCATACCACCACGTGATGGCAAATATTGTACAAGTAATGAATATCACTTTTTTAGGTGATTTCGGTTCAAAAATGGATTTCTAAAAAAAGTCAGATTTTTTTTTTAATTTTTTTTAATATTTTTATTTTTACATTTTTGTCAATTGTTATATGAAATAAGTTTTAAGTTTAAAGTATGTGATGACACAATGGTAAAATGTCTTGCACAATTTTAATTGCACGCTCTGCGCAGATGTACAAAACTTTTTTTGTTTTTTTCAGCAGTTCTGATAAAAAAGTAATTTTGTTTTGCGCGGAAACTTTTTTGCAATTTCGCAAAAAAAAAAAAAATAATGGGGTTCATACTTTTTTATGCTCTATTCGACTATGGTATGCCGTTTTTCATATTTGCAAAAATTGAAAAAAAGTTATATGCCTAATGTACATATGTATTTGCAAATATCAAACTTGTTACTTGTTGCTTTCAATAGGTGAGTGAGTTGTACTTGTTAGTTCAATTTAAGTGCAGCATTTGACATACTCAACGCAAGTGGTGTGGTGGCGCAGAGGTTTTGCGTCTGGTCTGGAAGCGAGGGGTTGTGAGTTCGAACCGCGCGAGAGATATCAAGGTTAATTTTTTTAAAATTAAAAATCAACTAAAATGGCTGCTATTTCCGGGGGCAACTTCCGTTGCATCAAATTTCAAATTTCACTCTCCATAAAAACTCTGTATCGTCGCCTAAGAAGTTAACTTCAAAAAACATGTGGAATAAAATAGAATAATACAATACAAATATCGTTTTGTATGTATAAATTCATAACTGTATGCATATACATAGATATATAAAAAGCGAAATGTGATAAAAAGTTAGAAATCGTGTATGATATCGGTAAAGAAAGGGGACGGAGGCAGTAGGTATATGTACACCGGTACGTACTTCAGAGCTCAAAAGAGAAGCAAGCGTAGAGCTTCAAAATACGAAACTAATGACGTATCAATTTTAAAAATCGGATGAAAAATAACAAAGTTACAAAAAAAAAAAAGAGTTCGGCGGTTTTTCGCGGGATCAAAAAAAATTTTTCTTGTGTCCCTCAACCCTCTCAACATAATGTTATGTTCAGACACAACCTTAATTGAACATTAAGAGCCTTTATTCAATTTTCAAGCCTAATGATTCTCAATTTACCATACAAAAATTAACTAGGTTAATGCTTCATTGGAAATTAATGAGTTCTTAATGAAGAACAATTCTGCATGCAACCCTGTTAAAAAGCTTGTTTCATAAGAAAAATGAAATGTCATGTTCAGAAAAATGTCATTGGCGTCAGGGTCCACTAAACAGGTTGGTTCGTCAGATCAGCTGAATTCTTGTTCTTCTTCATCACCTATAACATTTGTTTTTATTTCTGCTTATTCTACACATGCATTCGTGTTTACGATTGGTAAAAGTTGTGAGCTGAATGTCAAATTATTTCGTCCTCCTTGCAGTTTTGACATTTAGGTCACGAGAGTTTGATATTCAGCTCACGGCGTGTATGTGTGTATGTATCTTGAGCCGACCTGTTAAATGGGCGAAGTAAATTAAATATGTCTGAACACCAAATCTAGAGATGTTCAATCAATCCCAATTGACTTAATTAAATTTTATGTCTGAACATGATATAAACTTCAAATTTAGGGGCGGACTTTTAAACTTTTTTTTCGACCCTATCTAATGTACATATGTATGTCTAAATGCGATGTTATAAGTATTCTTTTATACTTTGCAATATTTAATTATTTGACAAATTCCCTAGGCAGGGAGGCACAGCCACTATGCGTTTGAATATATCACCACTTTTTTAATGTCTTCTAACTAGACATATACGCCGACAGTGATTCCGGCGCCGGCGGCGCTATTCCAAAAACATTTCAGCGGCGGCGGCGACGCCTGTATTCCACTTCTCATTTGATACCATCATTGCTTAAAAACATTCCGTGGCATTCGAATCGTCTCTTTTACCCATAATTGGCTATCGGGCCTAAGAATCACTATGAAAATATCTCTATACAGCAGACCCGGCCAAACACCTTCCATTTTATATCAGTATTGCTCGGTGGTACCCCGAAATAAGTCCCAAATGAAATAAGTCCCAATGAAATAACTCCCAATGAAATAAGTCCAGTATCCGCTGTGCTGTCAAGAGTGCAGAGATCTGCACTATTCCAACTGCAGTTATACATATACATACGTGTAAACTATAGATTTTAATTAAAACGAAATAAAATAAAATAAAATAAAATAAAATAAAATAAAATAAAATAAAATAAAATAAAAATAAAAATAAAATAAAAATAAAATAAAAATAAAATAAAAATAAAATAAAATTAATAAAATAAAAATAAAACAGATTAAAATAAAATAAAATAAATAAAATAAAATACATGAGCGCTCTAGGTACTCACTCTAACATCAACATATTGAGGAACAAATGGGTATTTCACATTGAGGTGCAGTACCAATGAAACCAACCTAAACGTGCGTAAAGATAAAACAGACGATCAAAGAGCACGATCCTGCTCACCCGCTATTCCTGGAAATATTCCGCAATTTCCTCTACCTCAATCCTTAGGGAATTCAAATAACGCAACATCTGCATCTAACTCAAAAACGAGTAGTGAAATGCAAAAAGTGGGCGAAAAGGTTCAAACCGGAATGGACCGCTATATATCAGTAGTTAAAAGAAAGCGATCCCCGGAAAAAAGTGGTAAACCTAATAAAGTTTTAAAAAATTCCACGGTGAAAGAACCATCAAATGATGCACCCCAAGTAGCATTAGCCAATAACTCCTTGCGCAAAAGGATGATAATACTACCGGAAATACCGCAAAAAAAATCCAAACCTCCACCAATCTACCTGAGAGAGCCAAGTTCTGGCTTACTTGTAAACAAATTGATAGCGTTGATAGGAGAAAAGAATTTCCACATTGTACCAATTAAAAAGGGAAATATCCAGGAAGTCAAAATCCAAACGTACGGTGAGGAATACTTCCGTAAAGTAACCAACGACTTTGAAAAAAACAAGAAGTCTTTCTATACATTCCAGTTGAAGAGTAGCCGCGGCTTGTCTGTTGTGTTGAAAGGAATAGAAAGTTCCGTAAGTCCAACTGAAATTGAGAATGCTCTAAAAGAAGAAGGGTTTAAAGTACGATATGTACATAATATAAATAACTCCCAACTTTTAGAAATGAAATAACTCCCAAAGAAGGAAATGAAATAAGTCCCAATATTTGGGGCTTATTTCATAATGAGGCCCCATATCCCAAAAAATATGAAATAACTCCCAAATGAAATAAGTCCCAGAAATATGAAATAACTCCCAAATGAAATAAATTCCAAGAAATATGAAATATCTCCCAAAAAGTACTATGCAGAAGGACATCTATCGCGCGATTTTTATTTCCAATTTTTGGTTTTTTTAAATATGGTGTTTGTTTTATTGGAAAAGGCGCCGCAGGCGAAAAATTGAAATAAAAAATCGCGCGATTTTTAATTCCAATTTTTCGTTTTTTTTAAATATGGTGTTTATTTTATTGGAAAAAGCGCCGCAGGCGAAAAATTGGAATAAAAAATCGCGCGATAAAATAAGTCCCAATGAAATAACTCCCAATGAAATAAGTCCCAATAAAAATGAAATAACTCCCAACTTTTAGAAATGAAATAACTCCCAAAGAAGGAAATGAAATAAGTCCCAATATTTGGGGCTTATTTCATAATGAGGCCCCATATCCCAAAAAATATGAAATAACTCCCAAATGAAATAAATTCCAAGAAATATGAAATATCTCCCAAAAAGTACTATGCAGAAGGACATCTATCGCGCGATTTTTATTTCCAATTTTTGGTTTTTTTTAAATATGGTGTTTGTTTTATTGGAAAAGGCGCCGCAGGCGAAAAATTGAAATAAAAAATCGCGCGATTTTTAATTCCAATTTTTCGTTTTTTTTAAATATGGTGTTTATTTTATTGGATAAAGCGCCGCAGTCGAAAAATTGGAATAAAAAATCGCGCGATTTTTAATTCCAATTTTTCGTTTTTTTTTTTAATATGGGGTTTGGCCCGCGGGCGTTATTTCACTGCACCGAACACTTTTCTGCGTTGGCGGCCTTCGGCCGCGCTAATAAAAAATAACCCTGGGCTACGCCATCCGTCCGGACGTGTACCCTAACCGTGGCTACCGCCACGGTGATGTCCTTATGCGTGGTACACCCTTCAGCGGCGGCGATAAAAATGTAAGTCTACAAATTTCGGCCTTTTTCGGTCATTTTCCTCATTTCTACAGTTTTTAATTCGGTCAAAAATGTATAATAAGGCTTTTTTCAATTCGGTCTTTTAAGATTCGACATTTTTTCCGATTTATCGTACGGATCCCGGCTTTCGGTTACTTTATAACGTTACAAAAACGTCGAAGCTTGTTAAATTGCAATTTTAAGAGAAATGAAATAACTCCCAAGAAATATGAAATAACTCCCAATGCATTTTTAAGAGAAACGAAATAAGTCCCAACAAATATGAAATAACTCCCAAAGCTGGAAAATAATGAAATAACTCCCAACGGAATTTCGTTGGGAGTTATTTCATTTGGGAGTTATTTCATTATGAAATAAGTCCCAACAAAATATTATGAAATAAGTCCCAATGCATTGGGAGTTATTTCATTATGAAATAAGTCCCAATTTGTATGAAAAATATTTGGGAGTTATTTCATTTTTTTTTTGGGACTTATTTCATTTGGGACTTATTTCGGGGTACCCAACAAGGTACCCCGAAATAAGTCCCAAATGAAATAAGTCCCAATGAAATAACTCCCAATGAAATAAGTCCCAATAAAAATGAAATAACTCCCAACTTTTAGAAATGAAATAACTCCCAAAGAAGGAAATGAAATAAGTCCCAATATTTGGGGCTTATTTCATAATGAGGCCCCATATCCCAAAAAATATGAAATAACTCCCAAATGAAATAAGTCCCAGAAATATGAAATAACTCCCAAATGAAATAAATTCCAAGAAATATGAAATATCTCCCAAAAAGTACTATGCAGAAGGACATCTATCGCGCGATTTTTATTTCCAATTTTTGGTTTTTTTAAATATGGTGTTTGTTTTATTGGAAAAGGCGCCGCAGGCGAAAAATTGAAATAAAAAATCGCGCGATTTTTAATTCCAATTTTTCGTTTTTTTTAAATATGGTGTTTATTTTATTGGAAAAAGCGCCGCAGGCGAAAAATTGGAATAAAAAATCGCGCGATTTTTAATTCCAATTTTTCGTTTTTTTTTTAATATGGGGTTTGGCCCGCGGGCGTTATTTCACTGCACCGAACACTTTTCTGCGTTGGCGGCCTTCGGCCGCGTTTATAAAAAATAACCCTGGGCTACGCCATCCGTCCGGACGTGTACCCTAACCGTGGCTACCGCCACGGTGATGTCCTTATGCGTGGTACACCCTTCAGCGGCGGCGATAAAAATGTAAGTCTACAAATTTCGGCCTTTTTCGGTCATTTTCCTCATTTCGACAGTTTTTAATTCGGTCAAAAATGTATAATAAGGCTTTTTTCAATTCGGTCTTTTAAGATTCGACATTTTTTTCGATTTATCGTACGGATCCCGGCTTTCGGTTACTTTATAACGTTACAAAAACGTCGAAGCTTGTTAAATTGCAATTTTAAGAGAAATGAAATAACTCCCAAGAAATATGAAATAACTCCCAATGCATTTTTAAGAGAAACGAAATAAGTCCCAACAAATATGAAATAACTCCCAAAGCTGGAAAATAATGAAATAACTCCCAACGGAATTTCGTTGGGAGTTATTTCATTTGGGAGTTATTTCATTATGAAATAAGTCCCAACAAAATATTATGAAATAAGTCCCAATGCATTGGGAGTTATTTCATTATGAAATAAGTCCCAATTTGTATGGAAAATATTTGGGAGTTATTTCATTTTTTTTTTGGGACTTATTTCATTTGGGACTTATTTCGGGGTACCCTCGGTGGTACCCCGAAATAAGTCCCAAATGAAATAAGTCCCAATGAAATAACTCCCAATGAAATAAGTCCCAATAAAAATGAAATAACTCCCAACTTTTAGAAATGAAATAACTCCCAAAGAAGGAAATGAAATAAGTCCCAATATTTGGGGCTTATTTCATAATGAGGCCCCAAATCCCAAAAAATATGAAATAACTCCCAAATGAAATAAGTCCCAGAAATATGAAATAACTCCCAAATGAAATAAATTCCAAGAAATATGAAATATCTCCCAAAAAGTACTATGCAGAAGGACATCTATCGCGCGATTTTTATTTCCAATTTTTGGTTTTTTTAAATATGGTGTTTGTTTTATTGGAAAAGGCGCCGCAGGCGAAAAATTGAAATAAAAAATCGCGCGATTTTTAATTCCAATTTTTCGTTTTTTTTAAATATGGTGTTTATTTTATTGGAAAAAGCGCCGCAGGCGAAAAATTGGAATAAAAAATCGCGCGATTTTTAATTCCAATTTTTCGTTTTTTTTTTAATATGGGGTTTGGCCCGCGGGCGTTATTTCACTGCACCGAACACTTTTCTGCGATGGCGGCCTTCGGCCGCGCTTATAAAAAATAACCCTGGGCTACGCCATCCGTCCGGACGTGTACCCTAACCGTGGCTACCGCCACGGTGATGTCCTTATGCGTGGTACACCCTTCAGCGGCGGCGATAAAAATGTAAGTCTACAAATTTCGGCCTTTTTCGGTCATTTTCCTCATTTCGACAGTTTTTAATTCGGTCAAAAATGTATAATAAGGCTTTTTTCAATTCGGTCTTTTAAGATTCGACATTTTTTTCGATTTATCGTACGGATCCCGGCTTTCGGTTACTTTATAACGTTACAAAAACGTCGAAGCTTGTTAAATTGCAATTTTAAGAGAAATGAAATAACTCCCAAGAAATATGAAATAACTCCCAATGCATTTTTAAGAGAAACGAAATAAGTCCCAACAAATATGAAATAACTCCCAAAGCTGGAAAATAATGAAATAACTCCCAACGGAATTTCGTTGGGAGTTATTTCATTTGGGAGTTATTTCATTATGAAATAAGTCCCAACAAAATATTATGAAATAAGTCCCAATGCATTGGGAGTTATTTCATTATGAAATAAGTCCCAATTTGTATGAAAAATATTTGGGAGTTATTTCATTTTTTTTTTGGGACTTATTTCATTTGGGACTTATTTCGGTACCCCGAAATAAGTCCCAAATGAAATAAGTCCCAATGAAATAACTCCCAATGAAATAAGTCCCAATAAAAATGAAATAACTCCCAACTTTTAGAAATGAAATAACTCCCAAAGAAGGAAATGAAATAAGTCCCAATATTTGGGGCTTATTTCATAATGAGGCCCCATATCCCAAAAAATATGAAATAACTCCCAAATGAAATAAGTCCCAGAAATATGAAATAACTCCCAAATGAAATAAATTCCAAGAAATATGAAATATCTCCCAAAAAGTACTATGCAGAAGGACATCTATCGCGCGATTTTTATTTCCAATTTTTGGTTTTTTTAAATATGGTGTTTGTTTTATTGGAAAAGGCGCCGCAGGCGAAAAATTGAAATAAAAAATCGCGTGATTTTTATACTCAGCTGTACTAGTACACAGAGTATTATAGTTTTAATCACATAACGGTGGATTGTAACAGAATGAAATAATCGAGATAGATATAGACTTATATATATCAAAATGATCAGGGTGAAAAGAGAAATCGATTGAGCCATGTCCGTCCGTCCGTCCGTCCGTCCGTCCGTCCGTCTGTCCGTCCGTCCGTCTGTAAACACTCTAACTTGCGCAAAAATTGAGATATTTTGATGAAATTTGGAATGCAAGTTGGTATCGAGACTGGGACGGTTGGTATTGAAAATGGGCGAAATCGGACCATGACCACGCCCACTTTTCCTATATAGAAAAAATCGGAAATTTGGTATCTCAGTCCCTAATATAGCTGGAGCGATAAAATTTTACTCACATGTTGAGCTCAGGCCCCTATGAAGAAATTTTATGAAATTTTGGAAAATGGGCGTTGCCACGCCCACTTATTAAGGGTCAAACATTGAAAGTTTTATGAGTCATAACTCAGAAACCGTTGAAGATATATCGATGAAATTTGGTGCGCGTGATTTACTTACTTAGGAAAATGTTTTGACGGAAAATTGTCAAAATCGGTTGACGGCCACGCCCACTTTTATATATGTGTATTATAAAGTGACCTAATAAAAACATTTTAAGCGATATCTCTGTCAAATATAAAGATCTATCACTGAAATTTTGTGGCATGAGTCCAACTATGAACATAAAACGAAAACCACAAAAATTTTGGAAAATGGGCGGAGCCACGCCCACTTATTAAGGGGCAAACATTGAAAGTTTTATGAGTCATAACTCAGAAACCGTTGAAGATATATCGATGAAATTTGGCACGCGTGATTTCCTTACTTAGGCAAATGTTTTGACGTAAAATTGTCAAAATCGGTTGACGGCCACGCCCACTTTTATATATGTGTATTATAAAGTGACCTAATAAAAACATTTTAAGCGATATCTCTGTCAAATATAAAGATATATCATTAAAATTTTGTGGAATGAGTTCCACAATAGACCAGAAATAAAAAATAGAAAAATTTTGATAAATGGGCGTGGCACCGCCTCTTTTTAGACAAAGGAATATATGAGATTTCTTAGCCTATAACTACACAAATAATTGAGACATTATGACGAAACTTGTGGTAATATGTGTTTAAAATTTTAGAGACATCGGTTGACGGCCACGCCCACTTTTATATATGGGAACTATAAAGGGGCCTAATAAAAACATTTTAAGCGATATCTTTGTCAAATATAAAGATAATTCATTGAAATTTTGTGGCATGACTTCCACAATAGACCGGAAACAACAAATAGAAAAATTTTGGAAAATGGGCGTGGCACCGCCTCTTTTTACACAAAGGGATATACGAGATTTCTTAGCCTATAACTCGACAAATAATTGAGATATTATGACGAAACTTGGTTTATACACTTTTATAACTTGTGTTAATAGCCACGCAAAAATTTATTGAAATCGGTTTATGACCACGCCTACTTTTTAAGAAAGATATTTCTGGAACACCCTTTGGGAATTTGTAACGTGACATCTTTGTAACTAGAAGTCATAAAGGAATGAAATTTTGCACAAAGTATAATATTGATATGCTTAGTTGGATGACTGATAAAAATTTAGAAAATGGGCGTGACTACGCCCACTTTATGCAGCACTCGCTTTATATTAAGTGCACCGTGTTTCCATCAAACGCAAACAAACAATGAAAGCATACAGCTGAGTATCTAATGTTCGATTCCACTCGAACTTAGGCTTCCTTACTTGTTAATTCCAATTTTTGGTTTTTTTAACTATGGTGTTTGTTTTATTGGAAAAAGCGCCGCAGGCGAAAAATTGGAATTAAAAATCGCGCGATTTTTAATTCCAATTTTTCGTTTTTTTTTAATATGGGGTTTGGCCCGCGGGCGTTATTTCCACGGGCGTTATTTCACTGCACCGAACACTTTTCTGCGTGATGTGACGGTGATGTCCTTTTGCGTGGTACACCCTTCAGCGGCGGCGATAAAAATGTAAGTATACAAATTTCGGCCTTTTTCGGTCATTTTCCTCATTTCGACAGTTTTTAATTCGGTCAAAAATGTATAATAAGGCTTTTTTCAATTCGGTCTTTTAAGATTCGACATTTTTTTCGATTTATCGTACGGATGAAATAACTCCCAAGAAATATGAAATAACTCCCAATGCATTTTTAAGAGAAATGAAATAAGTCCCAACAAATATGAAATAAATCCCAAAGCTGGAAAATAATGAAATAACTCCCAACGGAATTTCGTTGGGAGTTATTTCGTTTGGGAGTTATTTCATTATGAAATAAGTCCCAACAAAATATTATGAAATAAGTCCCAATGCATTGGGAGTTATTTCATTATGAAATAAGTCCCAATTTGTATGGAAAATATTTGGGAGTTATTTCATTTTTTTTTTGGGACTTATTTCATTTGGGACTTATTTCGGGGTACCCTCGGTGGTACCCCGAAATAAGTCCCAAATGAAATAAGTCCCAATGAAATAACTCCCAATGAAATAAGTCCCAATAAAAATGAAATAACTCCCAACTTTTAGAAATGAAATAACTCCCATAGAAGGAAATGAAATAAGTCCCAATATTTGGGGCTTATTTCATAATGAGGCCCCAAATCCCAAAAAATATGAAATAACTCCCAAATGAAATAAGTCCCAGAAATATGAAATAACTCCCAAATGAAATAAATTCCAAGAAATATGAAATATCTCCCAAAAAGTACTACGCAGAAGGACATCTATCGCACGATTTTTATTTCCAATTTTTGGTTTTTTTAAATATGGTGTTTGTTTTATTGGAAAAGGCGCCGCAGGCGAAAAATTGAAATAAAAAATCGCGTGATGTTTAATTCCAATTTTTGGTTTTTTTAACTATGGTGTTTGTTTTATTGGAAAAAGCGCCGCAGGCGAAAAATTGGAATTAAAAATCGCGCGATTTTTAATTCCAATTTTTCGTTTTTTTTTTAATATGGGGTTTGGCCCGCGGGCGTTATTTCCACGGGCGTTATTTCACTGCACCGAACACTTTTCTGCGTGATGTGACGGTGATGTCCTTTTGCGTGGTACACCCTTCAGCGGCGGCGATAAAAATGTAAGTATACAAATTTCGGCCTTTTTCGGTCATTTTCCTCATTTCGACAGTTTTTAATTCGGTCAAAAATGTATAATAAGGCTTTTTTCAATTCGGTCTTTTAAGATTCGACATTTTTTTCGATTTATCGTACGGATGAAATAACTCCCAAGAAATATGAAATAACTCCCAATGCATTTTTAAGAGAAATGAAATAAGTCCCAACAAATATGAAATAAATCCCAAAGCTGGAAAATAATGAAATAACTCCCAACGGAATTTCGTTGGGAGTTATTTCATTATGAAATAAGTCCCAACAAAATATTATGAAATAAGTCCCAATGCATTGGGAGTTATTTCATTATGAAATAAGTCCCAATTTGTATGGAAAATATTTGGGAGTTATTTCATTTTTTTTTTTTGGACTTATTTCATTTGGGACTTATTTCGGGGTACCTTGCTCGGTAGCATCCCGGTCTCATCCAGGTCCACTTCTTGACCTTGAACCATAATGGGTTGACCTAGGAACCATAATGGGTACGTTATCTGGGGATGTGACCAAGAAATCGTAATCTGTACGGCTCTACATGGGAGTCCTGATCAACACCTTTCATTTGGTTCCAATATCCCTAAGATATATAGCGGTGTTATCCGGGTCCATATACTGGCCCACATCTGGGGAACCCACGTAGGAATCGTCAATATCGCTGAGAAATTATCGGGATCCACATTTTTACCCACATCTGGGGACCTGACCTAGGAATCATAATAAGTTCATCTCTATGTAAAAGCCCTGCCTTTCAGTTGACACCAATATCGTTGAGAAATTTTCCGGGGCAATCCGGGTCAACTTTTTGACCCACATCTAGAGGCCTGACCTAGGAATCATAATGAGTTCATCTCTGTGTAAAGGCCCTGCTCAGCACTTTTCATTTGGTACCAATATCCCTGAGAAATATCCCGGTGTTGTCCGGGTCCGCGTGTTGACCAACACCTTGGAACCCGACTTGGGACCACACCTTGGGAATCGTAATGTGTTTATTTCTATCTACAATCCCTGCTCAACACCCTTCATTTGATACCAATATCGCTTAGAAATTTTCCGGAATCATCCGGGTCCACGTTTCGACCCATATTTGGGGACCCGTCCTAGGCATCACAAATAAAATAGTTCTATGTTGAAGTCCTCATCAAGACCTTTCATTTGATACTAATATCGCTCAAAAACTTCCGAGGGTCATCCGGGTCCACGTTGTGACCTATGTGTATCTGGAGACCCGGGCTAGGCGTCACAATTATAATATTTCTGTGCTGAAGTCCTCATAAAGACCTTGTATTTGATACCAATATCGCTCTTCTTCAATATCAGCTGTGCAGATCAGCAGGTGGCAGCTGCCAACTTTCGTACTGCCGATATTGAGTTTCTACTAGTGGCCGCTGTGGTGCAGTGGGTAGAGTGCTCGCCTGCTATGCCAGAGGTCTCGGGTTCAAACCCCAGTCCGACCAACACCAAAAAATTTTTCTAATTAGTAAAAATCCAATTATTAGGTTTTTTAAGAGCAGCGGTCACCTCTCGGCAGTGGGTGGCATACCCTCCGAGAGTATTTCTGCCATAAAAAAGCTTCTCGCAAAAAATGCATTCTCCGTTCGGAGCCGGCATAAAACTGTAGGTCCTCCCAATTAGTAGGAAAAACAAAAGGAGTACACCTCGAATTGGGAGAGAAGCTCGGCCATAAAACTCGTCAGAGTTATAATAGCGCCATTGTATTATTATTATTACTATTGCCCGGTAGGTGGCGCTGCACCAGTATCCGCTGTGCTGTCAAGAGTGCAGAGATCTGCACTATTCCATCTGCAGTTATACATATACATACGTGTAAACTATAGATTTTAATTAAAACGAAATAAAATAATATAAAATAAAATAAAAATAAAAATAAAATAAAAATAAAATAAAAATAAAATAAAATTAATAAAATAAAAATAAAACAGATTAAAATAAAATAAAATAAAATAAATAAAATAAAATACATGAGCGCTCTAGGTACTCACTCTAACAATAACATATTGAGGAACAATGGGTATTTCACATTGAGGTGCAGTACCAATGAAACCAACCTAAACGTGCGTAAAGATAAAACAGACGATCAAAGAGCACGATCCTGCTCACCCGCTATTCCTGGAAATATTCCGCAATTTCCTCTACCTCAATCCTTAGGGAATTCAAATAACGCAACATCTGCATCTAACTCAAAAACGAGTAGTGAAATGCAAAAAGTGGGCGAAAAGGTTCAAACCGGAATGGACCGCTATATATCAGTAGTTAAAAGAAAGCGATCCCCGGAAAAAAGTGGTAAACCTAATAAAGTTTTAAAAAATTCCACGGTGAAAGAACCATCAAATGATGCACCCCAAGTAGCATTAGCCAATAACAGATTTAGCCTCCTTGCGCAAAAGGATGATAATACTACCGGAAATACCGCAAAAAAAATCCAAACCTCCACCAATCTACCTGAGAGAGCCAAGTTCTGGCTTACTTGTAAACAAATTGATAGCGTTGATAGGAGAAAAGAATTTCCACATTGTACCAATTAAAAAGGGAAATATCCAGGAAGTCAAAATCCAAACGTACGGCGAGGAATACTTCCGTAAAGTAACCAACGACTGTGAAAAAAACAAGAAGTCTTTCTATACATTCCAGTTGAAGAGTAGCCGCGGCTTGTCTGTTGTGTTGAAAGGAATAGAAAGTTCCGTAAGTCCAACTGAAATTGAGAATGCTCTAAAAGAAGAAGGGTTTAAAGTACGATATGTACATAATATAAAAAACAAATCGAACATACCACAGCCAATGTTTCGAGTAGAAATAGATCCAGAGTTCCAACTCTTAAGGAAGGGAGATGTACATCCCATATACAACCTACGGTACCTTCTGCACCGTCGTATCTCGGTGGAAGAACCACACAAACGGGTGGGCCCTGTACAATGTCACAACTGCCAGGAGTTTGGGCACACTAAGCGGTACTGTACCTTGCCTAGTGTTTGCGTCATCTGTGGGGATTTACATACCTCCAAAGATTGTGTGAAACCGAGGGACAACTCACAATTAAAGAAATGTAGCAATTGCGGAGAAAATCACACGGCAAATTACAGAGGCTGCTCGGTGTATACTTCCTTAAAGGAAAGGTACTAAGAAAACCACTAGCGCCGCCTTGACTCCAAAGACCCAACCAGTTCCAAAACCCCAACATGTTCCAAATACGGTCAATAACAATGTTCGTCAGAATCATTTCAAGACATATTCAAAAGCCCTCAAAGGTATAGAGGAGCCCGAAACTCAGGAGACCCCCACTCCATCTACAAACTTGGAAAAACCTTAAACAGTTTTGTGCAAATGATGCAAGATCATATGAAATCAATGCAAAATATGATGTAAGAATTAATTAGGAACCAAAACCTCCTATTACAAACAATCTTAACAAGACCATGAATTCACTCAATATAGGTTTTTGGAATGCTAACGGCCTAAGCCAACACCGGAATGAACTCCAAATATTTCTAGAAAGACAGCAGATAGACATAATGCTAATCTCTGAAACTCATTTGACGGCCTTTAATAATTTTAGTATTGACGGCTTTACGTTCTACGACACCAAGCACCCCGAAGGTAAAGCTAGAGGTGGAACCGGAATACTTATTAGAAAACGGATTAAACATCATCTACTGGGAGATTATTGCAGGAATTATATACACTCAACATCAGTGCACGTAGAAGATAGCTCTGGAGGGCTCACTGTAACTGCAATATACTGTCCTCCCCGTTTCAATATAACAGAATCCCAATTTACCGAATTCTTTACCACGTTGGGCCCACGGTTTCTTGCAGCAGGTGATTATAACGCTAAACATACATTATGGGGTTCCAGATTGATAACACCAAAGGGAAGAAACCTATTCAAAGCAATTCTAAGCAATGACCTAGACATTATTTCCACTGGTCAGCCAACATATTGGCCTACTGATATAAGCAAAACTCCCGACTTAATAGATTTTGGTGTAACTCGTGGAATCGAAAGAGAATTAATCAAGATAAAATCGGCTTTCGATCTATCATCTGATCACTCTCCTTGTGTCACCACTATTGATATAGTCCCATCTTTCAACGAATTGAATTCGAGCTTAGCTAATAAATTTACAAACTGGCTTAAGTACAAAAAATTTATCAGCTCTCATACCAAGATAAATTCAAGCCTTAAATTAGCAGCCGAAGTAGACTCCGCGATTACTGACTTCACAAATGTCCTTCAAGTAGCAGAAAAGGTATCAACGCGCCCACAGCCTAACACTACCCAGAGGAGTATTCCTAATTATTTCAAAGGAAACGATATCACCGATCTCATTCACAAAAAAAAGCAAATTAGGAAAGACTGGCAGAGGTTACGTTCTCCAACTTTGAAATACGAACTGAAAAAATGCACGAAGGAGCTCCAGATGCTATTGCAGGATAGAAAAGAAGCAGATTTCCAAAACAGAATTAAATCCTTGACAGCCACATCTTATACAGACTACTCATTGTGGCGGTCACTGAAAACTTTCAAAAGGCCAGTTTTGCAGGATCCTCCAGTACGAATCGAAAACGGTGACTTTGCTCGAAGCGACCAGGAAAAAGGAACCGCATTTGCAGCCCACCTTTCGCGGGTATTTACTCCTAATCCAGTGAGCAATTTCCTCCCAGAACATGCCCTTCGCTTACCAACAGTCTCTCTCCAATTCAAGATAAATGACCTGAATAATGTTATCTGTAACGACATCCAGAAAAATAAGCCACCCGGACACGACAGAATAACCGGTGAAATGGTAAAACAACTCCCTCCAATTGCTACCAAGTTATTATTATACGTTTTCAATAGCCTCCTGCGACTAAACTACTTTCCTGAATCTTGGAAACTTTCCGAAATCATTATGATTCCAAAACCAGGGAAAACCCCAACCCTGTTAAACTCTTACAGACCAATTAGCTTAATTTCAATATTTTCCAAACTATTCGAAAAGTTGTTGCTGAAAAAAATGCAGCCCATCCTAGACATACGCGGGACAATACCAAGTCACCAAATTGGCTTTAGGGAGAAACACGGTACGATAGAGCAAGTGCATAGAATAGTAACTCAAATACGGTCGGCTTTTGAAACCAAAAAGCATTGCACTGCACTCTTCCTAGACGTAGCACAAGCTTTCGACAAGGTATGGCTAGAAGGACTATTATTTAAAATAAGACGTACACTTCCGTACAATATATGCCTTATTTTAGAGAACTTTCTAACGGGAAGAAAGTTTCGAGTAAGGCAAAAAAGTTATACCACTGAAAGCTATCCAATCTTCGCCGGAGTTCCACAAGGTAGTGTTTTGGGACCCATTCTATATTTAATATTCACAAGTGACTTGCCCACTAATGAAAATCTCGTAACTTCAACATTTGCGGATGACACAGCAATACTTAGTGTGCACTCAAATCCCTCAACGGCTGCCAGACGGTTGCAAAGCCATCTAAGAATTGTAGAACAATGGCTTTCAGATTGGAGAATTAAAGTCAATGAATCTAAGTGTGTACAAGTCACTTTTACTCTAAAAAAATATACCTGCCCCTCTGTCTCAATTAATGGCAAAATAGTAACCCAAAAAGAGTACGTCACCTACCTTGGTGTTACCTTAGACAGAAGGCTTAGTTGGAAATATCATATTGATAATAAGTTAATGCAAGCAAAGCTGAAAATAAGCAATCTACAATGGATCATTGGTCCAAAATCTAAATTAAGCCTAGACAACAAAATCCTTTTATTTAATATGGTGTTAAAACCATCCTGGATATATGGAATACAGCTTTGGGGTTCAGCATCGAAATCCAGTCTAGAAAGAATACAAAGGGAACAATCTAAGATATTAAGATCAATATGCCGGGCGCCTTGGTACATGAAAAATTCCGCTATACACAGGGATCTAAAGATTAACACAGTTGTTGAAGAAGTAAAAAATATACAAAATAACTACGCCACAAGACTAGGCAATCATCCAAACATACTGGCTAAAAGCCTGTTAGAACAGAGATACCCCAGGCGGTTAAAGAGAAAGGATATCCAGCTAAATTGTGACCAAGGCTAGAGCCACTAAAATTAAAACTTCGAAACCTTCGTGAAACCTCTAAATTGCAAAAAGGATTTTACTGAAATTCCTTCCATTCAGAAAGCTAAAACAGCATTTACTAATACACATGTATAACATATGTATGATTCTGTTCCGGACGAGCCTATACCATTAGGCCGTAAAAATTCCTAAGTTCATACACGCAGCTTATTGGAATTCCTTCCATTCCGAAAGCTGAAACAGCACTTACTAATGCAACACACAATTGTGTCATCGATAATCCTGTCCTGTCAAGCCGTATGAACTTTTAATACTATACAATCAGCTGCTTGGAATTCCATTCCATTCCGACGGCATAAATACATATATAATGAAAATGAATAACTTAATGAACGAATATAAAATAAAATAACGTACATACTCTTAGTAAAAACAAAAACATTCACATACACATAATAAATGTATTCATCAGTATTTATTTTATATCAAATAAAATTTTCATCCATATGTTATTTGAAGCAGTGGTAACGAATAACGTCATTGTATTCTAGGTTAAGATTCTATAAAAATTGTCATATTCTCTAAGAATGATACAATAAAAACTATATCCGAAAAAAAAAAAATTTACAGCGAAGGTTGAGTGTATAGCTATTTCACGAAAAACCATTTTCGATCATCATCACCCTTTTCGGAAGTGGATGCCACTGGGGATTGAACCCGAGTACATTCCATCTTCAGCCGCAATGACCCAACGTATTTTCACGCTCGACCATTGAGACTCTGTGCAAGCTGTTAAATTTTCATCATTTTTGCCTTTTTCATTTTCACCATTAACGTTTGTGTGTATATGCTTTTTGCATACTCTACTCAAACGTGCTGCATTTTTTGTTGTAGGCAGTTCGCAATGAACATTTGTTGTTGGTAATTTTTAACACGTTTTTATTAGCTTCACTTGTATGTATGTATGTATGTATGTATGTATGTTTGTATGTTTGTATGTATGTATGTTTGTATGTATGTATGTAACTTCATCCCATCCTAAAAGTTGCAACGTTTAACTCAATTTTTATTTTTTTGAAACATTCACTTTACTTTTATTGTGTTCTCTCCTCTATCCCATTAAACACTGAAAAAGAAATTATCAAACGTTTGAGAAAATATTGTTTCTTAAGTTGAGAATCAGCATATATATCATTTGAAAATAAACATATTTTCAAGTGTTCATCAAACATTGTTTATCAATTTTAAAATAACTTACAACACATTTGAAAAAAAAAACTTGTTTCGCATTTTGTACCATTTCACGAATTTCAACATGTCAAGGCTTGAAGGAACGAAGAAATTTTGTGTGTTTGCTAATTTCAGTCAGCGTTCGTTGTTCTACTCGAGCAGTCTTTTAACGTTTGAAATGATGATGGTTGAAAATGACTGTGTGCAATAATGATTCTGTATATCTTACTCTTATCTTATTTGTTTGTGGCTTTTTGTGAAGTTACAAAAAATTTAATAAAAACATTTTGTTTCTCACATATGTGTATGCGTATTAAAAAAGATATTAACATACTCATGTAACTGTACAAAAGGTACCGGCAAAATTCACCCGCACGGGTAAATGAAAAACATCACAACAGAGTACAAATATGTACGAGTAATATATATGTACATCAGGGTACGGCAAGAGTTTATGTGAGATTGTATTAGTGAGAGGAGAGAGACCCAGTTGGAAAGGTGGTCATGCATGACCTTGCGGACGCATGAAAAGATGTACGAAAAATTTACATTATAGTGTGTATTCCAAAAAAAACTATGATTTCATCTAAAATCTATGTTGTGTGGCTGCCAACTTATAGGAAATCGGATACACTCTAGAATGCAACCCAAGGTAAGCGAAAAGGTCAGTCATCGGCTCTCAGATATACCTTCCAACTTATGGGAAATCGGATACATTCCAGAATGCAACCCAAGGTAAGCGAAGAGGTCAGTTATCGGCTCTCAGCTATACCTTCCAACTTATAGGAAATCGGATACATTCCAGAATGCAACCCAAGGTAAGCGAAGAGGTCAGTCATCGGCTCTCACCTATACCTTCCAACTTATAGGAAATCGGATACATTCCAGAATGCAACCCAAGGTAAGCGAAGAGGTCAGTCATCGGCTCTCAGCTATACCTTCCAACTTATAGGAAATCGGATACATTACAGAATGCAACCCAAGGTAAGCGAAAAGGTCAGTCATCGGCTCTCAGCTATAACATTGAATCTAGCAAGAAAAAAAAACAATTAGGAGAATCAGGTTTTCTCTAGTTTTCCTTTTTTACAATGACGACAACAATTCACAGAGTCTATTTTAACAAACGGACGCATAAAAGCGGCACTAAAGATCAATATAACGTTGAATGTCCCACATGGGTGAAGCAGTGAAGGGGAAGATGGTGCGACAATGAGAGAAGCAGAGGAGAACAAGCTGGAGTGAAGTTACATATTTCTAGTTGGAAATCGGATGGAGAGAGAATGAAGAGAAAAATGCATAAAAAAAGGATTTTTTTTAATTTTAAATGAGAAAATAAACCGACACTGAGATCACGGCAAGAGCGACTCTCATCCAAACATTCCTTTTTGCCTTACCTTGGCAGGGAAAAGTGGATGCATGACTTCCCTAGGACATCACAATGAAAAAAATCATGCATTCTGGAATGTATAGATCCTATGGCCTTTATATCCATTTATAGATGACCATACATTACCTTTTCCAACTGGGGATTTGCGCTACACTGGGGTAAGCGCAAATTATATGCAATATATTTAACATATGTGGGAAAATTAAACTTTTTTTCTTGAAAAATTTAAGGATTTTATTTTGTTTTAGGTACAAAATTATTATTGATGTAGTACATACCAGAGCTGGAAAAAGCAAGTAAAAGTATTATTACCTTTACGAATACTCAGTAATTGAAAAAACCAATTACCAAGCATAAGAGTATTTTATTGGTAATTGATATTCAGTACATACATACATTTTTCAATTCTTTATCACTTTCAATTATTTTAAATTTAAAAAACAAAAGCAGTTACTACAAAAAACCCACCTTAATATAGATATATTAAAAAAGAGTTCTCATGAACGAATTTTCCTGATTTGTTGGTTGTAATATTTAGTGTCGGATGATTACACTCCATGTAATTGGAAAGAGTTAATGGTAATTGATGAAGGAATTTAAAATGTAATTAATTACCAATTACCAGTAAAAAGTAATTGTACTTGAACATTTTAATTATCAAGTAATTGCACTTAGACGAGGTACAATACCAAGTATTATTCATTGCTTCACAGCACTGGTACATACCATACATGTGCAATGATAAAAAAAAAAACAGAAAAATGTACGAAATATATCATCAAATAAATTTCAATTGTGTATGTGCACGAGCACACTGTCGTTCACACAACAAATCAACACAGCCGTTGCGTGTGTTGCTTATTCGCTGTCTGAACAACGACTGATTTGAAGAGCGTAAGAATGCGTGTATGAACTCATTTGCCCGTGCGGGACAGCTTTGCCTGTCGCTGATGTACATACATTTATTTATTCCATTCCACTTCTGGGCTCAAAACACAAACTCTCTCACTATCCCTCAATTTTTCTGTACTCTACACCCAATAAAAATTTTTCTTCATTTTCAATTTGAGGTTCATTTGAGAAGTAACCCTATTGTCAAATATCAAACGTTTGTTATCAAATGCACCTCAAATTTCCCCTGATAGCGTTCTCAAACAAAACGGCTCATTTTTAGTATGGGATTTTGGGCTGATTCTCAATTTGAGAAATTCCATTTTCTCAAACCCATTTCAAAGGTGGTACGAAATGGAATGCAATCAATAGATGTATGTTTGTATTACATATATGTACTCTAGAGTGCAGAAAGATTGAGGGATAGTGAGAGTGAGAGAGTTTGTGGTGTAACCGCAGAAATGGAATGGAATAAATAGATGTACATATGTATGTATTACATATTTTTACACTTGTGATGTTTTTCGTTTACCCGTGCGGGTGAATTTCGCCGGTGCCTTTTGTACAATTACATGAGTATATTAATATCTTTTTTAATATATGTAGATACACACATATCGGAAACCAACTACATATGTTTTTATTAAATTTGGGCAACTTATCAAAAAAAACCACAAACAAATAAAAGTAAGAAATACAGAATCATTATTTCACACAACCATTTTCAACCATCATCATTTCAACCGTTAAGGGACTGCTCGAGTAGAACAACTAACATTTGGGACGAGAACATTCTTCTATATAGACGATATGCTCTGTTAGTTTTGTCTAATTGTTCATTAACATGTTTGTCGAAATATAGAAACCTGTCCAGAACAACACCGAGGTACTTTACATTGTTTGATACTGATATTACTTTATTGCGTTCTTCGACTGTTACTTTAAATTCTTTCCAGCGTTTTTTGACCTGGTAAGTACAATTCTTGATTGGGGGGCGAAATAATATACTTTCACATTTATCGTAATTGACTTTCATATGCCAGTTTTCGGCGTATTGTGTTATGACTTTCATTTTAGTTTCTAAATTTTTGTTAATATCAATTATTGTACTATCAGCGTGATATATGACTATATCATCAGCGTAAGCAATAATATTTTCCAATTGGTCCACTAAATCAAGAATATATAAGTTAAAAAGCGTTGGTGCATTGACGGTACCTTGTTGCAGGCCGTTCGTTACATAAAAATTTTTAGAGCCCAAAACCTGATTATTTTGAACTTAAAATTTTTTATTTGTTAACATATTATGAATCAGAATTACTAGTTGTAGTGGAAATTTGAAGCTCATGAGTTTAACTATCAGGCCCTGTATCCAGACCCTGTCAAATGCTATATCCAAATCAATGAAACAAGCACCTGTTACCCATTTTTTATTCCAGTTCCAGTTGATTTCCGAAACTAAAAGGTTGATAGCGTGTATCGTTGAGTGACCGTGCTTAAAACCAAATTGTTTGTCACTTATTAGATTTCTTTCTTTTATGATTCTGTTGATATTAGTATTTATCACAATTTCAAAGACTTTGCTTATGTTAGGTAACAAACTGATTGGTCTCAAGTTTTTTAGATTATTTTTGTCCTTGTTATTTTTTGGTATAACGATTAATTTTGCTGTTTTCCATTTATGAGGGAAGTAAGAATTATTAAGCATATTATTGAATAGTGTGCAATACTCTAAAATAATTTCCGGTGTTAGGTTTTTCAAAATTATATTGGGGATTTTATCTAGTCCCGTGGACAATTTGCCTTTAATATTTAAGAAAATATCAGTTAAATCATCGACTAAAATGAAATAATCTTCCGTCTGATTGGATGTCAGATTATTAGATTTTTTAGTATCGTTAAATGTGGTGATTGTTTTTTGGGCACCCTCATAACCGGCTTTTATTTCTAAAAACTGGTTGAAGGCGGTATTGACCATGCGATGCACCTCGTTATCTTTATCAATTTGTTTGGCAGAATGAACAGATTGAAAGTGGCATCCGAGAATATTAAGAATATCCTCTTCGTTTCTTATTAAGTAGCTATTATTCGAATCTACATTAATATTCTGAGGGTCAGATAGAACTTCCTGTAAGATCGTCCTGTCCTCTGGACATAATTTAAGGTGATCTATGTGGCTATTGTTGTTATTTAGGAAAATATTTTTGACTTTTTTGAATTTAGACGGATCCTTTGGGGTGATAAGAGTGATTCTTTGTTTAAATTGTTTGTTCATATTTGTTCTTATTCGATCTTCCAACATTTTTATACTCAGCTGTACTAGTACACAGAGTATTATAGTTTTAATCACATAACGGTGGATTGTAACAGAATGAAATAATCGAGATAGATATAGACTTATATATATCAAAATGATCAGGGTGAAAAGAGAAATCGATTGAGCCATGTCCGTCCGTCCGTCCGTCCGTCCGTCCGTCTGTCCGTCTGTCCGTCTGTCCGTCCGTCCGTCTGTAAACACTCTAACTCGCGCAAAAATTGAGATAATTTGATGAAATTTGAAATGCAAGTTGGTATCGACACTGGGACGGTTGGTATTGAAAATGGGCGAAATCGGACCATGACCACGCCCACTTTTCCCATATAGAAAAAATCGGAAATTTGGTATCTCAGCCACTAATATAGCTAGAGTGATGAAATTTTACCCACATGTTAAGCTCAGGCCCTTAAGAAGAAATTTGATAGAATTTTGGAAAATGGGCGGTGCCACGCCCACTTATTAAGGAGCAAACATTGAAAGCTTTATGAGCCATAACTCAGAAACTGTATAAGATATATCGATGAAATTTGGTACGCGATATATACTTACTTAGGCAAATATTTGGACGAAAAATTGTCAAAATCGGTTGACGGCCACGCCCACTTTTATATATGGGTATTATAAAGTGACCTAATAAAAACATTTTAAGCGATATCTCTGTCAAATATAAAGATATATCATTGAAATTTTATATCAGGAGTCCACCTGCGGACATACAACGAAAAACACAAAAATTTTGGAAAATGGGCGTGGCACCGCCTCTTTTTAGAAGCTGGAATATACGAGATTTCTGAGCCCATAACTCGACAAATAATTGATATATAATGACGAAACTTGCTGTGTACACTTTTATTACTTGCGGTAATACATGTTGAAAATTTTAGCGAAATCGGTTGACGGCCACGCCCACTTTTATATATGGGTATTATAAAGTGACCTAATAAAAACATTTTAAGCGATATCTTTGTCAAATATAAAGATATATCATTGAAATTTTATGGCAGGAGTCCAACTGCGGACATAAAACGAAAAGCATAAAAATTTTGGAAAATGAGCGTGGCACCGCCTCTTTTAAGAAGCAGGAATATACGAGATTTCTGAGCCCATAACTCGACAAATAATTGAGATATTATAACGAAACTTGGTTTATACACTCTTATAACTTGTGTTAATAGACACGCAAAAATTTATTGAAATCGGTTTATGACCACGCCTAGTTTTTAACAAAGATATTTCTAGAACACCCTTTGGGAATTTGTAACGTGACATCTTTGTAACTAGCAGTCATAAAGGAATGAAATTTTGCACAAAGAATAATATTCATATGCTTAGTTGGATGACTGATAAAAATGTTGAAAATGGGCGTGGCTACGCCCCCTTTATGCGGCACTCGCTTTATATAAAATAATCCGTGTTTCCATCAAACGCAAACAAACAATGAAAGCATACAACTGAGTATCTAATGTTCGATTCCACTCGAACTTAGGCTTCCTTACTTGTTTTTATTAATTTGATTTGCTTTTTAACTAAATTTAATGTAGTTTCTCTTAGCTGTATTTCTAACCTATTGTGTTTTTTTATTAGTTTAAGAAGTTTGCTTTTTTCTTTGAGTAACCTTTTAGCTACAGGGTCAGACAATAACATTTGTGAAGAGTTAATATTTGTTCGTTTGGGTACGTTGGATGCAATAACGTCGAGAATTATGTCATTAAGTTTTAGTAGATGTTGGTCTATTTCGTCATTACTTAGGTTTTTGTTATTAGGTGCAGGTATATTTTGTTGTAATATTCTATTTACTGTGTTTTTAAACTTTTTCCAATTCGTTCGTTTGTAATCGAGAGGTTCGTATACAGGGGCTTCAAGTATGTTAAAAAGGTTTTTTCCATCACGGCTCAAGATATTGAATTGAACGGCTTGGTGATCACTATCATAGTCAATACAATTTAAGCAAATTGCTTCGTTTTTGACTAACCACTTTTTTAGCGCATTGCCTTTCTGATTTGCACACCCATTACCCCAGTCTGTATGCTTGCTATTAAGATCACCCCCCAAAATATAATAGTTATTTGGATTTTGTAGTTCTAACGCTTCGAATATGGTATTCAGTTCTGAACTAAACGTCTCATTGTTATTTCCTGCAGGGTAATAGGCGGCAATGATGAACATAAAGCTATTTTGGGCCATGCTCAATTTAATTATACAGGTCTCTAAGTGTTGAAGATTGTCTAGGTATTTGCTGTGCTTTATGTTATTTTTGATTAAAATTGCAGTTCCGCCCCCTCTGGTACTCCCAAACCTGTCTTTTCGAATAAGTGTGTAACCCTGGAATTGTACCTTGTGTCTAAAATTGAGTTTTGTTTCATTAAGGAGCATAATGTCAGGCTTGTTTTCGGTTAAGAACTTACTTAATTCTAAGCGCTTACTTAGACTAATTAAAAAGTTAATATTTAGTGTTACAATGTTTAATTTCTTCAAAGATAAATAGTTAGACATATTATGCTGAATTAATTATTTCAAAAACTGTATCCAGTCTTGCGGCTTGTTGGTTTAGTTGATTCTGTAAATTTTGAAGTTGGTTACTGAGAGAAGATATGGTTTTATACAGCTCGGTGAAAATGTTGTTTTGATTATTATTACTGAAGTTTACATTGGTATCTATGTTCGCTGCTGATCTAGCTACATTTGCGTAGCTCATATTTGTGTTAACAAAGTTGGAGGGGAGTACATTGCTTTTAGTTCGATGTTGTTGTTTTTTTGCATCTAATTTTTGTTTCAATGCTTTGTATCGTTCACAGTCTTTATACGATGCTGGATGACCTGGTTTGTTACATAATACACAAAAGAGATTCTCTTTACCTGTGGAGGTTTTGGGAGTGATAGAACATTCTACACTTTTGTGCGATTTGGCACATTTTACACATCTAGGCGAGAGGTGACAATTAGAAGCAGAGTGAAAGAACCCTTGACAGTTCCTGCATTGTGGTATATTTGATTTCCGCAATGCTTCCCAATTAACGTGATGGTACAAAACCTTATCTATCGATTTCAATTTATTTACGTTGCTCTCGGCACTAATTTGTACCATAAACATAGGTAGTTTGGTATTTCTTTCAGACGATTTTTTTGTTGAAAATGCGCTGACCTTCATTATTTTTAAATTTTCATTTTCATAACTTTTAAGTTCGTCATAAATTTCTTGTGTGTCGGTGTTGCCATTTATGCCTTTCATGAGGTATGTTATTGTTTTAAGAATTTTAGGAGTGTAAGAGTAAAATTTTACCTTGGCTTTTTCCAAGTGTGCTCTTACTCTTCTGTAGTCATTAACATTATCGAGAAATACTCCACGTTTGTTTTCGTCATACTCTTTTATTTTAAACTGAGTGATTTTGAGTCCGTCTTTAATAAGCTCAATGATTTCTTTTGATTTTATGTCGTATATGTTTAGTGGGGGAACATCTTTGTTGTTGTTTTTAATTTTTATCTTCTCATTTGTTTTTGGTATATCTGTATAATTTTTATTTGCTGCCGCGGCTGCAGAAGTACTCGGTGTTGTTATTGCGTTATTTTGCGTTATCTCCATCGTTTCTTCTCTCAGACTGTTTATGAACACGTGTCTCTCGAAGTTTTTTATGACTTCTTCATCACGCTGTTCTTCTTCTGTATCTAGTACAGCATAGTAGTTGTTTTTCGGAGTTTTGGCCATCGTGTGAGCCTCTACTTCTTTATTTTTACGTTTCTTTCTCACCTCTTCGCTTACATTATTAGTATTTGTGTAATTATTTATTTGAGCATTATGCTCATTCATTTTATGTAAAGAACTCACTATACTAAATATTATTTTTTTTGTGTTGTTTCCAGAAAGAAAATTATTGTGATAACTATTACTTTTTTTTTTTAACGAAATTTCGCCAGGTGAATTTATCTTTTTTTAGGTCACTTGATACGTGTTTCTCCGTTCGCATTCGGATCGACTCTCGCTTCAAATTCGATCGTGTTAATTTTACATGAGTCGTGATGATGATTTTTTTTCTGAGTGTGGTAATTCGAAATTTAGCGCTTTTTCACGAAGTATTACTTATAATTCTAGCGTTTGTTGAGCCGTAGGAAAGTGCAAGAACCGCAGGAATTTTACTACAATTTACATTCTTTGTACTTATATTCGCTCTTTTGTGGTAAAATTCCTACGGTTCCTGCACTTCCCTACGGCTCAACAAACGCTACAATTATTATACGGTATTGCTGTTATTAACAAGCTAATAACAGAAAAGTAACTCCAATTATTTAAATTTCAAGTTTTCTTTCAATTACTTATCATCTTAATCAAATAATATTAGTATAAACTACAATGGGAATAAATATGCAATGTATAAGAGTATCTGAACTAGAGATTTTACTTAATGTCTGTTGCAGAATGCAGATGCAAGCATTGGTTGACATCTCGCTTCATTGAACAGGCTAACGCTAGATGGGCCAGGGAGTCAACTTGTGTGATTTCTAGGCAAATCTGGCCTAGACTGGACGAGGCTAGATCAGTATCGGTGCTGCATCTGAATCGGCTCTCTATAGGTCCGCTGGTGGGACTTCTAACAGGCCATTGTCTTATGGGCACTCACGCCTCTCGCATGGGCCTATATAAAAACGACTTCTGCCGCAGCTGCAGGGACGTGGAGGAAATAGAGAGTGTTGAGCACTATCTATGCCACTGCCCCGCACTGTCTCTATCCAGGTACCGCTTTCTCCATAAACACTTTTTCGAGTGTCTGGCGGAGATGGAAAATGCAAGGACACTAGATTTTCTGCGCTTCATGAAACAAACGCCCTGGTTTAGCTTCACGGGCATCTAATCTTATACTATTGAATCTAATTTTTCCGGAAAGGTTTGTAAACAGGGATAAGGAAGCCAGGGCTCCCGTGTGGTATCACAATGGGCCACCTCGGCCTAAGTGTGTCCCCGCTTTCATGAATTGCGGGACAGCCACCTCAACCTAACCTAATGTCTGTCAAAATGGAATATTAAAAAACTAAATTATATAAGAAAATTATTATTTATAACCGTAGCACATAGGTAGAAATATTTTATTGTGTACATCTATTCCAAATTGCTTGTTTAATGCAAAATTTTAATAATTTGTGTTAAAAGTAGAGCTGTCGATTTTTTTTTGAACATTTTCGAGTAGCCCGAACAATTGTTGTTCAAATGCTCGAAGAGTTGTTTGTTTGTTTATTACCCGTATGTTTGTACGGGCATTTGAACAATTCGGGTATTTTGAAGTTTGTTTTTTTCTTTTGTTTATTATTATTTTTTTTTTCTTTATATGTAGTTTTTTTTATTTTTGTTTTTCCGATACACATTTTTTTTGTTTGTAAGCTCGAATGCTCGAATGTTTGTACGGCCATTTGAACAACAAACGGGCTTCAAACAAAAACGATCAGATCGAATTGCTCGATACCCGGGTATCTAGGGCTCTAGTTAAAAGTCGATTTTATTGAAAAATATATACAGTGACTCAAAAAAACAAATCATACGCCAGAGTTTCTAAATTTATTTCAAACAGTTCTGTCGAAAATTTGACTATCTTATTTTCGTTTAACAATGTAAACAATTTTTCAACAAAAATCGCCTTAAGCAGGATTTCTAAGCTTATGGAAAAATCCGAAAAATCGTAAAATTTCTAAAAGTGGATTAAAAATTTCAAAGCGCGGCCAGAATTTATAGAAGATTTTGAGGAGATTTCTAAGTGTACTGTTATGTAGCCAACCAATTTTAGTGTAAAAAGTGCTATTCTCAATGCTGTAAAAATTTCCGTCGATTTTAGTAATTTTTTGCTGTAGGGTGTTTGCGTTATATGTACGTGAGACCGTTCCAATTAAAATTTCCGAAAAGCCAATGAACATTTTCAAAAAGTTGAATGTTGCATACTATTATATTAAAATTGAATGAGCTGCAAAATTGCATACTCAAAAATCTTCTAAAAAAAAATGTAGCTTTATAATTCTTAGTCCCTTTTTACGATAAGTATTTCCTTAACTTTGAAAAATTGGAAATACTAAAAATACTGCCTTAAAAGTTAACAATAATCGCTGCTAAATATCTGGGTTATTTTCGAGCATCACCTACATTAACCAAGATATGCGTTAGAAATATAAACATTAAAATTAAATATAAAGCAGAAAAAGAAAATTATTGTAGGTACATATGAAAAACCCTGTATCTAGTAGTGAAGTGCGGCTTTGTGCGACGTAATTTTTTTGTCGGCTAACTACTAATTGTACTAGATATCATGTCCGAGGGTTAATTTGACTGAGTCTGACAGAGCAACATAAAAAACCCAATTTTTAACATGAAAAAGAGTGATCATTTTTTTTAAATATCCCAACTTTAAAAGCTTAAAACTATAAACTTAGAATTATTGGAAACCAAGGATATTATTGAAAAGTGTTAATAATTACTTGAATCTTTAGGATTCATCACGATTACTTTAATGAAATGCTTTAAATAATAAATATTCAAGTTGAAACTAGCACTTAAAAATAAGTAAGAAAAAAACAAAAAAATTAACTTCAGATATGCTAAGTTACGACCATTTGGGGCAAGTGCAGAGTATGGGGTCGGGAAAAAAGCGATGAATTACACAGTGCTACAAAATCAGAAAAAAAAAATATGCAGGGGCTCTCACATAGTTCTTTGATTTCGTCATGGCCCATAAAACACTACCTTATTTGCGGTTTTTCCCCATCACTTCGTTTTTAAATTTTTTGAGTACAAATATAATACAACTCTGAAATTATTGAAATTACAACTTCGAGATGCTATAACTTTCTTGTTTCTTGATCGAATTAAATTTTTTTTCTTTTATTTGAAAGATGCTACTTTTACCTTTCAAACAAGCAAAATAGTTTGCAAATCGACCTAAAAATTACCAAGTTTTGGTCCTTTATTCCAAAAAAAAAAATAAAATTTTTCTAAAAATATTGGTTTTCGGCACGTTTTTATTGGATTTTGAAGTTACAAACAATGGGTTTTAAACCTTTATAACAAAATACATAAAATCAGCTTTCCAAAAAGCAAAAGTAAATTAAAATTGATTCAAAATTACGGTAGTAGTGTTTCATAAAGTGAGTAAGCCTTTATTTTTGTGTTTTAAATTTTTTTTTTTTTTATAGATTAATATTTGCATACAACGTAGGTATGAACTTTCACAAAACTGAGTATAGAGCGATCTGAGTGATCAGAATTGGTCAGTTTACCTACTTTAAATTTTTTCCCAAGAGATTGGCGTCTATTCATCGACGGTTCAACAAAAAGTACACTTGAAATGTTTGTTATGTAATTGCATATTCAGGTTTCATTTAATTTTTAAGGTTTGAAGGCTGTGCTTTTACACAACACTGGCATATATCCATCAGTCCCACTGGCATACGCTACCGATATTAAAGAATCATATGACAGTATGGCTAATTGTAGCTGACCTCAAGGTACTCAATATTTTAAATGGTATTCAGGGTGGAAATACGAAGTATCCATGCTATTTCTGCGAATGGGACAGCCGAGCAATTAGCCTACACTACAAACAAAAGGATTGAGCTCCACGTACATCGTTTGTAGTTTTGAAAAAAATACTATAAATATTCCCTTAGTTAATCCAAACAAGTAAAAGCGCGGCTGCCTTCGGCCGTACCGAAGACTTCATACCTTTCATGAGTGGGGAAATGAAAAGTTACCTATGCATGTATGTACATAGCCTGATTTAGTACGTATAATTTATAATTTCAATTGTGTGGGTTATTTATGGAAGGATTTATTAGAAAAAATGGTGTCTGAGCTATTTAAATGGAGGAGTTATACGACAAAATGTGTACATTTGAACAATCGGTTGTATGGGAGCTATATGTTACAATGGTCCGATCTTGACAATTTTCGGTAACTCTATTTCGGCCGATATTGGTAAAAATACTTCAAAGTTTCATGTCATTATCTGTTAAAATTGAGAAGTTATACCCCAAAATGTCCATATCTGAACAATCGGTTGTAGGGGAACTATATGTTATAGTGGTCCGATCTTTACAATTTTCGGTAACCTTGTTTAGGCCAATATGGGTACAAATACTTCAAAGTTTCACGCCGTTAGCTGTTAAAATGGAGGAGTTATACAACAAAATGTGTATATCTGAACAATCGGTTGTAGGGGAACTATATGTTATAGTGGTCCGATCTTGACAATTTTCGGTAACCTTGTTTAGGCCAATATGGGTACAAATACTTCAAAGTTTCATGTCCTTAGCTGTTTAAATGGGGAAGCTATGCAGAAATTACACCCCAAAATTTTCATATATGTATATCTGAATAATCGGTTGTTTTCTATATGTTATAGTGGTCCGATTCGGCCGATTCCGACAAATGATCAGCTGCATATAACAACCTACCTGTATTCCAAATTTCATTCAGATATCTCAAAAACTGAGGGACTAGTTTGCGTTCACACAGACGGACGGACGGACAGACGGACATGGCTTAATCGACTCAGCTCGTGATTCTGATCATATCGGTATATATTTTGGCGGGTCCCCCACGCTTCCTTCTGGTACTTTCGACAAAAATTTTTTGGCACAAAGTTATAATACCATTTCATTATCATGAAAGGTATAAAAACAAAAAAAAAAAAAAAAAAAAAAAAACAAGGCCTACTCACTTTATGAAACACTACTACCGTAATTTTAAATCAATTTTAATTTACTTTTGCTTTTTGGAAAGCTGATTTTATGTATTTTGTTATAAAGGTTTAAAACCCATTGTTTGTAACTTCAAAATCCAATAAAAACGTGCCGAAAACCAATATTTTTAGAAATATTTTATTTTTTTTTTGGAATAAAGGACCAAAACTTGGTCATTTTTAGATCGATTTGCAAACTATTTTGCTTGTTGGAAAGGTAAAAGTAGCATCTTTCAAATAAAAGAAAAAAAATTGAATTCGATCAAGAAACAAGAAAGTTATAGCATCTCGAAGTTGTAATTTCAATAATTTCAGAGTTGTATTATATTTGTACTCAAAAAATTTAAAAACGAAGTGATGGGGAAAAACCGCAAATGAGGTAGTGTTTTATGGGCCATGATGAAATCAAAAAACCATGTGAGAGCCCCTGCATTTTTTTGGTGTAGCACAGTGTTATTGTTCCCCATTCTATTTCCAATATGTGGGTATGTTTTTTTTCTGTAATTGTAACAATTTTACAAAATTCAATTTTGGGCGCATAAAACTTGAAAATCTACCTATGTGCGTAGATTTCCAGAAGAGAATATGAGACTTACTTTTGAAGTATAGTTAAAGGCCCTTGGCAACTGACAATCTGGCATGTCAAGCAGTGTGTATGTGTGAGTTTTTTGTGTGTGTTAGTGCAATCGGCAGTCGTCGTGCTACACGTTCTTGTTCGGGCTCGCGTTGATGAGAATCAAATCTTTTAGATATTTGCGTCAATCACCCGACACTCACACATATGTATACACTGCTTAAGTGGCCAAGGGCCTTAAGAATTTGATTTATGTGTTATAAGCGATATTTGTGTACTAAAATGTTAAATTATAGTCTGAAAAAAATTACATTTCGCTAGCTTAGAGTGCAAACTGTGTAAGTCCACTTTTATGAAAAAGTGTATTTTTATGTAGAACGCTAGAAAAATCAAATACGCACCGCGCTAAACAAGTCTGAGATACTTGTCATATTTCTACTCGTTGTTATTCAGTGATACGCAAATTGTGTAAGTCCAAAAAGCGAAAAAAATTGTGTAAGTCCAAAATATTTATATGAACAGACATTTTTTTTCATTTCGAATTTTTTTTCTTTTTTGTTTTTTGTGTCTCCTACAAAGTTTTAAAAAAGGACTTACACAATTTGCATTCTAAGCTAGCGATTTTTATCATTTGTAAAAAAAATTTTTGTTTTTTTTTGGTAATTTTAATTTTGGTAAATTTTTTACATTGGCTGTGACCCCCCCGAAAAATTCTCTAGCTACGCCACTGAATGAAGCTAAGCAATTTTGAAGTAATTTTGAAATTAATTCAACTTAAGAATGTATGTAAATATATCAAATTTTATATATATTTCCCTATGTAGATTTGTACAAGGCAAACCTACCGCTGTCATTATCTTATAAGATCTAATTTGCTGAATGTCTCATGTAAGATAGATTGGAAATAAAATATAAGCTATAAAAAAAAAAATCTTTCGCGGGTATTTACTCCTAATCCAGGGAGCAATTTTCTCCCAGAACATGCCCTTCGCTTACCAACAGTCTCTCTCCAACTCAACATAAATGACCTGAACAGTGTTATCTGTAACGACACCGGTGAAATGGTAAAACAACTCCCTCAGTTGCTACTAAGTTATCATTATACGTTTTCACTAGTCTCCTGCGACTACAATCCTGAATCTTGGAAAAATTCCGAAATCGTTATGATTCCAAAACTAGACAAAAACCCGACCCTGTTAAACTCTTACCAGCCAATTACATAGGTTAATTTCAATATTTTCCAAAATATGTATTTGAAAAGTTGTTGCTGAAAAAAATTCAGTCCATCCTAGACACACAAATGACTATACCAAGTCACCAATTCAGTTTTAGGGAGAAACACGGTACGATAGAGCAAGTTCATAGAAGTTGACAGGTAACAAGGTCAACGGAAATAATAAAGTCAATTGACATAATTGCGTTGTCAAAAACGAAATAAAGTCAACGAAAATTTGGAAATAAAACAATTGACCTTATTTCCCAATCCAAATGGAAATAATATCAACGATGCTTAAAAGTTGTTCATTCATGAAAATATTTGCGATTTGTTTTGCAAATCCGTTAAGAGAAACGTTTGTTAATGAATGAAAATATAGTTTTACTCACTCTTATGTCACAATTAATTAGTTGATAAATGAATTTAGTGAAGTATGGTCGTCGAAAAAGAAAACGAACAATTGCGAAATGTTTTTACAAAATTCACAATTATTATTAAGGGATAGGGATAGGATGGTCTTTCGTGGCGAATATATGTATGTACATATATAACTTTTATTGAGAAAATTGACAATTATTTAGTATTCGTAGTCATTACTATGGATTCTAAGATAATGGTGAGCAATACGGCAAACAAAGACTTTTTTTAGGCTTTATAGGAATAAATTTTAGGCAGAGCAAGATCTGGCGGGTCAGCTAGTATATAATATAAATAAGTTATAATATAATTGATTTAAAATTTAGTTCCCAAATATTTGACAACCAAGTTTTCTTCCGGTATCCAAGAATCTAAATCATTCCATTAGTTAATTGAGCGCTGAGATCATTGAATTGCACGTATCAATTTTGCAGGCGGTTTGTAACCTTGGTCTTAAATAGTGAATGTTTTGAAACTAATCTTTCTGCTGATGCACTGCTTTGTGGCAGCGTTAATATAGTTTCAACATATTCACAACAAGTTCTCATTTAAATTGTTTTTCGTATTCCCCACGCTGTGCCAAAACTCTTCTATTTCGGTTTGTTCTTGCATTCTAAAAATGTATCTCCTAAATAACTCTTTCAAGATTTTGCTTCGCAGCGGAGAGTTGCCAATGGAAAGTGAAAATGTAACAAAGAGGCTTCTTTTATATTTAAGAAAAAAACTAAAAAATATTTATTACATTACAGTTTTGAAAATAAAAAAAGGACCAAAATTGGCCCGAATTTTTAAAAAGGTTCAAATTGCCACTTTAGTGGCTCCAGCGGCAATACTGCAAGAATCATTCGGTACATAGCAAAAGCTTTTACAACAGAACTTACGTCACTACCAAAGCTTCAATTATGTACATATGTATAACAGTTGTCGCAAAATACATAGCTTTCTATTAATTGATGAAAAAATGTATTGCAATTTGGCAAACAAATTTCTCGCTTTAGTTAACAGCAAATAGAGCAACAGTGAGGCAACAAAACTTAACAACCTATTCGAGAAAATTATTATTTTTTGTTTTGGTTTTGATGAATAAATTGTTGCGAAATAGAGATTTTAATATTTTCCAAATAAAAATACAAAAATGTTGTTTAAGTTTGAAAAAATAAGCAAAATTCAAACAATATTTAACCAATTTTAAAATTTATAAAAACAAAAGAAAATATATGACATATCTATTTGGTAAAAAAGAAATAACAAATATTTAAAGAAAAAGTCTGCAAGTTTCAAGTTATTTTTTCTTATGTCAAAAAACATATTAAGTTTTAAATCAAGAAATGTAGAAACATGGTAGAAAAATAGAAGGTAAAATCACTTATTGACGTAGGCAGCCATCTTAGCCATTTGACTTTTATTGAATTTATGACATTTCATTGAAATCATGCTACCAGAGTAAACAGCAGCAAATGTTTTTTTGGGCCGAAATCTGAAGTTTGTGAAAATAAATTAATTTATTTTCAAAAAAGCAATTGTGATTTGTGCAAACTAAATAAATAAATAAATTTACATACTTTTTGGTTGCTTGTTTTTCCGACAGGGTAGGAATATGATGTATTGTGGAACGATCCTCCGTCATCCCTTGTCAAGTTTGGTTTGGAGACAAACCGGTTTCGGCTAATATGCGCCATCTTCAGTGTCTTTTTTCGTTCTGAGTTATTTTGTGTAAGTTCGATAGTACTTATAGTAACTGACTTCCATCGTTTGGTCACGTACTTCGTGTTCGTGTGATGTGTTCGTGTGTTCGTGTATTCGTGCGTTCGGGCGACGTGCATACGTGCGTGCGTGCGAGTCTGTGCGTTTAGGTATGTGAATCGATTTTTGTATCCTCATTAAACAGGCAGGTAAAAGTCCGTTATTGTCCTCTTGTGTGTTGTTTTGTTTATGTCGGTTTTAGGTTTTCTGTCCTCTTTTCGGTATAATAGCTTAAGCGGTTCAAATAATGTATCTGATGCGGTGTTTATTTGTTCTTTTATTATTTTACCTACGAATGTCTTCTGTTTGTATATCTCCATATTTTCTAATACGTTAAGTCGTTTTCCCTTGTGTTGTATGTGGAGAATTTTAGCTGTTTTTCCTATTTTCATGGGTGTACATTTGTTTTCTGCCATGTGGTTGGCGAAATTTGATTCCACTGTCGTTGATGATTTCCTTATTTTCTTATTGTAATCTCTTACGTGTTCTCGATATCTCGTCTTGATTTGGCGTCCTGTTTGTCCTATATAGCTATTTTGGCATTCGCAAGTCAATTTGTATACGCCTTGTTTGTCAAAGGGGTCTTCCTTGTTAATGTTGTTTCGTAGAAGTTTTTCCATGTTGTTCCTCGTTTTAAATGCTGCATTAATGTTATAATTTTGGAAAACTTTAGCCAACTTGTAAGATGTTGCTCCGGTATATGATAAGACTGCCCATTTCTTCTCTACCTTTTCTTTCTTTTCCGATTTCTTTGAAGTTATGTTTTTCTGTATTTTCTTCACCAAAATTTTTTGATATCCGTTGTTCTCCGCGATTGTGTATATTGTGCTGAGTTCCTTGTTGTAAGCTTCCTTTTCTAACGGGGTCCGTTCAATTCGTGTTAATAAATGTCTGAAAGCGGCGTTCTTGTGTTGTTGAGGATGGCTAGATTTATTGTGTATTACTGTATCCGTTGCTGTGGGCTTTCTGTATATTTCGTAAGTAAATTTGTTAGTCTCCTTGTTTATTTTAATTGTGAGGTCTAAGTAGTTGATTTTTCCATTTTTCTCTGCATCCATGGTGAATTTTATATTTTTGTGTTGGCCGTTGAGGTATTCCAAAATTTTTTCTTCTTTATTTTCCGTTATGAGGCAGATGATGTCGTCTACATACCTGGCATAAAAATTGACTCCCAAATTTGCCGTCAGTTCTTCCATGTAAATTTCCTCCAAATGTTGCATAAATACTTAAATAAGGATAGCTGATGTGGGGCTACCCATGCCTAGTCCGTGAGTTTGTCTGTATATTTTATTGTCAAATTTAAAATAATTCTGGTCCAGGGTTATTCTCAGCGTATTTACTATCTCTGCTGCAATGTCTTTGTTCGTTTTCTCTGTCAGTATTTTAGTTAGAGTTTTTAGTGTTTCTGTCGTTGGTATCGAAGGGTATAGGTCTTTCACGTCAAACGATACCAGTTTCGAGTCCTTAGGTACGTTCAGGGTGTTCAGTTTTTCGACTAGTTCCGTCGTGTTTTTGATTGTGTATTTATTGGACAGGTCCAGTGTCTCGGTTAGTAGCTTATTTAGATGTTTTGATAGTCTATATCCTGGTGCCGGTTTATGGTTTACTATTGGTCGCATAGGTGTTCCTGCTTTGTGGATTTTAGGTAGTGCGATCAGTGACGGGGCCGATGAATTCATTGCCGTGAGAGTGTAGGCTATCTTGTTGTCTACTATATTTTTTGCCTGTTTTATTGCACGCTTTATTGCCATTTGGTATTCCTCCGTTGGGTCCTTCCTCATCACTCGGCAGCCCATTTCTTTGATGAGTTGGCCTGTTTTTGTGGTGTATTCCTCTTCGTCCATTAGCACCGTTGTACATATGGACGAAGAGGAATACACCACAAAAACAGGCCAACTCATCAAAGAAATGGGCTGCCGAGTGATGAGGAAGGACCCAACGGAGGAATACCAAATGGCAATAAAGCGTGCAATAAAACAGGCAAAAAATATAGTAGACAACAAGATAGCCTACACTCTCACGGCAATGAATCCATCGGCCCCGTCACTGATCGCACTACCTAAAATGCACAAAGCAGGAACACCTATGCGACCAATAGTAAACCATAAATCGGCACCAGGATATAGACTATCAAAACATCTAAATAAGCTACTAACCGAGACACTGGACCTGTCCAATAAATACACAATCAAAAACACGACGGAACTAGTCGAAAAACTGAACAACCTGAACGTACCTAAGGACTCGAAACTGGTATCGTTTGACGTGAAAGACCTATACCCTTCGATACCACTGACAGAAACACTAAAAACTCTAACTAAATTATTGACAGAAAAAACGAACAGAGACATTGCAACAGAGATCGTAAACACACTGAAAGTAACCCTGGACCAGAATTATTTCAAATTTGACAATAAAATATACAGACAAACTCACGGACTGGGAATGGGTAACCCCACATCAGCCATCCTTATGGAAGTATTTATGCAACATTTGGAGAAAAGTTATATGGAAGAACTGGCGAAAAATCTGGGAGTAAATTTTTATGCCAGGTATGTCATCTGCCTCATAACGGAAAATAAAGAAGAAAAAATTTTGGAATACCTCAACGGCCAACACAAAAATATAAAATTCACCATGGATGCAGAGAAAAATGGAAAAATCAACTACTTAGACCTCACAATTAAAATAAACAAGGAGACTAACAAATTTACTTACGAAATATACAGAAAGCCCACAGCAACGGATACAGTAATACACAATAAATCTAGCCATCCTCAACAACACAAGAACGCCGCTTTCAGACATTTATTAACACGAATTGAACGGACCCCGTTAGAAAAGGAAGCTTACAACAAGGAACTCAGCACAATATACACAATCGCGGAGAACAACGGATATCAAAAAAGTTTGGTGAAGAAAATACAGAAAAACATAACTTCAAAGAAATCGGAAAAGAAAGAAAAGGTAGAGAAGAAATGGGCAGTCTTATCATATACCGGAGCAACATCTTACAAGTTGGCTAAAGTTTTCCAAAATTATAACATTAATGCAGCATTTAAAACGAGGAACAACATGGAAAAACTTCTACGAAACAACATTAACAAGGAAGACCCCTTTGACAAACAAGGCGTATACAAATTGACTTGCGAATGCCAAAATAGCTATATAGGACAAACAGGACGCCAAATCAAGACGAGATATCGAGAACACGTAAGAGATTACAATAAGAAAATAAGGAAATCATCAACGACAGTGGAATCAAATTTCGCCAACCACATGGCAGAAAACAAATGTACACCCATGAAAATAGGAAAAACAGCTAAAATTCTCCACATACAACACAAGGGAAAACGACTTAACGTATTAGAAAATATGGAGATATACAAACAGAAGAAATTCGTAGGTAAAATAATAAATGAACAAATAAACACCGCATCAGATACATTATTTGAACCGCTTAAGCTATTATACCGAAAAGAGGACAGAAAACCTAAAACCGACATAAACAAAACAACACACAAGAGGACAATAACGGACTTTTACCTGCCTGTTTAATGAGGATACAAAAATCGATTCACATACCTAAACGCACAGACTCGCACGCACGCACGTATGCACGTCGCCCGAACGCACGAATGCACGAACACACGAACACATCACACGAACACGAAGTACGTGACCAAACGATGGAAGTCAGTTACTATAAGTACTATCGAACTTACACAAAATAACTCAGAACGAAAAAAGACACTGAAGATGGCGCATATTAGCCGAAACCGGTTTGTCTCCAAACCAAACTTGACAAGGGATGACGGAGGATCGTTCCACAATACATCAAATAAATTTACTTTCATACGCGTAATTTGTGAAAAAAAGATTTGAAAAATGAGCTGCCTCTTCAGGGGATGCGAAAATACCGTGCACTTTTGCAAAGGCTCAGCGGTGAAGTTTTTTAAGGTTTCCAGCAATTCCGTTTATAAGGAATCAATGGCTTCAAGTGTGCCAAATAGAGGAAGTTGATCTTCCAAAGAACCCGTTGTTGTGCTCAGTGCATTTCGGTGCTAGCGAGATTAGTAGCAAAAAAACAAAAAAAAACGTTATTATCGAAATGTGCAGTGCCAAGTTATAATGCGAAAACAAAGTATGGGCGCAATAATTAAAATGTGCATAAATCTTAATAAAATATGTATTTTTTAGAGTGCAATTAGTGGAAAGCTTTGTGAACAAAAATCTCGAAGCTGTAGATACGTAAGTGCTTTATAAACAAACATTTAATTGAAAATATCTCGAAGACATCCTGATGAAAAACAAGATTACAAAAACAAAAAAAATTAAAAAAATTACAACTTAAATGAGTTTAATAAAGAACTTTAAAATATACCTTCCTTTAATCCAGAGCTGGGCGATAAGGATTACATGTGCAATCGATTACACATAGGATTACGATTACATTAATCGTAATTTAAAGTTTTTTAAGATAACGATTACAGTAATCGTAGTTTTTGTAACGACAATTACGATTACAGTAATTGTTATTTCAAGTCTTTGACGATTACGATTACAGTAATTGTAATTTCAAGTTTCTTACGATTACGATTACTGTAATCGTAATCATCTTGTAATCGTAATCCTTATCGCCCAGCTCTGCTTTAATTCTGCATTTCTGTTCCACCAAATTTTTGCTTGTATTATACTCCTTCTCTTCCCTTTCTGTAAGATAGAAGTGAAAAAGAACGAGCAAAATGTAAACAAAAAATTTGTTCGGACATAACGATGACTCCAACCTTACTTCTTTGTTAAATTCTCTGTCTGTTGTATTGCGTAAGGCTTTGTATTAAATATTCGAGCCAAGTACTTCCCACTTTTCACATCCCTTATAATAATATATGACCTTATTTGATAATTTCTGAACTTTCTTCAACTAAAACTAAAATTACCAAAATTTTCTTAAAAAATCTCCATTTTTATATGTGTCCAATATGGCAGTCTCACTCATAATGTTTACAAAAAAGATACTTCAGACAAATTCAATAGCCGTCAAAAAGTTTAAAGTGAAATTACCTTCTGAATTTTTATACCATGTGTAGAAACATATATACATACATTTCTGTGTATTTCTATGCAACATTAAAAAATACCAACAAAATGCGACAAAAAATAACTGACTGCGGTGAGAAAAACGAAGTGCCCTTTTATCGATTTTCATTTGAAATATCTGGCGGAGAAAAAAATAGTATTTAAGACGTGTCACCCTAATGTATGTATATACATGAGTGCATTACATACACATGCAATCATTAAAAAAATCTAAAATCTACTTTTTTTTTACTAAGGTTGATATTTAAAATAAATATTATTAAAGTCATTGGAAAAAGTTACAGCACAAAAAATTAATTTAAGAGTTTTAGAAAAAATAAAAAGTATAGTAATAAATATTTAAAAAAATCAACAAGTAAAAGTGAGCCATTATATATGTTAAGACAACAAGAAACCACCCACATGGAACAGTAGAAATCAGGATCTGTAATCAAAATTTGTTTGTACTTGTCATTTAATTACTCATGGGCAATCAAACATTGTGGAAATATCCGGTAAGCTTTATAGTTTACAAATATACATATTTTATGAGGAATAATTTTCTAGAACATTTTAACCCTCTATCTGCATTTTTAATTAATATTCTCCCCATGTGTGTCTAAAAACGGTTAAACAACCTTTTTCGTCGTAGTTTGAGGGTTAAAGTCTACCGCAAAGAAATTGCTTATTAAATTCGATAGAAGAAGTCCGAGCCCAAAAACTTCATTTGAAGTCATTTTTATACCTTTCATGAGAATGAAATGGTATTATAACTTTGTGCCGAAAATCAAATTTTGAAAGTACTAGGAGGAGGCGTGACAGACCCATCAATATATATACCGATATAATCAGAATCATGAGCTGAGTCGTTTAAGCCATGTCCGTCTGTCCGTCCGTCCGTCCGTCCGTCCGTGTGAACGCAAACTAGTCCCTCAGTTTTTGAGATATCTGAATGAAATTCGGAACACAGGTGAGTTTTGGTGCTCAATCGATCATTTGTCGGAATTGGCCGAATCGGACCACTATAACATATAGCTATTGTTCAGATATACACATTTTGGTGTATAACTTCCCCATATAAACAGCTAAGGACATGAAATTTTGAAGTATTTGTACACATGTTGGCCTAAACATGGTTACCGAAAATTGTCAAGATCAGACCACTATAACATATAGCTCCCATACAACCGATTGTTCAGATATACACATTTTGGGGTATAACTTCTCCCTTTTTACAGCTAAGGACACGAAACTTTGGAGTATTTGTACCCATATTAACCCAAAGAAGGTTACCGAAAAATTATCAAGATCGGACCACTATAACATATAGCTGCCATACAACCGATTGTTCAGATATACAAATTATGGTGTATAACTTCCCCATTTAAACAGCTAAGGACATGAAATTTTGAAGTATTTGTACACATCTTGGCCTAAACAAGGTTACCGAAAATTGTCAAGATCGGACCACTATAACATATAGCTGCCATACAACCGATTGTTCAGATATACACATTTTGGTGTATACCTTCCCCATATAAACAGCTAAGGACATGAAATTTTGAAGTATTTGTACACATGTTGGCATAAACAAGGTTACCGAAAATTGTCAAGATCAGACCACTATAACATATAGCTCCCACACAACCGATTGTTCAGATATACACATTTTGTCGAATAACTCCTCCATTTAAAGAGCCCAGACACCATTTTTTCTAATAAATCGTTCCATAAATAACCTACAAAATTGAAATTATAAATTATACTAAATCAGGCTATGTACAACATACATAGGTAGCTTTTCATTTCCCCACTCATGAAAGGTATGAAGTCTTCGGTACGGCCGAAGACAGCCGCGCTCTTACTTGTTTAAAAGATACTAGCTGACCCGGCAGACGTTGTTCTGCTAAAATTTATTCCTATGAAGCCTAAAGAAAAATCTTTTATTACCGTATTGCTCACCATTATCATCTTAATGACTGCGAATAATAAAAAAAAAAATTATCTATACTCTGAATAAAAGTTATATAGTTATATTCGCCGCGACAAACCTACTTCCCCCGATCCCTATCCCTGTTGGTCGATATCACGGAAAACGGGTCGCATAGGGTCTTGAAAATCACCTCTTTTTTAAATACTCACCAACACCTTTTATTTGATGACCGTATGGGCACACACCTGGTTCATATTTCGGGAAATACCTCGAATACGGGGTCTTATATGGGACCAATAACTACACCATGTTCAAGCACTCTTCAACACCTTTTATTTGATACCCATATCGTACGAACCCGTTATAGGGTTACCCTGGTCGACATTTTGTGGATTATCTCCAAAACCTTCCTGGATTCTTATACTTTTTTGGCCATATACCATTTCGGGCTCAATCGAAAACTACGTACAAAATTTCATTTAATTCAGTCCAGCCATTCTGGAGTTATAGCGTCACACAATGGGAATTCGTGGCCAAAAATAAAGTCGAAAGTAAAGTTGTCGTAAATCCATTTTTTAACAGCTATCGACAGTTATTTTATAGGACAAAAAAAAAGCTCATGTAAAATTTTCTGAGTTCCGTTTCGTTTAGCCGTACAGGGTGCCCAAAGTTGAACAAAAAATGTGCCATTTGAATTATGAATTATATGACCTGATACGAAATGCTCTATCTAAGCCATTTATTGACGCATATACTTGGTTTTGACATGTAAATATAGATAATGGTTTCCACTTTTTCCAGAAGTAATCATTCTTTTACTATCTTTGAAACCTGATTTTATATGATTTTTCAAATAAATATAAAAAATATCGTAAACATTTTTTCTTCGCCAACTTTAAGCAATAAAATAAAAAAAAAAAACAAAAAAACGTATCCTGGATTTTTTTTTGTGTGATGAACTAACATATTCTTTATCAGATCACATTAACAGAAATTAATTTCACCCGCGCTTCCGCGTTTTTTAATTATTCTCCTAATGGGCTAAAAGTGTATTTTTGAAATTACATTTATCATGACATATTCGGCATTAAAACAAAAAATGTTTATACGAGATTTATCCTTCAATATTTCTCTGTAATATAGAGAATAGTTCATATTATCAAATACAGTACCTCACTTTTGAATTAACTGCAAAAGTTTTATTATATAATGTTTTTTATGCAAAGTAAAAAAAAATATTAAAAAAAATTGCAAAACTTTAAAACGAAATAAAAAAAAATAAAAAAAACGTATCCTCAATTTTTTAAATATGTTGGCCCCAAGTGTGCTTTATAACCCCCCATAGTCAGTTTCATCATTCACCCGCGCTCTTCTCACTTATTCATATTTTTCGACGAGGTCTATATGCGCGCTATCACTATGGATGTACATACATATGTATACATATGGCACACTGTGTAGCTAGAGAGAAAAGCATTGATGAGCAGTTTTGACAGATGTTTATGCTTTAAAATTGCTAATATATTAACTAATGCAATTTTATATAGAATATATACATATATACACTTACTTTTAGCCTTTTAACTTCAAAAGTATCATAACTCAAAAACGCGAGTTTTCAGGTAAGTATGGGTATAAGTAAATAAATATGCATTTTTGTGTATATGTATATATGTGCATTATATGATGAAATTTCGGTCTGATATATTGAAAATTTAGAGTTTGAGATCAAAAAATTATCTTTGATTTACTATTGAAATATATAGCGACTGAAAACTTAAAGGGCTTTTTCGTAAACTCAGCCTACTGAGCTATGATAGTACTGAAGTACACTCTAAAAACTGCGTGTAAATATGCTACCAAAATATATGTAATTTTTAGTTGAAAATTACATTTCTTTCGTAGATTTACACTACAACTGTGTAATTTACAGTTCTAAACGAAATTTTACGCACTTTTCAGCAAAAGTGAGCATATCATGCGATTTTACACGCATTTTGGATTAAAATTGCATACAGAAATTGTAATTTCAAATCTCGTGCGCGAAATTACAATTGAGTGGAGTAAAATTACATAGTGAATTTGTAATTTTGTTTAACTTATATGCGAAATTACAATTTATTACTCGATTGGTGTTTAGATTTAAAGTTTGTTTGTGTAGGCTTTACACTTTTATTGTTTAAATTTAAACAGCTTATCTGTTGAATTTTTCAGTGTGCGATTTTGCGCATAATAAGGTAGGATAAAAATAACCTACCTTTTTGTATGCAAAATTACACGAAAATTTCTAAGAGTGTAAATGAGAGATATACTCTCATTTGCTGTTTGTTATACCATTCATGAACATGAAGTAGTATTATCACTTTGTGCCAAAACACGACGTATTTTTATGTACAATTTTTCTTTGCTAATTGAAGCACTAGCAATATATTTTAGGTTAATATTTTACAAAAATTGTGATAATAATATAATAATATAATATAATAATAATACAATGGCGCTATTATAACTCTGACGAGTTTTATGGCCGAGCTTCTCTCCCAATTCGAGGTGTGCTCCTTTTTGTTTTTTCCTACTAATTGGGTGGACCTACAGTTTTTATGCCGGCTCCGAACGGCGAATGCATTTTTTGTGAGAAGCTTTTTCATGGCAGAAATACTCTCGGAGGGTATGCCGCCCACTGCCGAGAGGTGACCGCTGCTCTTAAAAAACCCAAAAATTGGATTTTTACTAATTAGAAAAATTTGTTTGGCTCGGACCGTGGTTTGAACCCGAGACCTCTGGCATAGCAGGCGAGCACTCTACCCTGCACCAGTGCACCACAGCGGCCACATACAAAAATTGTGATATTTCAAGAAAAAAAATGCGTCCATAATATGGATTTCATATATCTATTTTGAGAATAACTTAATTAGTTGCGAAAATAATTGAAATTGCATGGTTTTTCGTGACACCCGTTATATGGGGGTGGGAGTATTTGTCATCAGCTTAAGTTCCTTTTTACACCATGTATTAATACTCATCAAAAAAGCTTGTATACCGAATTTGAGCATTCTAACTTAATTAGTTGCGAAAATAATTGAAATTTCATAGTTTTTCGCCACACGCTTTATATGTGGGGGTGGGAGTATTTGTCATCAGATTAAGTTCATTTTTACACCATGTACTAATACTCGTCAAAAAAGCTTGTATACCGAATTTGAGCATTGTAACTTAATTAGTCCCCCATTTCGTAAGAGGTGGCAGAGATGTTAAGTATTGCAATCATCGTGACTTTCAGCCCTTGAAGTCCCATTCTTTTTCTTGAAGTCTTGAATGCAGCCTTTCAGTCCTTTTTTTGTATGACTGACCATTCATTTTTTTCATTCATTGATGACTGGCGATATTTTTTAAGCAGTCATTTAGTAAACTAGTACCAAAAATATGCTCTCTATGTATTTTAGCTGTAATAGTATTTATTTTGCATATACCTAAAATGGTCTGTTTATAAAATCTTTGAAATACATATCGCTAGCTTGGAGTGCAAACTGTGTAAGTCCATTTTTATGAAAAAGTGTATTTTTATGTAAAACGCTAGAAAAATCAAATAGGCACCGCGCTAAACAAGTCTGTGACTCTTGTCATATTTCTACTCGTTGTTATTCAGTGATACGAAAATTGTGTAAGCCCAAAAATCGAAGAAAATTGTGTAAGTCCCAAATATTTTCATGAGCAGAAATTTTTTTTCATGTCGAAATTTTTTAATTTTTTTGTTTTTTATCTCTCCTACAAATTTTGAAAAAAGGGACTTACATAATTTGCACTCTAAGTTAGCGATATGTACACTAGAGCGTATCGAGAAAAAAAGTTCGCCGTACGCCCCCATATGATCTATTTTTCGAAAACATTTCCGAAAACATTTTTTTTTGACGCCGCTAGATGTCGCTAAAATTCAATTTTTCATATCTTCAGTTTTATGGAGGGTTCCTACTTTATAATTGTATTAACACTATGTGCGCCATTGGGGTCACTTCCAACCAGTACTTAGTTTATACCACCTTAATGCAACTGTTTTTTACCTGTATGTTAAACGTCGTCAATAAGCATTAATTTTTTTCAAAAGAGGGATTTCGATCGATTCGGTAGAGCCGCAAATTAAACACATTTAACGTTCCGAGGAATATGCGTTTTTCTCTTCCTGTGGTTTTTAGCTTAATTTTATAGTCTTTTTCTGAAGAGACTCCTACTGAAATTTTATGCCGAATAATTTTCTAGAACATTTTAACCATCTAGCAACCCTAAGAAATTGTTATTTTGACCCCTTTTTATACAGTCAGGAAATATAGTATAGAATTTTTAAGGACGCTAGAGGGCTAAAATGTTCTAGAAAATTAATCGCCGTAAAATTTATGTAGGGGTCACCTCAGAAAAAATCTTTGTAAAATGAACATAAAAGACCACAGGAAGCGAGAAACTTATATTCCTCTGAATGTTAAATGTGTTTTATTTCCAGTTCCACTGAAGCGATCGAAATACTTCATTTTAATGTTTTTCGACGACGTTTAACATGCCGGTAAAAAAGGTACATTAAGGTTGTATAAACCCAGCACTGGGTGGAAGTGACCCCAATGGCGCACGCAGGATTAATACAATTATAAAGTAGGAACCCTCCTCTCATCCCAAAGAGATTGGTGTATCAGACTTAGGGATCGAAACTTTAAAAACCTAGTAACCCCTATGAGAAGAATGGCAAAAGACTGTAGCTGCAATCATTTCATGATTGCAATCAAATGATTGCAGTAACGGGGTGGATTGCAGCCAGGTGACTGCACAGTTAAAATTTACCAGTCAGAATGAAGGCTTCTTTTTTTAATTCCCAGTCATGACTGGCAAAAAATGAATAGCAGTCATTTTGACCCCAATCAAAAGACTGCGCAGTCACAAAGTACTGCATTACTTAACATCTCTGAGAGGTGGGGACGGTGAATGGACAACCTCAGAGGAGGACTCCCTAGAAACTCTTATAAATGCGCATTTCCCTGGTAGTGAAAGGGTATCGACCAGTGCACCTCAACCAGTACAACTAGTACTACCAGAGGGGCTGTCAGAATCGATCATTAGCAGGGAAAAAATCGCGTACGCCATCAATAGTTTCTCTCCATACAAATCGCCAGGCCCAGATGGTATCTATCCGATAATGCTACAAAAGCTAGGAGACCCCTTGACACTCTGGCTGGAAAGGGTATATAAAGCTAGTATAGCCATGACCCACATTCCATTAAGCTGGAGGAGGGTCAAGGTCATCTTCCTACCTAAAGCAGGGAAAAGATCCCACGAGCAGGCCAAAGACTACAGACCCATTAGCCTAACCTCCTTCCTCTTAAAGGTCTTGGAAAGGCTCATTGACATCCATATAAGAGCGATCATAACAGGGCCTAAACTCTCCAAAGCTCAACATGCTTACATGAAAGGCAGGTCCACTGACACAGCTCTTCATGAGCTAGTAACCACCATAGAAAAATCACTAAAATACAAACAATTCTCCCTAGCGGCCTTCCTTGATATCGAAGGCGCTTTCAATAACATCGAGATCAACCAGATTGTAGGATCCCTCGAAGGTCTAGGTATCAACTACCATATCTGCAGATGGGTTCAATCTATGTTGAACAACAGAATAATTCAAGTCAGCATGGGCTCGGTCACGGCTACTCGCTACGTCAGGAGGGGCACACCACAGGGTGGCGTTCTCTCTCCTCTACTATGGGTTGTGGCTGTGAACGAAAAACTACTCGAGCTCAACAAAAACGGTGTAAAGGTAGTCGCGTATGCTGACGATGTAGCAATAATGGTATCGGGCCCGTTTCCGTCGACATTAAGTGAAATAATCCATGCAGCCCTTAACAAACTGAAATCATGGGCCGCCAAAAGCGGACTCAGTATTAACCCTAGCAAAACCGAACTGGTGCTATTCAGCAACAGATATAAAATACCACAATTCAGAATGCCCTCTATAGACGGCAATACTCTCGAACTATCTGAAAAGTTAAGTACCTGGGTGTCGAAATAGATCGCAAACTGAATTGGAAGACAAACATCGAAAAGAGAGCAGAAAAGGCACAAATAGCCTACTACTCTTGCAAAAGAATATTCAGCAGAAACTGGGGTCTCACGCCCAAACTTGTCTTGTGGCTATACACAGCCGTCATAAGGCCAACACTAACATACGGTGCAGTAGTATGGTGGCCAGCCCTAGACAAGCAGTACAACGTCAAAAAACTAAACAGCTTACAACGAACAGCATGTGCTGGGATGACAGGAGCATTGAAGTCGTGTCCAACTGACGCACTGAATATAATCCTCCATCAATTACCAATTGACCTTCACATACGTGAAACTGCAACGAGGTCGGCAATACGACTTCTTGAGTCGGGCTGCTGGACTGACAGGCAATATGGTCACAGTAATATCCTAAACATGCTTCCCGGATTACAGAAAACATCAGACTACCTCCCAACCACACTGGACTTTAACAGGAACTTTAAGGTGAGGTTCCCCTCGAGAAGGGAATGGAGAAGGGATAGCGTGCGGAAGAAGGAAACAATCTCGATCTACACAGACGGGTCCAAAATGGACACAGGTGTGGGGTCGGGAGTTTTCTCTGAGCAACCAAATATCTCACTCTCTTTCCGTATGCCAGACTCAGCCAGCATATTCCAAGCGGAGTTACAAGGCATAGAGCGGGCCTGCGAGTTCTTGCTAGGAAGCACAGTCAGGGGACGCGAGGTGCACATATACACAGACAGTCAAGCGGCGCTTATGGCGCTCAACTCTCCCATAACAACATCCAAGACAGTCCGAAGCTGCAAAGATGCTGTTGAAGCAATAGCGGCGGAAGGCGTGGCCATCTCGCTAATCTGGGTTCCTGGTCACAGGAACATTGAGGGCAACGAGATGGCAGATGAACTGGCTAAAGCCGGGGCATCTATGGACCTATCAAGATCAGTTACGCTAAGCTGCCCCCTATCAGCCATTAAAAGAGACATTCATGACAAACATAAGGAACTGGCCACACTTCGGTGGAAATCTGCAGCAACATGCAGGATAATGAAGCAAACCTGGCCGGACTACAACATAAAAAGAACTAGGGAACTCCTTAGTAGATCAAGGAAGTAAATCTTCAGAATTACAGCCACTATCACGGGACACTGGCCTTTTGGCAAACAAGCCGAACGGATGGGAATCCCATTCAACACTAGATGCAGAAGCTGCAACCAAGATGGCAGCGAGGAATCGATCACACATTTCCTGTGCGAATGTCCCGCACTGTCTCATATCAGGCATAAAGCTTTTGGTAGGTTTGAATTCCAAAGCCTAAAGGACTTATCAGTTTGCCCCCCAACCGACCTTAACAGGTTCATCGAAGGAGCCAAATGGTTCGATCAGGATGATGAACCGCAATAACAACAACCGATCTCAGAAGGTTTACCGAGGGAACCAAATATGGTTTCGTACGGATGGAGAACCGTGACGACAGGGATTATTTGGTCCATGAGTACGTGCATTAAAATGGCGCCTGGTGCGCTAATTGGGCCTGGCTAAAGCCGGGCAGCACAGCAACCAACCAACCAACTTAATTAGTTGCGAAAATAATTGAAATTTCATGGTTTTTCGCGACACCCGTTATATGGGGGGTAGAAGTATTTATCATCAGATTAAGTTCCGTTTTACACCATGTACTAATACTCGTCAAAAAAAGCTTGTATACCGAATTTGAGCATTGTAACTTAATTAGTTGCGAAAATAATTGAAATTTCATTATTTTTCGCGGCACCCGTTATATGGGGGGTAGGAGTATTTGTCATCAGAATAAGTTCCTTTTTACCAGAGATGTTAAGTATTGCAATCATCGTGACTTTCAGCCCTTGAAGTCCCTTTCTTTTTCTTGAAGTCTTGAATGCAGCCTTTCAGTCCTTTTTTTGACTGATGATTTAAAATTTGAAGTCCCCAGTATTTTTGGCAAGTATGACTGACCATTCATTTTTTTCATTCATTGATGACTGGCGATATTTTTTAAGCAGTCATTTAGTAAACTAGTACCAAAAATATGCTCTCTATGTATTTTAGCTGTAATAGTATTTATTTTGCATATACCTAAAATGGTCAGTTTATAAAATCTTTGAAATACATATCGCTAGCTTGGAGTGCAAACTGTGTAAGTCCATTTTTATGAAAAAGTGTATTTTTATGTAAAACGCTAGAAAAATCAAATAGGCACCGCGCTAAACAAGTCTGTGACTCTTGTCATATTTCTACTCGTTGTTATTCAGTGATACGAAAATTGTGTAAGCCCAAAAATCGAAGAAAATTGTGTAAGTCCCAAATATTTTCATGAGCGGAAATTTTTTTTCATCTCGAAATTTTTTAATTTTTTTGTTTTTTATCTCTCCTACAAATTTTGAAAAAAGGGACTTACTTAATTTGCACTCTAAGTTAGCGATATGTACACTAGAGCGTATCGAGAAAAAAAGTTCGCCGTACGCCCCCATATGATCTCTTTTTCGAAAACATTTCCGAAAACATTTTTTTTTTGACGCCGCTAGATGTCGCTAAAATTCAATTTTTCATATCTTCAGTTTTACGGAGGGTTCCTACTTTATAATTGTATTAACACTATGTGCGCCATTGGGGTTACTTCCAACCAGTACTTAGTTTATACCACCTTAATGCAACTGTTTTTTACCTGTATGTTAAACGTCGTCAATAAGCATTCATTTTTTTCAAAAGAGGGATTTCGATCGATTCGGTAGAGCCGCAAATTAAACACATTTAACGTTCCGAGGAATATGCGTTTTTCTCTTCCTGTGGTTTTTAGCTTAATTTTATAGTCTTTTTCTGAAGAGACTCCTACTGAAATTTTATGCCGAATAATTTTCTAGAACATTTTAACCATCTCGCAACCCTAAGAAATTGTTATTTTGACCCCTTTTTATACAGTCAGGAAATATAGTATAGAATTTTTAAGGACGCTAGAGGGCTAAAATGTTCTAGAAAATTAATCGCCGTAAAATTTAAGTAGGGGTCACCTCAGAAAAAATCTTTGTAAAATGAACATAAAAGACCACAGGAAGCGAGAAACTTATATTCCTCTGAATGTTAAATGTGTTTTATTTCCAGTTCTACTGAAGCGATCGAAATACTTCATTTTAATGTTTTTCGACGACGTTTAACATGCCGGTAAAAAAGGTACATTAAGGTGGTATAAACCCAGCACTGGGTGGAAGTGACGCCAATGGCGCACGCAGGATTAATACAATTATAAAGTAGGAACCCTCCTCTCATGCCAAAGAGATTTGTTATGTAACTGCTGATTTAGAGTCTGGGCGAAGCGACTTAATGACATGCTAGCTGGCCCTTGGCTGAGCTCGTCGGTGGGTGTGGATCAGCTGCACTTGCAGCCAGTTACAAAAACAAACAGAGGGTTCTTCATGCCAAAAAAAAAAACAACAAAGTAAAGAGAGTAGAGTAATTTCAATAGTATGGAGACAGTAGAAAATAGAAAAGGAAATCCAGTCCCGTCAGGTGGAGCCTTCCCGCCCTCTTCAGCGCTTAAGCGTGAAACCATGGGTGCTGTGCTGGCCCCTCAAATCCTTTGACAGCACCCCCAAAACCTGACTCAGGTACGTCCGTCTACTGTTTAGTCACTGTCCGTCATGTCACCCCATTGTCACTCCCATGTCACCCTTTTTGCCTCGAACAACACCCACACCAAATATTAAAAGTTTTAGCCCTGCATATTATTAATAAAATGACTATGTTCCACTTATATTCAATCCAACACCATTTGTACAAGATTTATTGTTCATTAAATATACGTATTCAATTACTTATCCTACTTCTTATCCTATTCCTTAAACGTTAAAAATTCATTTGGACTCAATATTTCAGTATGATTAAAAATTACTCCAAATATTTCAATAAACGATATAGCGTGGCAATACTAGTTTTACAAAGAAAAGGTATGGATAGTAAGTCAGAAAGGCGAAATTATTAAACTGATCGTTATGAATTTTTTTACCGCGAAATTCAGGTATTGATACCCACTGTATTAACGAAATGTACTCTTTGTAATTGGTATGTAGGTATACATACGTACATATATACGTGTATGTCGTTTAGTATAAATAAATAGCAAAGTAAAACGTGGATACGAATTTACATTTACTCTCAACAAAAGAAGATAAATCACTCACCTTGGTTCACTCCAGCGATGTAGGTACCTCACGCGTCGGGAGCCTGTGAGGGGAGATTAGTAAACATACATACAG